>CM012439.1:37024617-37397117 GCA_003999625.1 Oryzias javanicus
TCATATTTCTGATGATTCTGACCTCTTTGCCAGAGTTTTTGAAGTGTCATGGACTCTTAATTTTACTGAACATCATTTCTACTGTAGGGATACATTTTGACAGTATTTTTTCTCCGAGAATATTTTTATTTCTGATCATTGTATTTTTTTTAACCTTTCATTTTCTGTGTTGATTTTGCCAGCATGCAGAGAAGTCAGCTCTCGCATCCTGAACTCCTCCTCCGCTGAGACCTTTTCAAATTCTTTCCATTTGGTTTTCCCTCCATATACTGATGCTAACGCTTTACTCTGGTCTTTTTAGCAGTTATTATCTTTCCATTTTAGATAAAGTCTGTCCCATTAAAACTAGCTAGCCCCCGTCACAGAAGTATCTCCCTGGATAAACGACAGTCTTGTAGAGAAGCTGAACGCTCATGGAAAAAACATGTTCACATCCTTTATCTTAAAGATCTTTTAGTTTCTTTCAACAATGCTGTTAGAGATGAAAGGGCTGTATACTTACCAGTCTCATTTCTAAAAGCAGAGCTAATCCTAAGGTGCTATTCAACACCGTTAATGATATTGTCATGTCTAGTCCACCTGTTGTTCCCATCGTTGTTTCACAATCAAATGATGATTGTGAAAGGTTTGCATCATTTTGTATAGAAAACATCAGATCTGTGAGAAACTGTCACACAGCTGGTTGTTTCTGTTCCTAGTCCACCTCAGCTTGACATTTCAGACATGTTTTCACCTATTTCTGTCAATGAGCTAGTCAGATTAGTGAGTGCAATGAAGTCATCTTCCTTTGCTTAAAGATGCCTTCCAGTCCATTGGTTCCTGCGTCCTGTCAATCATTAACTCGTCACTGCTGTCTGGTCGAGTAATTGAAGGAAGTCGTCATCTTTCCTCTCTTTAAAAAACCTGGGCTTGACCCTCTTCCCTCTAATATTTCATTTATTTGTAAGATCTTAGAAAAAGTTGTTGCTAAACAACAACTTTGCTTCAAACAGACACGCCATTTTTGATCAGTTTCAGTCATGTTTTCACAGAGCTCACTCCACTGAATCGGTTCTTCTCCGAGTCACGAATGACGTCCTGATGCAGGAAACTTCTCTGTGCTGCAGATTCTGGACGTAACCGCAGCCTTCCACACTGTCGACCATGACGTCCTCCTGGACAGGATGAAAAACTGGGTTGGAGTATCCGGATCCGCTTTGAACTGGTTCACCTCCCATCTCACTGGTCGATTCTTTTCCGTCGTTTCCTCTAAATTTAAGTTCTCCTCTGCATCTCTCTCTTCTGTTGTGGCTCTGTTTTGGGACCTTTACTGTTCATTTTATATTTGTTGCCTTTACAGAATATTTTAAGCTCTTTTAATGACATTTCTTATCATTTTTATGCTGATGATATTCAGCTTTATGTGTCTTTTAAGCCTCCGGATGTTTTTAAAATTCAGATTTTATGCAGGTGGATTTGGTCGAGAGTTGGATAAACGACAACTTTCTTCAACTCAATTAAGTTTAAACTGAGATCCTCGTTTGTGCTCCTGACAAATACCTCCCCCCAGATAGTCCAGTGGCTCGGTCCACTTGCATCTTTTGTCAGGCCTTCTGTTAGAAATCTCAGGGTAACTCTAGACCCAGATTTATCTCTTGACTCTCATGTCGGTTCACTTGTTCGTTCTTGTTTTTGTCATTAAAAAACATTGCTAAACTGAGTCTAGTCGTGTTGTGTTCTGAGATGGAGATACTCATTCATGCTTTTATTTCTTCTCGTCTTGACTATTGCAACTCCATCTTCACATGTCTGAGAAAAAATCTTTAGAACGGCTTTACGTTGTCCAAAATGGTGCTGCAAGGCTTTTAACTAAGGCCTCCAAGTATTCACGTGTCACCTGCGGTTAATCCAGCTGCACTGGCTCCCCATCCACCTCAGAGTGCAGTTTAAAGTTCTAGTTTTAACTTATAGATAACCAAGCACCGGCCTACATAACGGATCTCTCAGATCATGTGACCAGGGCCTGCTGGTTATTAATAAAAACTAAGGGTGACAGAGCTTTTGCAGCACTGGCTCCATCTCTGGAACTCCCTTCCTCTCAGCCTCAGATCTATAGAATCAATGTTTTCTTTCAAAAAGCAGCACATCTTTTTATAATTGCTTTTTCTAAACTATGTTTTTACATTTTGTGTTTTACTTTATGTTTTATTCTCTGTTTTACTTTGAAGTACTTTGTGATTTTTATCTTGAAAGGTGTTATATAAAAAAAAAATATATTATTAACATTGTACAAACTGTTCCGCTTCTCCCGGAGAGCGTTTCAGTTTGGCCACTAGGTGGCGACTGCGCTATATCACTACACCTTTGTCCTAGAAAATAAGCAAAGAATTAGCAAAAAATGTTGCTTTAGACCACAAATGGTACATTTTTTTATTATCTTTTGAAAGAGTTTGGAAATTCGTGTCTGTGAGTTAATGAAGATTCTTCATTTAGTCAGTGTTAGCAATAGCTGTCCTATGGGGAATCCCATTAAACGTTAGCATCAAGCTAGCAGACTTTAGCTTCATGTGCTAAATAAATTAACATTTTTATGAATTGATTATTAAACTATTAAGCTTAAATTGATTCAAATTGAATAACTGATTTTACCAACCCAGCCCTGGTGTAAATTTTATTCTATATATTTTTTTTATTTTGTCATTTTTGTACATATGAATACACAATTGCAAGTACACAAAGTTATGCACAAAATGTCTTGTATGATTTACAAATCAAGAATTATTCACACACATAAACCAGATGAGACTATTTTCTCTTGACCAATAAATTAATTAGTTACTACATTTAGTGTTTTTACATGTGTCTCTTGCTAATACTTTTCATAAATGTGATTTTCAAAATGTCTAGTAAACACCTGACAAGTGGAGGACATCTTGTATTTTTCTTTTTTTAATCAGCATGTTTACATGCTGCCACGTCTTGTCTGAGCGTCCCTGCGTCTGTCTTGTCGATTGATAAATCGTCTGGTGTCGGTTGCTGCAGCTAGCCAAAAGTCCCCCAGTTGCACACCAGCTAATTAAAGGCAGCTAACGAACGACAACATTAGCATATCAATAAAGGCCCCGGCTCCTTCTGCTCGCTCATTTGATTATGATCCTGCAGGTCGGATCTCAACATTCAGGTTTTATGATGTCGATTTAAAAAAAAAAAACAATAATAATTATATAAAAAAATCCTCAGCTCTACATTTGACTCATCTAAACTGTTCTTACAGTCAAAAATGTTCCCCATCTCTAATATTTCGACAGGATCAAGTCACCAAGTGCATCTCCAAGTGAAAGGTTATGTTGCTTGGTCGCATTACAGAGGATTGCCGGAGATCTAATTAAAATTAGATTGCCTCAATTTTTGTTCTTGTCAGTGTAATCGCAAGAACATTGTAATGTGTTTGGCATCCATTTACCAAATGTAATTGGGGTCTTTGTCGTTTGTCTAATAGGTCATTCTTAATCCCTCTAATAGTCTAGAGGGATTAGGAGTATGCAAAGTCAGTGGCAGAGTCTATCTCTGGTATCATAGACAGAGCTTAACGTAGAGTGTAGATCAGTGACAGGTGTTATTCAGAGCAAACAGGTGAACAATGATCCCTACAGTCACTGATGCATGTGAGACTCCACTTAGCATTATTGGGCTTCAGTTTTCCCCCTTAAAAAGATGACAGAGGCCTGTAATTTTCATCATAGTTAAACCTGAAGTATGAGAGACAAATTAGAAAAAAATATCTAAAAAAAATCACATTGTCTGTTTTTTTAAAGAATTTATTTGTAAATTAAGGTGAAAAATGTGATTAATAACAAAAGTTTATCTCAACACTTCGTTATATTATCTTTGTTGGTATTTTCTGGAAGCCTTCAGAAGATTTTCATAAGCTCTTCCCATTATTTTGGTCCATTCCTCCATCCAGATCTCCTCTAGAGCAGTGATGTTTTGGCAACACTCCAGAATCCAGCTCCCTCCACATGTTTTTCGGTTGAGATCTGGAGACTGGCTAGGCCACTCCTGAGTTACCTATTGCAGATTCAGTCTTCCCAGCCTGCTGCAGGTCAACAATTTTGTTTCTGGTGTCCTTAGACAGCTCTTTGGTGGAGTTTGGTGTGTTTTTTTGACCTTTTGAGAGGTAACGAATGGTGGATTTTCTAGCAGAAGAAGTCACAGAAATCTGCTTGTTTGTAGGTGAACAAATATTGATGTCTACCCTAATTTACATTTTTTTAATCAGACAATGGGATTCTAATAGTTAAGGTACACTCATGATGAAAATTACAGGTCTCTCTCATCTTTTTAAGGGGGAGAGCTTGCACAATTTTTGGCTGAATAAGTACTTTTTTGTCCCGCTGTATTTCAGGAGTCGTGACACTGTTTCCACCAGAGTTTGATAAAGTCTTAGTCACGTTGTTCAGTTCTCTTGAGGCTTGTGCGGCCATCTCAAGGGATGCCATGTAAATTGAATGTTCCATTGTTGTTTGTGTGTAGAGTGTATGGTGAAATATTCTTATGGATGATGCTAGTTGCACTCAGTTATGCTGTACAGGTGTTGCTGTCATACCGCGCCCTTATGCCGCACTATCCACCTTATTCCTGGGGCCGCTGATGTAAAACGGGTCATGGGTGAAACTTCCGGTATAGCAACCGGAAGTCACACAGCGCTATTTGTTTCCATTGAAAGTTGGCGGTTTTGTTAGCTTTAGCGGTGTATAGAAACTTCAGAAGCGTGTTTTACTTAATCCCTCAAAAGTTTCAAAAATGGCTTTGCGCAGCTCATGGTTGTTCTAACACCCAAACTAAATTAAATTTGTGGTTTAAGGAGCGTTGTGTGGAACATGGGCCGCTGACGAAGAGGGAGTGCAGCTGCCCTCCTCGGTACAGATTTTACCGTCTATCGGGCGAGGATGAAGTCAGAAGGATTTGGCTCCAAATGTAAATCTTAAGAAGCCACTTAAGACTTTATATGTATGTTCGTTTCATTTTGTGGATAAAGTACCACTGAGGAAAATCCGTATCCAACATTCTGGTTGAGTTACTCCAGACCACCAGAGAAGAAGAGACGCCGGGTACTGCAGATACCTGGCAGCGCGATGAATTTGCTGCAGCGTCACAAGAACAGGGACGATATTTCCTGTGTAATTGCTGCATCTCCTGGTATTAACTATTAAAAAATTACCGATGTTTAAACCACAGCTGACTTTGTCAAAACATGAAACAGGCTAAAGCTACACCGCGCGATGCAACCCTCATTGGCTCTCGCATCACGTAAACACAAGCACGTAAAATTATAAGGTTACAATAGATCTGCACTGTGTGCTAACTCCAGCAGAAATAATCATGTATGAAGGTATTGATATGCCTCGGAGCTTTAAGATTGTTCATAGCTTCACCATCTGCCGCAACCGAACTGAGAAAGTAGCTAAAAATGCTACTATATGTTATATTTGGACATTTTTTAAGGTCATCCTTCAATTTTAACAGGCACCGGAATTGTTAC
This sequence comes from Oryzias javanicus, assembly GCA_003999625.1. NCBI lineage: Eukaryota > Metazoa > Chordata > Actinopteri > Beloniformes > Adrianichthyidae > Oryzias > Oryzias javanicus. The sequence continues at coordinate 37,030,139 of CM012439.1, forward strand.
GTCGTCTCTTTAAAGACATGACAGCTGCTGTTTCCACATTTATATGTAGTTATAGATCCAAAACAAGGAGGATTGCGCTGTCGGCTCTACAGTTGTAATGTAAATAAATGCTACTTCCGGCGTCTACAGGAAGTATCCCCCATAATTCACGCAAAGGCTCATGGGGCATAGGAATAAGGTGGATAGATACACGAGGTTGTGCAAACGCACACGCATGCATGTGGTACACGTATGCCCATGCCATGCCAACACAAACTACACTCTAAATGTCTGATTTCCTCCTCTTTAACAGTCAGGCTGCACGCAAGGAGCGTGCGACACGCGTGTGACTCTCGGTCACAAACGGGCAGACAGCTGGTTCCACGTGCACCATGTTCATTAGGTCGGACAGGATCTAAGCACAGCGAAAAGTCCAAAAAACAAAATCAGGTTCAGACAGGCAGAGGTCAATTACAAGCATGGGATCGTCCAAGAAGAGAGTAGAGTTGTCAGAGTCCAGGTGAGGGTCAGGGCAGGCGGCAAGTAATCAGAAATGAAGCAGAGTCAGAACCAGAAGATCAAGTCCAGATGGAAAAACTCAATAATGCAGGCAGGGTGGTGCAAACAATACTTTGCACTGTGTGAGGCTCTGTTGAGTGTTAAAGTGTCCTGTGGATGAATAGTATATGAGTGTCAGCTGAGCAGGAGCTGTGCGCTGGGGTTGCAGAGAGATGTAGTGCAGTCAGTCCTCCGGAGACGGCTCCCGCCGGTGACCAAAGGAGAAGACAAAGCTTCGACTCCTGACACTCTCCTACTCCGACAATCCATGTTGTTTAAATGTTCAGTAGAACCTGTCGCTCACAGCAAGACCATAGAAATAAATGTGAACATTCCCGCTCTATCAGCTTACCGAGCGGTCTACGATCTTGACATTTTGTGCAGGCCACCTACGCCAGACACTCAGGTTTACCCATTTTTCACCCACAGACAGGAGTTGTGATAAGTTGACAGTGAATGATGTGTCCAAGAGAAGCTGTCTTGAATTGGAGTTCTGGTATCTGGACTTAAAATCTTCTTTGAAACATTTCACCACTCTTTCAAGCAGCTCCATCGGTCTGAGTGGTGCTGGTTTCAAGTCCCACATGTGACTTTCAGGTGAAATGGAATGGCTCATTAGAGGGAAGAGAGTTTGTTTAACGCCTGGTCACTCGGATAAGCGGTGATATGTTTCAAAGATTTTAAGTCCAGTTGCAATGATTCAACTTCTAGATAAGGTTTGAGTACTTTAGGTCATATAAGTATTTTCTCAGCTCACATGTAAAATTATTTTTCATACTTTATATTTTTTGTACTTTTATTTTTTATTTAGAGCAAATCTCTTCCATTTGAAGTGTTATTCCTTTTTCAAATGTAAAGCCTTTATAACTTACAGATTAAAAAAAAAAAAAACCTACAAAGTGCTGGGATTGTGGGGTTTCGTCCTGTTTCTGTTCACCTCCTCTCAGGTGTGTTCATTCCTTCGTCTGCCCTCTTAACGGATGCACCTGTGTTTGATTATCTTGTTTCTGCTTATAAGCTGCGTGTTCCTCTCCACTTGTTGCCAGATTTTCCTGCGTACCTTCTCGAGTACTACGAGCCTTCCAGCTTCTTTGAGTTAAACTCAACAAAGAATAAGAAAAGAAAGAATAACGCTGGGGTCACACTGGACGCGGGAGTGCCGCGAAGCGGAGCGGAGTCCGCGCCGCTTCCGCTCTGTAGTTCACACCAGACGAGCAGTTTTCCGCGGCGGACCACAGGCGCTTCTGCTAGAGCTTTTTTTGTTTTTGCCATCATGGTTGATAATTTCATAGCCTAAAGACATTAACCAATGTTCCTGCTAAGAAAAACTGCTCTCTCAAAACCCGTCGGCCTGTCGGCCCACTGTACTGATCTGTGTGCGCGCGCGTGTGCATCTCTGTTTTGTGTGTGTCTGTGCGCACGCGCTCGCAGGTGTGTGTGTGGTAAATTAATAAACTACAATTATTAACCCATATTTCTGCTAAGAGGAGCAGCTCTCTGCATCTCTTTTTTCTCTCCCAAAATCCCGCAGCCCCGCCCACTCGCTCCGGAGTCTGCTCACTGCGTTGATCTGTGCGCGCTCGTGTCTGTCTGTGTTGTGTGTGTTTTATAAATATTACCTCCAGTTTCTGCTAAGATGAGCTGCTCTCTGTCTCTCTGTTTTCGTTTTATTAACTCCCGAAACTCCTCACCCCGCACCGGAGTCTATCCACGTGGATCTGCGTGTGTACGTGTCTGTGAAAAAAGAAAAAAAAAAGTGTGCATGTCTGTCTGTTTTGTGTGTCTCTGTGCTCGCGCGCGCACGTTTGTGATGTGATTGTATGTTTAAATCGGTGTCTACCATCTATTTAGATACAAAAACATGATCACATTTGTCAATCGCGGCATTTTATTGTGAAAAACTGGTTATATTTTGAAAAGAAACCGGATTTTCTCATGTATCTTGAAGCAACTTCCGGCCAGAATTGACGCGGAACGCTCGCGGCTCGCGCAGAAAATAGGTCAGACGCGGAAACGATCCGCTGCACCGCGCGGGCCCTCTGCGCCGCTCCAAGCCTTGTGTGAACGACGCCATAGGATAACAAGGGCGCCGAATGGAAGCGGACTCCGTTCCGCGGCGCTTTCGCGTCCAGTGTAAATGGGGCGTAAGCTACATTAAGTGATTTCAAATCACTTTTAAAAACGTATCTTTTTAACCAGGCTTTTAACTCCAGTGTGCAGACGTAGTGGCTTAGCTAGTTTATTGTACCTCATTTTGTCATTGTTTTAACTGTCTTATTGCTTTTATTGTTTTCTTTGTTGTTGTTTATTGTTTATTGATTTTACTTCTCTGTTCAGCACTTTGGCGGCATGTGCTTTTATAAGTGCTCTACAAATAATAAATTGATTGATTGATTGATACATTTTTACAGATCGTCCAGCTTCTGCCGGATCCTGACAAGATATTTTCAGTGTACCGAGGCCAAACTATGAGAATATCTAAAAACATCAATACTTTTTACATGTTTTTAGACTAATACATTTATTGAAGTGTATATGGTCCATTTAGACATGATCAATCACATTATTTTTTCCTCATAAAGGAGCAAACTCTATGAAAACAACATTCTGATGGAAGTTCAGAGGCTCTTTCAGAGAATCTCAGTCCCATATTACCGTCTACATCTCATGCAATAAAGTTGAGGAAACTTCCCATTTATGTTGGTGGAGGTACTTCCTGAGCTTCATGTTTCCTGTAAAAGGAAGAGGAATAGAAAAATGGAGAGTGTTTACACTGATGCAAGTTTCTCTGTGCCGTTCTTCCGGAGAGTCTCTTCAACTGACAGAGTGATTCATTTCTCTTTAAACCCTCACGTCGAGAGGAAAGCTGCCACTCTGGGGGCTGACACTTTGAACCTGCCGTTTCTGGCTGAACCATTCTTTGTGGTGAACTGTGTCTGAACTGGATCCCTTACTAAACTGGCATTCTGGAATAAGGATTTTCCTCCTGCTCTGCATTCAGCTCCAATTATCTCTGTAAATATTATTATTATTATTATTGCCTGAGGTGGGATTTAGAAAAACTTTTGGAACAGAGCTGAGACGGTCAGCTTCTTAAATGTTTGTGGAAAAGCCAGAGCCATGAAAAGATAATTTAATGCAGTCCACCGTCAGGCTGCGGAAGCTGAAAATAACTGAAACGAACATTTTCAAACCTAGTTAGTGTTGAGTGCCGGAATGGAGGGCACAGAAGAGCAGAGTAAACTCAGCTCCCAGACTTTACTTGCACACAAAATGAAACTTTGTCAAGTATAAAAAGATTTATTGGGTCTCTGAAGCCCGCCGGGCCGAGCTAAGAGGTCTGATTTGTCCGGTTAGGACAGTTATTTATTTCTTTCTTTCTCAGTTCTTGCCTTTTTCTGAAGCCCGCTGAGGCTAATGACTGCCAGGACAGTGAACTACAAAGCCTTGACCCACAGCCTTGTGCAGAGGACGGCTGCTTTATTAATCTTTTAGTTGCATCATCCTGGCATGAGGCAAAAACCACGATAATAAAACACCGAATTAATTAGCCGCTTTAATTGTATGTTCTCCAAGTCCTATTCTCTGTGGGCATAATTAAGATGCGCCTATTTGGACACATCCTGCTCTTTAAGGAGGCTGCGCAGCTTATCAGCATTACGCTCAGGTCATACATACGTTGCAATTATATGAGCTAACTGCTGCTGCAGGAGCCAAAGAGTAAAGCTGGCATCATTAATTACCGACTTTAGACATAAAATGAAGGACAAACTGCGTTTAATAAAAATGACTGAAGAACTTCATGAAGGAAGTTAGAAGCTAGAGAAAGTTGGAATAAACTAAGTTGATATTAATTAGTACATTTGTTCTGAATCACCATCCTAAACCTTAAACTCTTTGTCGTCTCTGCACTCAATGTTTGAGAATCACTGTTGTAATCTGCAATGATAACAATGATGTGAAAGTTTCAAAAAGGTTATTAGCTTTGACAATTTTGGTACAAAAATGACAAAATTACAAATAAAATATAATTTACGCATGGACAAATTCAAATTACAACAGTTTGAAACTAACTATATACACAAATCTTGCATCAACTTGTTGTTTGTCCTGAGTCTTCAAACAGAAAAAGAGAAGATGGCTTTTTTAAAAGTGCTGTCACAAACGATTGTTTTAATAGTGAACTAATCACCGATTATTTTTTCCGATTAGTCGACTAATCGGGTCATGGGCGAACAGGATGTAAAGCACAAATCTTAACCATTGTTACCTTTAAACGAACTAAAAACTAGATATATAGCATTACCAGGAATAATGTTGGTATAAGCTGAATTTGGCTTCTGAAGATGCTGATGCTGATAACTGTAACTGCTGAAGCTGATAGCCAGATAAAATATTAGTTAAATGCCATATTAGCCTAAAAAATGAAAAAAAAAATCCTACATCAGCCTAAACAGCTAGCATGTAGCTGAAATATTACCTAAACTCCAAAATACCCTAAAAAACTTCAGCATCAAGTACCGACTAATCGTGGCAGCTCTACTTTATATATGACACCTACAGACTGGAACTGGAACCAGAAAACAATCTAACTTTCAAAGCTGATAACATCGACATGATAATAAATAACCTGGAAAGGAAAACATTAACCTGTTTTTTTTTTTTTTTCATTTATTAATTACCTTGTTTTATTTTGTCATATTTATTTATTTATTTATTTGTGTATTTTTATTCTATGACATGTCTTGGGTGTGTGTAATTTTTTCGTCTTGACCTGGACACTTGAAAACGAGATCAGTGGAGCACAATTAGATTTAAAAACCTTTAAAAAATACCAACAAATCACTTGATACGCACACACAAAATTGTATTTATGCACCGATCTGAGGTAAGACTTTTTCCCGTCTTAGAAATTCATCTGTGTATAAATGCTGTGTCATTAATTTTTTTCTTCTCAGCCGCTTTGAACTTAGATTGTAAATATTATCTGGTGAAAACTTGACATTTCCCACTATTTTAAACAGATTTGCTTTGATAACTAATTTTAAAAAGTCTAAATAATTTATAAATAAATAAAAATAATTTTATAGTTCTTGTACTTATGTATAAAATATATTGTATGAGTTACAAATCTAGAACTACTAATGCACAAATTCAGATGAGTCTTTTCAGATTCCTTAGAAAAAATCCTTGGAGGTTCTGTTGCTTTTCTAAATACATCTTTCACATTGTTTTGACCTGGTCTTTGCTTTGTTTTTTACTTTTTCTGTAAAGCAATTTACTCTAGAATTGATAATGGTAGCGAGTTTCAGATTTATTGTGAAATTATTCTGTAATTTAATGAGTACGATCTATAATTTAAAAAAAAAAGAGGTTGGGGTTCTACTAAAAATGAGTGAAACCTTGGCACAAAAACAGCTTAAAACATAAATTATTAGAGAAAATTGTAAAGTAGTAAAAATGGCCTTGGACTACGGAGTTAAACAACCTTTTAAAATTCCAGAATTTTCTTTCCTAAAAGGTTCTCTTCCGAACACGTAGACATGGATTTCCATCTCTAACATTTAAAGTAAACTAAACTAATCTGTCAATTTAATTAAAATGTAGACAAAATGTGTGCATTACAAAGTAACAGAAATGTTTTTTTTGTCTGATGGCTTCAAAGGAAAATTAATGCAGAGATTAGATGAATCAGTTTGATCATTTTTAGCTAAGATTATTTAGTTTAACCCCGTCACAGCGTACGTCAGTAATTCACAATGTACCATTTAATCTGAAGCAGAAAAAAAATATTTTAATTTATACTGGAAATAAATGAGGGGGTTGCATTATTTGCAAGGTTTAAATGACAAAAAATAAAATTCCTTTGGTAGTAAGATTGTCAGAAGTAAAAGGATAATAGTAATTAAAAATCGACATGAGTTTAAAGCTGAAATGTTGATTGACATAACAAATACGGAAGCTTCTTGCTCCACAGCAGCAACTAATACGTTTACTAATTAGAGCAAAACTCCCAGAGAAATCTCCGCCGAAGAGATTATTTGCCACATGGGTATACACACGGTAATGAATATAATTGCGGTGTTTGTGCTTCTGCTGCCGACTGAAACGTCCTCTGGATGCTGCTCTGCTGCAGCTTTTCTGACTCAGGAGTTCGAAATGACACTTATGTGAAACTGTGGGGAATAGTGCAAGTGAAGGGATTTTCTTTTTACAGTTTTCTGCAGTCGGATTTTATATTGTAAAGTCGGCAATCTCTCTCTTTTAATATTTATGAATACAAATGTCAGCAAAGCTCAGAGGTTTCGCGATGAGAAGATTTCTTATGAGTCATTGTTTTACAAACAGCATCAGAGCTTCGGCGCTCCACTTTATGAATCTGATCCTCATTATTGTCGAGATCAGAGCATTGTTCGTCTTATTAAGGAACAAAACGAGAAGAGTCGGGTCCCAGATGACGATAAAACACTCAAATAAAAAGCTTAAATAATCTTCTTCTTAACGTTATTGACTAAACGCAGATTTTTCTCCTATAGGAAGGAAATTCTGTTTGCTTGGTCTTTTCTTTCAAGCATGTGGAGTTAGAAAAGAAGGCTTAGTATAAAATAATTTGAATGAACTCCCCTATAAGTTCTTAAATCAATATCCTTTAATTAGAATATGGAGGAAAAACTCCTTAGAAAAAAGCAAGATTAAAGAAAATAAAGGTTTTTTTCTCATACATATGTAGTTCACCCCATGAAATGATAAATGATTTATACAAAGTAGATGTCATCCTTTTTTTTTTTTTTTTCTGTTTCCTGTGAGGCGGCTGGACTGTCTTTATCTCACTGTTTGCATTTTTATTTATTTATTTTTAATACCCCAACCTCAGGCAACCTACGAAACATAAACAATCATCAATACATGCACAGAAAATAAAAATAAATAAAAAAAAATAAATAATAATAATAATAAATAAATAAAAAAAGAACCCATACACGACAACAGCAAAGCAGAATAAAAATGTTCCAAGTCGTGACCTTCACTTATGAACTAAAGGGAATGCTTTGTCCCATTAAAAGTAGATCCCTTAAGTCAGCAGGCAGGTAATTTAAAAACTGATTTATTTAATCCGTAATTTAGAAACCTTTTTTTTTACTAATAAAGAATTGTGGGAAAAAATGACGACAACCTGCAGAAAATGAGTAAAATCTGGGAGGAGCGTTTTCCTGAATGTTTTCCAACATACCAGCTCTGGCGTGTTCTAATTGGCTGGTCATACCTGAACCAGGTAATCAGTGATGAGTAGGGCTTGGATATCTGGAAACGCCCAGACTTCCCTCTCGTCGCATCAGAGGAAGAACGCTTCTGTTCTCAATGGCGGGAAACGGCGTCCTTCCTGTTTGGAGCACGTGAGGGGAGGGGTTACTAGGTCCAGCAGTTATACAGTCAATGCTGTTAACCAGCAGAAGATTCGACTGTTTCATTATCTCATTCACATCTGCTAGATCTGCTAGTAAGCAGGAGTAAGCTGGACCCCCTGTATCACTCTGCTATTCGATTCATAACAAAATTGGACACTTTTATATCAATAGCAGATTTTAAAAACCATCTTAATGACTATTTAAAAGATGAATGTTTTTGTTTCTCATAGTAATGATTTTAGGGTATTTTTATATTTTATACTGTTTTTTGTGTCTGATCCCTTTCTGATTTTTTTCTATTTTTATTTTCTTGAATCTCTTAACCTCTTTCCTTTTTACGACGGAGTATTAGGGTCACCGAAAAAAAAAAAAAAAAGTAATATTACAAGTTTTTTTCTCGTAGATATACGACTTTAAATCTCGTAAATTTATGAGAAAAAAGTCGTAACTGCTAAATTATGAGAATAAAGTCGTATATTTATGACTTTAAAAGTCATAGGTTAAATTTACAACTTTTAAAGTCGTAAATTTATGAGAAAAAAACTTGTAAATCTACGGGATTTAAAGTCGTAAATCTACGAGATTAAAAGTCGTAATTTAATGAGAAAAGAACCAAAGTTGTCTGTTTATCAGAGCCGTGCTTGAAGATGAAAGACGTGGAGCATCTGGTGTAGATTATGTCCAGATCTGTGTTAAAAGCAAAGAAATTCTGAACCTTTTGGTGATTCAAAATCAAATTATTTCCGGGTTCGGTAGTGCGTGTGTTGTCTTGCGTATCTTCAAGTAAGCAAAAGAGGCGCTATTATTGTGTTAAACAGACTTTTTATTAACAGTCTCTTCATACTGCTGCACTGTGCATGACTAGCGCTCATCTGCTTACTACTTGCCGTGCACCGAACATGTGACCAGTCGCTTGGCCTTCTGGGTAATGCAGTTCTTAAACAACTAACTTCAATACACAACAGTGCGGAGTTTCATATGTAAAATAAAGAGCTCAGAGATACACGTTCATCAGGATCGTCACTTTATTACGTCTTTCATTTCCTTTCACCACCTTACATCATGTCTCTGTCATGCGCAGAAACCAAAAGAGAATGTAAACAGAGCTCCGGACGCCTCCTTCCCCAAATGAAACGTCCCGTCTCGACACAAAACATAATTGAGAAATGACAATAGTCTGTCACGTTAACACAAGAACATTGAAAATTCCAAAAACTCGTCCTCTTCAGACAGAAGCATCACAGAGTTGGAGGAGATCTGGTCTGTCGTAGAGGAAGAAATGACTGAAGTGGACAGCTGGAGGATATGGACCGCTTCATCAACGGGATCTGCAGAGATCCTGCAAGCAGCATCAACGAATAAAACATTAATACACTGTAAATCAAATAAAGGAACTTCCAAATATTCGAAATATTTTAAACATTCAGTTTACCTGATGAAATCCAAGACGCTTTTCACAGTTTGGTTGGTCTGCTTCAGTTCACGGCATAAATTCGCTGGAATGTAGACTCCCCTCGATTTTAATAAAGTTATGAGAAAAAAGTCGTAAAACTATGAGATTAAAACTCATACATTTACGAGATTTAAAGTCGTATATCTACGAGAAAAAAACTTGTAATATTACTTTTTTTTTTTTTTAGGTGACCCTAATACTCCGTCGTACCTTTTCTCAAAAGGTCTTGCCGTTGCAAATAAGAATGTTGTTCTTAATCTGTCCTGCCTGGATAAATAAAAGGTTAAATAAAAAAAAAAATAAAATTATACTGACATAAACAAAACATTTACATGAAAAAAGGATGTAAATTAGAACGAAGCACACTTTTTGCCTCCATATCTGGAAATAAAGCCGGTCAAAAAAGAGTAAAAACAATCGACAAACATCTTTCTTTATTGAGTATTTTTATTGTTCTGCACATAAAGAGTAAATTTGACATTTATTGCATTTAACTGGTGCGCGGACGCCGCCGTGTCTTTGAAGTTTGCTTTTCTGCTCCCTCAGAGTTGAGCTTTGCTCCTCACTGCTCCCTCACGTCTCCCTTTGTCCCAGTTATTCCCAGATTACCTGCTCCCTCTTTAGTCTCCTTTTGTACTCTTGCTTTCTCATAAAAGGCTTTTTTTAACCTCACTCTCCACTGAAACGCTCCCACTTTTTTTTTTGCTCATCTCTTTAATCTCTTTTACCCATTTGCCTCCCAGGTTACATTTAAATAAAACAAATCTAGTTTATATTTGTCTGCGAGAAGATGATTCAATATTTATGAATATAATTGAACACACTCCAGCCTTCAGAAGATGATGCCAGAGGGGGTTAAAAACACGGCGTCCCATCTGGAGGCCTATTTTTCTCATCTGTCGAAAAGCAGAACATCTCAGCCGGAGTTTAGACTCCTTTTGTTGACTTTTTTTTTTTTTCTCTTTATGACTTACGACAGATGAACGTGTACGGTCGGTCTTTCTTCTCCCATAATTGGGTCAAGTTCTGAACTTCTTTTTGCGATAATTGATGGTCGGTTCAGTAATTCCAGAAAGTTGAAGACATTACCTGCATCAAATCAATAAAAAAATATCAAAGGATTTAAACTCTTCAGGTGTGTGGATTGTTTGTGTGGCTCATGGGTGTTAGTGGAGAAGAAGAAGAAGAAGAAGAAACCCTCAGAGACCGTGATCCGATGTGTCCTTTGAAGCTGCGTTCTCATAGTAACTGCAGATAATTGATCCGAGCCTTTGATTCCTCCATGGGTTGAACATAATTTGATGGGATTTGTGTGAGGTTCAAGAAATGAGAGGACCATTACGGCCTTTTGAACCCGACATGACAAATCTTCTTGGATGTTTGATTGCTCTTCTCTAAGGTGGACAATAAAAAAAATAGAGAAAAACATAGAATGTTGGAAAGCAAAAACAATGGAGAAGATTCAGGAAAACTGAAACAATTTGACTCAAACAATATTTTTCAGTAAGAATCACAAAAGCTGCTTTGAAGGGCACTTGACATTTAAAAGTTCAATTCTATTGTTTTTGTTTTTCATAAACTTCTAAGTTTCTTTCTCAGAAAACATTGATTTGAACAAAAAAATGTATCTTATGATACTTTTTGGTTTTTTTTATTTAACCTTTATTTTAAAGGTCAAGGGATACCTGGGTCAAAAGACATCAATACAAAAATAAAATACAGTTCAAACAATTAAAATAGAAATAAAATACAATTAAAATGAACAATAGGACAATGATTAAAATGTTAATGAAGAGTTGTACAGACAGGTCAAGAGTGACGTGTGCATATTTCTTTTAAAAGCTCAGAAAGTTTTGCTTTAGAACAATTCAAGGATTATTTTGATACCATATTTCAATCAAAAGTCACAGTTTTGATATTAAAATTTAGTAAATTTCAAACATAATGTGAAGTTTTATGAATAAATTTGCAAGTGAAAATGTAAAATAAATGCGCTTTTCTAAACGTTTTCAGATGAGTTGTGTTTCATCTCACTTTCTCCCCATCTTTGATTTTGCATTCATACGTTTTACTTTAGTGTGATGTTTGTGTAGGGATCGGCATCGATACTAATACTCAGAATTGATTAGACCCCCCTCCCAATTCTTTTGATCCACTCAATTCAATACCATTCAAGTAAATTTTGAGTTTACATAGTTAACATATTTAGACACACATGTTTAGAATTACATTAATAGTCTATATATATATACAGTGTATGTATTGAATATATTTACATTTTTCTGGTACAGTTCACATACTTTCAAATGTATGAGTTAAATGATGAGATTGTTAATATCATCCAGTGTTTCATGGATTCTGTAAAAGATAAGTTCTAATAAAAATGTTCAGATCATTAACATTGTTCTGCTTCTCCTGGAGGGAGTTTTAGTTTTGGCACTAGGTGGCGATCGTGCTTCAGGATTACACTTTAATCCAGACGAAGAAGACAGTGTGAGTAAAAACAGTGTTTTAGACCACAAATAGTTACTTTAAAATATATTTCCTTAAAAGAATTTGTAAAATGAGTTTATAGTGATGTTTATTTTGTGAGCTAAGTATGTTTAGCTCAACCAAGTGTTAGCATTAGCCGTCCTGTAGGAAATCCCATTAAACGTTAGCATCAAGCTAGCAGACTTTAGCTTTTGTGCTAAATCGATCTAGATTTTTATGGATCGATTATTGATCTATTGAGCTTAGATTGGTTCGAATCGATTTTGCCACCAAACAGTCTGCAGATTGATGTAGATTCTATCTAATCAGATCACCATATTGATCCAACATGGTGTCTGTTGTCAAGTCTTAGACAAGCCAAACAGGCTCTTTTACTCTCAATTTTGGCTCCTTGGCTGAAGATTTTTTTTTTAAATTATTTTAAAAGTAATTGCTACTTTCTTTTTGTATTGATTCAATTTTATTTAGTCAGATTTAGGAATTTATGGCTGAGAATCTCCTGAAACCGTGAAATAAACTTTAAAGTTGATCTGCTGACTTGGCACTAAATCAGGAGTCGGCAACCTGCGGCTCCGGAGTCGCATGCGGCTCTTTAAGCGCTGAGTAGTGGCTCCCAGGCGATATTTCCAAAATGTTGGAAGATGGAAAAATTAGGGGTTAGGAAAATATATTTTTGGTTTTAATCATTGTTTTAACGCCGAACAAACATTGACAGATTGACAGGATTCCGGTCTGTCGAGTGTTTCTGCATGGTGCGTTCACTGACCTCTGGACACCGACAGCTAATCAAAGCAGTTTATCATAGAAAACATTGAACCCCAGAACTGATCCTTATAAAATCGAGGGATTAAATAGTCTCGCCATTTTTTTCCTGAAAAACTTATTTTTTCTGAGGATTGTATAAAAATGTCAAAAGCATAGTAGCGGACTGAGTTAATGTCTGGAGTTCATTGAACACAACATGCGCAGTGATCTGTCAATCAGCTGTTCGGAGGTTTGGGGTAAATAAAGGGGGGAGGGCTGGTGCATGAGACGGAATGAAGGCGTTCGAGGTATCCCCACTAATAAAATGATTAGTGAATACAACTTTTGTGGAGTGTTCTGCTGCTGTTTTTCTGGTTAACCACCAAACAAAGAGACTTAAAACAGATGAAGTTTCGGCGTCTCCGTGCGGGAAAGAGAGAGCGGAACGCTTCATTTTTCATTATCGATTATCTCGTTATCACGAGAAAACGATTAAAAAAAAAAGTAGGGCAGGGCGCTTTCAGCTTCCGTAATTTCTGATTTTTGTCAGTAAATATTTGGAATGACACTTAGCCCATTGGCTGTAGCTAGTCTGCTCCCGCAACGCAACAGAGCCGTGACTCTAGCGGTGTAAGCCCGGGGTTAGGGGTATTATTGTGTTTGGTTGCTCAGAAATGAGGATAGCTGCGCTGATTTGGTGTCAAAAGAGAGAGAGAGAGAAGAGGATGCTGCTGCGTTTTACCCATGCACTGACTTGTTTGGCATTTGCACAGAAATTAAACTTAAACTGTATTAATTTGATTTGATGTACTTTACCTTTTAAAAAGGCTGCTGTTTTATTTTTATAAATGCGTGCTGCATTTTATTGCACTCTGTTGCCCAGATAAGGGGCACGTTATGCACGTTCCATTGTTGTTTTTACGAATCCTCAAAATAAAAATGACATCAAAAATCAGATTCCTTTATTATATTTCTTTAATTTCATCAAAGCAATGAAACAAACTGTAATTCATTAATATTGTAATGAAGTTAAACTTCATCCTGAAACAGAATAGTCACGTGGTGCGTCATTCTCCACAGGATTAAATAAACATTTAATCATGAAGGCTCATTATGTATTTGTAACCAACTACTATATTAGCTCATATAGCTAATATAGATACATACAGCACGTGTTGCCTTCATTATAAGGCTTTTACTTTTTTGCGGCTCCAGACAGATTTGACTTTTGTTTTTTTTGGTCCAATATGGCTCTTTCAACATTTTGGGTTGCCGACCCCTGCACTAAATAGACTTGTGTGATGTATGAAGCAGTCGTGTATCACGTGCACGCCTCGTCCTGGTAGTATCTCCCCATGTCAGTGAGGGGTTAGTACTCACACTTCACCGATGACTGGAGTGAGTCGTAAAGACTTCATACCACCTGTACCTCACATGTGCAACCGACTTCCAATGAAATACTTCATGATACACTCACCACACGCAGATCTTGCTCTGGTCACAATCTGCATGTGCAGGACTAAACGTGGATTTTCCCCCAAACAAATTTGTGCAGCCGTAAAAGTAATCCCTTTTTCTATAAAGACAGTTGTATAAAACCGTTTCTCCAGGCTCTATTTTACAGACTCCAATAACTTTAGCTAATAGACTTCCATTCCTGCACTTGCAGATTAATCCAAACATGTTTGTTTTAGCTGAAGACAGGAGACTAAAACTATGCAAACAATCCCTCGACTGAGGGAACTTCACGGATACCCAGGACGGCGCTCTGTTGACAAAAACTAATGTACTGCTTCATGTTTTATTCAAAATGATCCCAGGGGTGTGTAAACATGAATGTTTATGCTGCTGCAACATATGTAAACACATTACTTTGAATATTATCTCATTTAAGATAAGCTCTTTAGCCAAAATATGTTTATTGCAGAGTGAACACATTTTCTGGTTTACATTAAGTAAAGGGTCCTTTTAAATTAGCCTTTAAGGCCAAATGGGTTGTTGTTGCTTATCTAGATATTTGTGCTCTTTTAGCTTCTAATCAGCAGAATGAATCCATCAGATAAACACTGTTAACTCTTACTGTCATCTATAGAAAGACAGTGGTCCTACAGATCCAAGCAGCAAAGCACAACTACCGTATTTTCCGGGCTATAAGTCGCTTTTTTTTAATAGTTTTGCCAGGGGTGCGACTTATACTCAGGAGCGACTTATTTGTGATTTTTTTTTTTTAGGCTCATATATTCATTATAACTTCAAATAGCTTCTCCACATGCAATGGCAGCATCTAGTTTATTAACACATTTTTTTCAAGTATTGAGGCTTAAATTTAACTCACGTCAAAAGACGCTACGGACTCAAATTTGATGCACGAATGGCGTTCGGTGTCAAATGCAACGTTTCGCCGGGGTTGTTGAATTTTATCATAATGTTGGACTCTTCTCCTAAAAGTGCGACTTATACTCTGAAGAGACTTATATGTGTTTTTTTTTTTTTTTTTTTTTTTTTTGTTTGTTTGTTTTTTTTTTTTTTTCTTCTGCGACTTATACTCCGAAGAGACTTATAGTCTGGAAAATACAACCAAAACCAGCTAATAGCAGAAAGAAAATGAGACTTAAAAAAAAACATTCATTTAACATAACTAAACGTTGAATCTTCCTACACTGATAAAAAAAAAAGCTAATTATTTTTCAAGACAGCAAAAGTAAGTAACTACTAGAGGTGTAATGGATCACAAAACTTTAGATTCGGATCCACAGTACACGTGGGAGCCGAACTGTGGCTAATGATCCATATGTTCACCCCTAGTAACTACGACGTCTTCTCCACTCATTCCACCATCTACTCACAAATGTCGACTACTAGACGGACTCTGGTGCCAATCTATAACCACCAGGACCAATGTGGGGTTTAATGTCTTGCTCAAGGACACTTTGATCTGACCAGAGGTCGACCACTCTATCCCCGCTCCATAGCCACCCCGCAAAAGCAAGAAAGCTACCAGACCAGACAGAATGTCTCAAAGGTCTGTACTGACCAGCTCTCACAAGTCTTCCATCTCTCCCCAGCTCACCTGTGCTGTAGTTCCTGGTCGTGGACCACGCCTCCGGCTCGTCTTAGCTGTACACCACGCCCCCAGCTGAACCCCAGTTGTATCTGGATGTACATTCATACATGTAGTGGTAGAGTTTGATAAGCTAATTCTTCTTCAACAGTCCTGGTACGTCGAACATGCTGGGAGAGGATCCCTCTTTTTTTTCCCTAGAATCAGGTGGTTTGATTTTTTTTTTCGTTTTTCCATTCCAAGAAAGAGGATCTTCGGGCAGCAACCA
Organism: Oryzias javanicus; assembly: GCA_003999625.1. Taxonomy (NCBI): domain Eukaryota; kingdom Metazoa; phylum Chordata; class Actinopteri; order Beloniformes; family Adrianichthyidae; genus Oryzias; species Oryzias javanicus. The sequence continues at coordinate 37,046,101 of CM012439.1, forward strand.
GCTATAGTTTATATTTTATGACCTACTTTCTGCTTATGGAGAATTACTGGTATGAAGCCCAATGAAACAATTCTTTTGAGAGTATTTGGTCCTGAACTACATCGTAAACACTGTAAAGTTCCTGTAAGGTCTTGAATGGTGGCCATGTTTGGATCTTCAGAACCATTCTTTCAACAGAGTTGTCACCAGTTCTATCACTGTGTGGTTTGGTAACCTCACTGTAAAAGAAAAGAAATCTCTAAACAATGTGGTTCGTTCTGCCAGCAGGATTTTCAGATCCAACCTTCCAGTCTTGGAATCTTTCTGTAATCTTTTAACTAGTGCATAAAGTGATCACGAAGGATCTCTTTGGTCGTCCTCCACTGGGATGTTTGACCTTCTACCATCCGCACCATTAAATGTACAGCATCACTTCTGTCCTCAGGATGTGAGATCTTTGAATAGAGCAAAGAGACGAAGATTACACTTAAGAGCTGCACAATATTTTCACAATATTTAGTCTGATCAAATGCTTCTAATGTATCTATCTATGCTTTTAATCTTTGTCTTTGTGTATTTTTGTTGACTGTGTGGAGGGCTCTGCAGTTCCAGTTTAAGTGTGATTTCACTATTACGAATAGCAAATAAGTTGATTAACTGATTGAATTTAATTGATGGGTTTAATTTAATTTTATTGGTTGATTTAATTTGATTAAGTGGTTTAATGTGATTGATTGATTGAATGATTTAATTTTATTGTTTTAAATCGATTTATTTATTTTGATTAATTGATTGATATCCATTTATTGAAATTGATTTACTGATTAAAATTCATTTCTTGAATTTGATTTAGTGATTGATTGAAATTGATCAATTTATTGAATTTGATTGATTTATTGGATTTGATTGATTTCTTGAAATCGATTGAGATCGATTGATTGATTGAGTAGCGATGGCCAAGAAACACTCATTCAATTCAGCCTTTTAACTTTGCGCGGTGGCCCGCGCCAAAGAAAATTCTGGTGAGGTATCTGCTCCACATTTAGGGGAGATCCTAAACGTATCGGAGCAAGCAGACGGGTGATATTGAGAGGAAAGCTGGAGAAAAAGGAGCAACAAGCAAACAATTTCCTGGTGGAGCTCCAAAGAATGAGAAGACGTGAAGGCGGGCGTGTCTCCAGGAAAATGATTCACATGACAGTGAGGAGGGTTTTTGACACGGAGATTCATTCACGTGCTGATCAGAACATAACACGATGATCTCATCATTTTAATAAATCCTGAAGTGTTCATCTGGTGTTGTCTGCATTTCTTGATTATATTTCACCACCAACTGGACCCATTGACCAGAACCATTCTGTCCGGGATAGATTAAAAGCCGATCACCAGCTGATGTTCGTCTCTTATAAACGCCAAGCCGGCTGCCATTTTTTACTATTGGTAGATAAAACAGCAACCCTTTACCCTCATTAAGATTTAGACTCCTCTTTTAATATTTTCCTCTGTTTTATTCCTTTTTTTAATACACATTTTCTTATAGTTATGTCTTTTGTATCCTCGTACCTCCCAGTCTTGAGCTGCTCTAATTATTGTAATTACAACTAAAAGAATTATTGAAAATGTCCATCAATGAGTATATTCTTATTTTTCTTAATTTTTTTTTTTCCTTTTTATGACCAAAAATCCCACTCAGACAAGCATCTCAATGGGCTGCAAATTTTGGCATTAAATAGCAGCTTTGAATGAGGATGCTTCCAAAAACGTGTCTGTGCTGTGCAGGCCTCACTTCCTCGGGAGGGTTATTGGACTCAGAGTCTTAAGAGACCATAAATTATGGCAAACACAAGGCCCCTGGGTCACCACAAAAACAAAGAAATAAAGTCTCATTACTGGCTAAGTGACAGTGTATAAGTTCAACAAACCATTTCTTGACATTGGGATAATTTAAGCAACTTTTTCCCCACATATAAGCGAAATAAAAGTCTACTAGCTGGGAAAACTGTGAGCTAATTTCATATGTGGGAGACCTTGAGCAACCAGTTAGTATTTAAATCCTCTTTAAATTGAGGCTTTCTCTCTTTGAATAAAACAGTTTGTGGAGAAAAATGAAAGATAAAACAGTTTTTCATTTATTCAGGCCCAAAAATACGGATGCAAATGAAATCTAAAAGGTCATTCGGAAGGTCGACTATCTTACAGTAAATTCTTTCAAAGTGAGACTCCACTTGAAGCCCACTGAGAAAGTCTTTCTGAAAAACAGAGTTTCTAAAGAGGCGAATACACAAGCAGAAGAGACCGATGAGTGAATGGGAGCAGTGAAAGGAGCTTCAGTGTTTAGTCTGGACACTTCAGTGAAATTATAAGTTTTCAGGGACAAAACCTGAGGAATAATTCGAGACTGGTCTTATAGGAGAGGTAGTCCACTATTAGCTGCTTGTGTTATGTTGAAAAAAGAAATAGGAATTCATGCAGAGTTGTGTAACATTTGTAATGATTTAAAAACTGTTTTGAAGATAAATGAAGATTCAAAGCTAACCTAAAAGTTTAAATCCATTTGATTAAAAGAGCAAAACATTCCTGCACTTTGTCTTTCATTGGCTAGAATGGAGTTACATTAATAACACAGAAGAAAAAAACAAAGGAAATGTTAAGAGAAAGCATGTAAACATCTGTTTATAGCACATTTAGGCCCTTCAGGAGCTGCAGAGGTGGCCTATTCTCTGCCCGTTTTCAAAGAAGATAGACTTGTTACTGGTTTAAAACGTTATGAATCCCAGCTAGATCTCTCTGATCATTTGGATCCAGTCTTTTATCAGTTCCTAGAGTCAGAACTAAACATGGAGAAGCTGCATTCAGCTTCTAGAAGAAGAATCTTTATTTCTATAGCACTTTTCCCAGAACGAATCACAAAGTGCTTCACAAAAGAGCATAAAATCAGAAGACACAGGGAAATAAAATCAATAATTAATAATAAAACAACTAAAAACACAGTAAAACACAATGAAACATAGTAATACAAGGGCTAAGATCAACTAAAAGCTCTCCTGAATAAAAACATCTTGACCTGGGATTTAAAACACTCAACCGAGTTAATCAGTATCTTCTATGCTGCACAGATCTGGAACAGGAACAGACTTCCAGAAAACCTTAGATCAGATGAAACACTTAAATCTAGCTGTAACGATGCAATCAAGCCATGATTCAACACATTTTTAATCTTTTTTCTCCAAACAATGAATTAAAAGTATTTTAATGCCAAGAATATTTTCATTTTGCCCCTCCCATCAAACTGTCTGTTTTTCTACTTAGAGAAATTATTCAATAGAAACAAAAAATAATACATAATACTGAAATGATCAGAAAACCTTTGTAACCAAGAGGTGTGTTATTTATTTCAACATCTCTATTGGTAACAAACTGGATAAGAATAAAAGTAAAAAAGAAATGTTTTTCCTTAAATTCTCTGTCCTGAAATAACTTCTGACTTTAAAAGCTCCTCCACTTCAATGTTTCTAGGGTTTTTACGCTGCAATAAACTGTACATTTGACTGGTAGTTTCCCTCATATTCTATAATAATAATAATAATAACATTTCTCTTTAGACATTTTAGGTCGTACACAGCATTTACTGCATTTACAATCGACAATTTAAGAAACTTTCATGCAAATGTGTGAACAAATTGATTAGGAAATACAGTTCATTGAGTTTAGCTTTAATTGGCCCTTGTTATACTCATGCCAAACACAGGAGCAGATTTATTTAACAGCTTATCTGATCTAAACAACAAATTAAATAAGTAATCAGTAAAACTGTTATGCTTCAGTTTATTCCTAAAAATTCAAGATTTTTTTTTCCAGGATCAAAAAGACAAATTTACTGTCCCTCTATCAGAATGAAACTCTTGGTAACTAGACTAAACAAAAAAAAAAATCTGCTGTGATTGGCTGGAAACAAGAACAACATAAACTTGAAATAAATGTGACAGAACAAATGAGAGAAATAAAAAAGAAGGTAAACAGCGAGAAAGGTGAAGAAAAATATAGTTCAGATTACACCTGGGCGTCTCAACCTATAGTAGGTCAACTAATACTTTTGTACTTAAAGTAGCTTCCAAAGAGGTAGCAGCTATTCTTGCTGGGGTCCTTCCTTAAGCTTCCCGGCTGTAATGCTGTTAATAATTGATTTTGTGTGTAAATTCATGTATTTGAACCTGTCCCGGGCCAGCTCCCCAAACGTTCCCCCAGGTGAAAGACGGGCTGCAGGAGAGGGTTTCTGCAGCACATCTTCCTACAGACGAGTTACAGAAACAAACATGTGCTGTTTATGGAGATACCCCCCCCCCCCCCCCCCCCCCCCCCCCCCTCAGCTTTTCCTGGTGTTCTCCATAAGGTCTGCTCTGTAAAGAGCGCCCCCCCCCGCCGGCTCATCACCAGCGTCCAGTGGGCTGTGTTTTGATTGCATTCTCCTCATGCTGATCTCCTCCATCTTGATGGTGGGCAGACTTATAGAAACAAGCTTGGAGGTGTTGGTTGGTTAAAGTTAGTTAGTAGCTCAGCTCTCACTCGCTCGCCAGTTTCTCTCTGGTTGGATGTTCGGCCAACCATCAGTGGACGATCCCAGAATGAAGAAGAGGAAGAGCATCTTTGACACTTTTATTTATTTTTAAAGAACGCTTTTATTTCCATTCATACATTAACACAGCACAAGTTTGCATGTGGTTTCTTTGACTAAAACACATAAAAATCGATGAACCTTCTTGATTTTTTTTAAATAAAAGTTACAGATTATTGTTTAGCACAGATAAAATACATAAGATTTATAAAAGGAAAGTAGAGTACAGTACAGTAACAGCAATAAAATCCACATGATAGCACAATAATTATGAATTATATATAAAATAACACTGTTCAAATAAAAGTGTGTAAGTAAGTGAGAAATATTTTTAAAATAGAAAACAGTTTGACCAAACAAGTAAAATTACAAAGAGTGAAAAACTTTTTTTCCTCTCATTAGCTATTGGTGTAACAAATTCTCCCCCTACACACTATATATTAGTGCATTTTTTAGTGCTAATGTAACGGATGTGGACCTTCACCTCCGTTCAAACAGAAATTCACACACGCGGGGTAGAGGTTCACAGGTTTATTCTGTAAAAAGGTGAAAAACAAAAGAAATTCAAGAAACTTCCACTGGCAGTGGCACATCCGGCTCCCCTCTGCAGTTCTCCGTGTTCTGCGAGGGCGGGGGCCAATAAACATAACATTACAGTTATAAATTGAATTTTTTTTTTCTTCCAGAAATTAAATTCCATCAACTCAAACAACAATACATTCAACTTTCTATGAACAAAAAGAAGTAATAAATAAAACATGTAAAACTATAGAGGTGAATTGCAAAAGTAAAATGCTCCACATATAAAAATTAAATACACATACCTGTAAAAAGGTGTAAAACAAAAGAAATTCAAGTAATTTCCACCGGCAGTGGCACATCCGGCTCCCTACAAAATCAAAACGTAAAATGGCCGCGTTTCCCCGACAGTCTCTCATGTGCCTCGTGCACCTGTTCGCTAGCCAAAAGGAAATATTCTCTACTTATACAAAATGCACAAAACTTAAAATAAATAATTACAAAACTAGGCTCAAAATATAAATATATACATTTTTGTAAAAGCTAATTGAATAACAAAAACAACGAGTGAAATACAATTTTAAAAAGATTGACAGACATTCCGCAAAACGTGGCTTACACTCTGCAGTTCTCCGTGTTCTGAGAGGGCGGGGGTGTAGCCACCAAGCTCAACACTAGCAGGGACCGTGCGCACTTCCGGTTTTTCAAAATAAAATTCACAAAAACGATAAAATTCACACAATAAAGAAAAATAAATAAAAATGAAATAAAATAGATGCCGGAGCATTTCTAACTTTGTTACATCAACTCCAAAGTCGCCAAATCTTCTTAGCGAAAAACTAGCATACATCGATGCTCACTAGATTATCAAATATAGACCACCGTGCATTGTGGTTGAACAATTTCAAACCAAAAAAAATGTGTTTAAATGTAATTTTTGAATAAATTATCCACATTTTATTGTTACAATGAAAAGTTAATGCAAACCTAATGTTCATCCTGGCAGATTCATCAACTACTGTATTTGTGTTCAGTCAATTTAATCTTTTAAGAATAATTACGGTTTAAAATCCCACTCAAATTTTTTTAATCTATTTTTAAAGTTATTATGATTCTGTCACACTAGAAAGATTTAAAAATCATGTCTTTTTCTAGGAAATCGTTTCTGTAGAAGAGCAGGAGTTCATTAGAAATTCACCTCAGAGTTGTGGGCGGGACTGTTGGCTCAGAGTGAGCCTGCCCTCACTTCCCATCGTCTCTCGTACCCAGACCCGTCCCATCCTGGCTGGTTTAGAACGGTCCGGGCAATTCAAGTGAGTGTTTTCATTGGGTGTTGGACCGTCGAGGATCATGCGGCGAGTAGACCGATGATGTTGAGAAGCTGCATCAGCTGACTCAGAAACGGAGGGAAAATGGAAAGGATAACCCGGAGGAAGTTTATTATGGATGAAGCCGGACTCTACGCTGCAGAATAGTCTATTGTTCTGAATTAAAAAGATTTTCAGAACTCGATCAGAGTGTTTTGGATGAGTATGGATCTGTAACGGACATTCTTCGGCCGCGGTGGTCGGGTAAGACGAAAACGGGGGAGGGGTGCCTGTCTTTGTGGATTTGGGATGTCTCCGGTCCCCAAACCTTGTGAATAAGAGGGAACACTGCTTGTAAAGAATTTCATATTCTTTGCGAGAATACTGTGGGGTGTGAAGAAGAATCCAACCAAAAAGAAGACAAAACTTTCGGTTTGGATCTTTAGTCGATTAAAGTGCTGGTTGGACGCTTCTTGTTGTTGTAAAACCTTTCCGCCAATCAACGGGTTACATCGTGTGACGACATAAGCTCCGCCCTCACGGGTTCATTCCATTTTTCTATGGACCTAGGACCAAAAAAGGACCAGATATGGTACCAGTCAGTCCTGCTTTACGGGCCCATTTTACTGTCATGAGCAGTGCTGGCCCTATGTCCCATGGTGCCCTAGGTGTAACCTATGTGCCCCCCCCACCCCCCACCCCACACACACATACACACACATAAATACCACTAAGTGTTTATTTAATTTAGTTTCTAAGGTTTAAATTAAAACCACTTAAAGACAAAATTATTATGTCCAACTTTTGAGTAATTTTATATATGTTTTAAATTATTACCTTTTATAACATTTTACACGAAATGGGTAAAAAAAAAAATAATAATAATTGGTGTCCCCTCCAGCAGATGGCACCCTAGGGTCAGTTTTAAATTGGTTTATTTCATACCTTAGTGGAAGAACTTTTAATGTGGCTGTTGGTTCCCTAAGCTCTGCAGTGGAAAAAGTCAATTGTGGCGTTCCCCAGGGCTCCGTACTTGGCCCTATTTTATTCATTTTATATTTGATCCCTCTTGGGGAACTCATCAATAAAAAATTCAGCCACATTTCTTATCATTTTTATGCAGATGATATCCAACTCTACTGTTCTTTCCCAGAAAATGATTATTTCAAACTGCAAAGCCTGTTGGATTGCTTAACAAGCATCACAACATGGCTGTGTAATAATCATTTAGTTCTGAACCCCCAGAAAACCGAGACATTGATCTTTGCCCCAGAAAATAAAATCTCTTCTATCAGACAACACCTCGGGTCTCTGAGCTCTTCCGTCCAGTCGAGTCTCAGAAATCTTGGGGTGTTGTTTGATAAGTCCATGTCTCTGGAAGGCCACTCAAAACAGTTAGTAAAAAACTGTTTTTATCATCTAAGAAATGTGGCAAAATTAAAAAGTATCTTGTCTCGGTCTGACCTGGAAACTATTATTCACGCTTTTATTTCCTCTCGTTTAGATTATTGTAACTGTCTTAACAAACGTTTTAACAAACGCTCCCTAAACCGTCTTCAGCTCGTCCAGAACTCTGCAGCAAGGCTTTTAACAGGAACCAGGAAACGGACTCACATCACGCCAATATTGTCCGCTTTACATTGTCTACCTGTCAAATTCAGAATTGATTTTAAAAGTTTACTTTTAGTTTTTAGAGCCTTGCACGGTCAAGCCCCGACGTACATCTGTGACCTTTTAACCCCGTAATCTTCGGCCCGATCTTTGAGGTCTTCCAGCCAGAATCTTTTAAGCATCCCAAAAACCCGCTTTAAGACGAGAGGAGACATCTCTTTCCAAGATTTTCTCTGGAACTCCCTCCCACTGCCGTTGCGTCAGATCAACTCAGTTGAGTGCTTTAAATCCCAGGTCAAGACGTTTTTATTTAGGAGAGCTTTTAATTGATCTTAGCCCTTGTATTACTATGTTTTACTGTGTTTTAGTTGTTTTATCATTGATAATTGATTTTATTTCCCTGTGTCTTCTGATTTTATGCTCTTTTGTGAAGCACTTTGTGAACCCGTTCTGTGAAAAGTGCTATAGAAACAAAGATTCTTCTTCTTCTTCTTCTTCTAGGCAGCCGCCTAAGTCACCTACACCTAGGGTCGGCCCTGCTCAAGAGTCCAGACCTGGCCCAGTCTGGTCTGCACCGCCCGTTTGTTTACACTCACCCACAAGCTTACAGCCCATCAAACCCCTAACCAAACCAGTGCAACAAAAATGGCAAACGATGTCGGAGCCATCCATCCGTACAGTCGTGATCCAGATGAAAATGAGGAAAATTAAGTTGTTCATGGATTGAGAGTCACCTACAAGTGGATTCATCAGAACAGAGTGGAGCAGGCCACCATCGCAGGTCCCACATCACACCCACAAACCTTTTTCAAAGGGATGTCTTCATCTGCTCCTGATTCACAGCAATTTGACTACAGAAATACGAAGAAATGCAATTCTAAGCCTCATTTTCTTAAGATGTGTCCTCCATCATGAGAAACAACAAAAACACAATTATCAATCTTTAATTAAATGACCTAATTAAGTTAATTGTTCAAATAAATGTATCACATCGCTACTTTGTAAAAAGTTTAAAGCTTTAAACAGTTATAATAAACTGAATGAAAGTGTTTCAGCAAAATAAAGTTGTTTGTTTGTTATAATAATAAAATATAATGAAATCCATTCCTTCAGAAAATGTATGTTCCTGAGAGTCAAAGCATTTGATTCATCAACCGACTGAAGCACCTCAAGGTTTTAACTATTAGTGCCACTCAGGGTTGAAGTATTTCAGCCCAGGAAACAAATGATCAAATTTACAAATGAAGCTGAATTACACGAACGAACGAGGATCTAAGAGGGATCTCCTGTTTTCTTTTTTTTCCTTCTTCATTAGCTGGAGAAAGTCATTTTCTTGAGTAGAACGTTTTTATGAAATAACAAAAGAATAGAGAGATGGATTATATCACTTATTGAAGCACTTTGCGCTCTCTAACTCAATTCTGCAGTCACTTCCATAATACTCAAACGCTCCATTAGAGGATTTTTGCCTCTTTCTTTGCCAGGTTAAAAGTTCAGAGAGGTTTACCAGTCACCGGGACTTTTGGGAGGGGGGCCAGCAATTAGGAGTTCAACGTGTTGCACAGAAAACAGCGCAATAAGCGTAAAATTACTTTTTAAAGATTTGTGTGAGTAGTTTTAAGGTGATTTAATTTTAAGTTGTTTGTGTAAATTTTATTAAAATGTAATGAATGTTGTTCAACACTTTTGTGCCGTGGTTCTGGTGGTTCTGTGTAGCTTATTGGACCGACTGCGACCTCTGCATTCATGAAAGATTCTGCATCTACAGAACAAACAAACAAAAATGAAACTAAGAAATATTTGATAATTTAATCGTCTTAATTTATACAAACAGGAACTTACTAAAATTATTGATTAATCAAGTCCATTTTTATAAATAAATGTGGTTTTGTATGTTAATTACTTTGGTAATTTAGTATTTTAGTTCAGTTTAAAGTCCAACTCTTTTAAACTATTGTTAAAGGGTCTTTTGTTCACTCCAATAGCAAAAGCATGAATATTTGTTCCTCGCCCACAATTATTTGAATGAAGAAAACATACTCAGAAATGACAGTTTAAGCTTAATTTTATTTTTATAAGTCATTAATGCCACAAGAAAAAGTTTAAAAAGCACCACAAACATAATTTTTATTAGTGTGGATCCATTAAGTGAAATCCATGTGGAAAAATGAATCATAATTTTGCATTTTTAATGTATTCGTGAACCAAAAATGAGAAGAAAAAAAAAAGTTGGACAAGTATTAAAATGTTTTGAGAATAAAAGATTTTGAATCCAGATGCCATGGCTAAACTTCAAGATGTCATCTGCATAAAAGAGAATCTTCACAAATATATTTATGAGGAAATTGTGTCTTTGTACACAAACATCTCAAAATGTAACTTTATGTTTTGTACTTCAGAAGTTCATTTACATACACTTACATCACATTTATTTAGTTGTTTTTCTTAAATTACTTCATATTAAATTTAATTTAAACATCATTACCTCATCATTTGTGATTTTATTATGAATATTAGTATAAATCTATCAGAGATCAGTGTTTTAGGATCCAAAATACAGGATCTTAATGATAGAAATATTCCAGGACTAAACTTCATCATGACAAACTCAAAGGAGCAACACTAAAAAGAACATAAATAGATGACCAACTAGGAAAAATTAAGAACCAGACACCGGCTGCATTATAAGAAATGGATGCAAGTTCAACAAATGCCATTTGCATAAGATAATTGTATCTTCTTTACATATGCATGACTCCAAATTTAGTTTCATTTCAAAGTTCCTTCCTAAATCTCTTTCATATTTTCCTTGGCTTTCAACCTTTACTACATTTATGTTTTAAACACCTTGTCTCTCATCTTCACCCGTGATTCGTTATTGGAGTTCCTCTTTTATTTCTTTACCTCGACATGTTTTTTGTTTGAGCGCTGTGTATAGGATCTGGAATCTTAGATCTTTTTGAGATGACATTCAGTTTTTTTCCTCACTAAAGTCAATAACATCTTCACGTAACATACTCACGCAGGAGACATCCCACTTGACCTTTTGAAGAGCATTCTTTATGACAGAAAATGATTATTTATGGTGACTTATTTCTGTTTTAAATCAAAGGTTGAGCTGTGAAGAAGGTCTCTCGTTGCCCTGTAATCTTTAAGTCTGTTAACACAAACATCTTTTTAATACCTTAAATTTTATCACCTCCAAGGATGCATGGTGCAACAATTCCCATTATACCTGCGTTTTTGTAATTTGCTCAAATACTGATAAAAGAAAAATGTATTTATTAGAAAATGGTGTTTGGATGAGAAATTTCTGGTATTTTCAAGTTTTTTTTTTGAATGTGAGTTTTTACACGTCTGAAAAGGTGAATGTAAATGTCCTTCAAATATTTCACGCAGCAGCAGCAGCAGCAGGGAAGATCTTTTGTAGGATTTTTATGAACTTCTGAAGTCAAAGTAAAGGTCTTGTAGATAACTTTTTTTTTTTTTTTTCAGTTCTGAACCACAATGAGAACACGACGCTTTACAAGCCGGTTTCAAAGAGATCAGCTTTGATCCGTCTTGAATGCAGAACGCTGGACGTCCACCTGAAACGAAGTTGAGCTCAAACTATGTGTCTGCTGTGCATCTGTGATGTCGTGAGAATGCTTCCTCTGCAAACACGGCGCGTGTTTGTTTCCACATTTCACCGGGTAAGAAGCTCATTTCCATATTTATAACTCTGTTTGATATCATTAATTTTATCTTTGATATATGCATTGGTGTGTGCGTGTGTGTTTCTGATTGATGTGCATTATGCTTCATCTCAGCATAAACTGTGAGAGAAGATTAAAGGAAAATGGAGATTCAGCAGAACGCTCTTAGAGTCGGTTTGCGCAGAACCAAGATAAGTGAAAATAAAAACACACACATACACACTGAATGAATCTTTTTCACATTTGTTTCATCTGGCTGATCTGTTGATCTGTGTTTATATAAAAATCAGACACTGCAGATGCCAGATAACCCTTGGCTTCTCTCCCTCTCTGTTTTGCTAATTTAAACGAGCATGAAATATTTTGGCATCTGTTTGCCAACAAACACGGTGACAGCCTTGAAGATCCATAAATCAAAAATACTTTCGTTCAAATTGCAATTAAGCGTTTTTATTATTCCTGGTCTCTCCTTCCTCCAATCAGCTTAACTCTCTCTTTGTTGCTTGTCGTCTTATTTAAATCAACGGCATCCATCATTTACAATGACGGAGTGAAACTCTCGGGCAGCAGAATAACCATTATTTCAACGGTCGTCTAAACACAGATGGCGCTTTAAATCAACAGCAAATCACATTATCTTTGTTATAAACGGATTATGATGAAGCTCATCACCTCCAGTCAGCCGCCAGCGTCTGTAATCCAGCCGGCGTCATCTCTGGGTCCTGTTAGTGTCTGCCTCACGTCGAATCCTGCCACTATACAGGGGAGGCTAAGTAGCTGGAAAATCGCTATAAACCACAATAAGAGATGACGATGACGCCGGGCCTTCAGCTGACAGCGTTGCTGTAAATTTGTCTAAATCCCCACTTAAAGATGAGGTAGGAACATCGTGCTGGGCTTCTGTCAAGGAGAAGATACATGAATCCCTCATAAAAGGTGTTTGTTTGGGCAAAACTCTTATAGAAAGATGAAATATTTAACACCGGATTGATTTGATCCACAGAAATTAAGAGTAATCATTAATGTAAGCAAAAATAAAAGCGTAATGCTCGGTTCACGCAGGCCGCGGAAGCACGATCTTTCCTGCAAGTCACACCAGACGAATAGTTTTCTGCGACGGTCGACAGGCGGTTCTGTTAGAGCAGGGGTGGGCAAACTACGGCCCGGGGGCCACATGCGTAGGGTTGGGCACCGAAGTTCGGTTCCAAGTAGGAACCGTTATGATTTGCGCGGATCTACCGAAACCCAAAGAAAGATGCGCTGCAAACGGTGCCGGATTTCGGTTCCAAATTTCATTGAAGTTTCATTTGTCTGTGGACATGTCAATCACTTTAGTACTACTCCCTTCTGATTTTTTACGATTCAGCCCATCTATTTACTTTCTTGTTGTTGTGAGATGCAGTGTGTGCTCCAACTTCTGCATCTCAGCTTGTTACGAAGCTGGGGGGGGCGTGTGCATGTGAGGAGCAGCGCGCTCTGAGAGGAGCGAGAGAGAGAGAGAGAGTGTGCGGCAGAGAGAGAGCGAGAGAGAGAGAGAAAAAGGAGAAGAGAAAGGAAGGGGGAGGGGGCGCGCGCTGCAAAGTTAGCTGCGAGTGTTCTCAAGGTTTGTCTGCAAAGTTAAAGTAATAACAGTTCAGTTTCCTCTCCAATAAGCTAAGTGTAATTTCAACTTCGGGCTTCGCATGCTCCAAAGAATCTGATGATCCAAAGAAGGGAAGTGAACCCCGGAGATGTACGGAAAGGGGCCCTGGAGAAGATCTCCCCTGCTCCTCGACTACGGTTGAGGGGGAAACAGAGCAGGAACGGTTCAACATTGTGTTCGTGGGCGGGCTCATATAAAACCGCCAACAGCGCAAGCGCGCGCATCTAAAATGCAATTTTTAAACAACGCTGGAGCCCCATCCCAAAATGAAACAATGAATCGTTTCCTCCTTGTTGGGCTGCTACTAGCAGAAAGCTCGGCTCGGCTCCGCCCACCACCACAGCGGGTCGTCATCATCTGCTGCGCTTTGCAGCCGTGTGATTGACATTTATCCTCCGCCTTATTTTATTGAAATAAAATATTGCTTTTGCCCAAAAACAACTGCAAATAAATGCCACATTCCTGATTTAATTTAATAAAATGTCAGGCTAAAATTTCAAGGACGTTTAAGTTTATTTAAGACGGAGTTTTATATTATGCTTTATCTTACGTGCGCACAGCTGCACGGCAGGAGGGAGTCTGCGCTTGTTTGAAGCCGTTCTGTTTTGGATTTAGGAAGATAAAGGCATTATTTTTTATTACTGAAGTACCGCAATAAGCACCGAAAGGGAACCGAAACCGAAACCAAAGAACCGCGGTAGCACCGGAACCGCATCAGATCCCATCGGTGCCCAACCCTACACATGCGGCCCCTTAAGATACTTAATCTGGCCCTCCAAATTAAAATACATCAAAAATCCTAATTATTGTTTTATTTTCTTTGTATTTCTGGTTTCTTCTCATGAATGGTGTTGTTTCTCTGACGTTTGTGTGTGTTTTTTCTGAGTCACATTCGGATTATTCCTACACCACATAAATACCGAGGAGGTACCGAGGTCCAAAAGGAAACGTAGAGCCTTTTCTGTCTGTGCTCCAAAGCTCTGGAACGCTTTGCCACTAAATATTAGACAAGCCACTTCCCTGTCCATTTTTAAAACTAGACTGAAGACTCATTTTTATAGCCAGGCTTTTATTCACATTTGAGATGTTGCTTTGATTTTACTTTCAAATTTTTATTGTATGTTTTTTACCTTCTGTGTTTTTTTATCATGTTCTTGTCGTTTTTAGTTTTTAATGTTCAGCGCTTTGTTTCAGTTTTAAAATTGTGTTAAAGCGCTTTATAAATAAAGATGATGATGATGATGATGACATAAATGCAGCATTTCTTTGAGTTCGCATTTTCCTCTGAAGAACATCAACTTTAGAAATTAAAACTCCCAAATTTTCTGTTTTTAAATAAATATATGTGAATTTTAATCCCAATTAAAGCATGTTTTTCTCTAATTTCCATATTATCTTTTTAGTTTATGAGGTTTATTACCAAATCACTCCTTCTATCTGCTCCTTGTCCGGCCCTTATGCCAAATTTTAGAACCCTTTCTGGCCCACAAATCAAAAAGTTTGCCCACCCCTGTGTTAGAGCTTACTTTTGTCGTTACCTTTATGGGTAAATTACTAACTTAAAAATATGATTTATGATGTTTCTGCTTAGGAGAAGAAAGTAGTTAGTGGGTCTACACTTCTTTAATTTAGCTGTTGTTGAGACACACAGAGAGAAGTGTTGTGATTGTATGATTATTTTCATCTGTCTGTTTAGACACAAAATATAGCAGGGTTTTATTGTGAAAAAATTGGTTATATTTTGAAAATAAACTGGATTTTCTCATGTATCTTGATGTAACTTCTTGCCAGAGTTAACGACGGTCGCACAAAAAACACCAGGGGCCCGTTTCAAGAAGCAGGTTTTGTTGAAACTCTGAGTTTGTGAAGTATCTGGTTATCCATGTAAGTGGGTGAAACCAAACCCGTTTAATGAAGTGGGTAAATCAATCACTATGGCAACGGAGTCTGTGAGCGTAACCTTGTCTGGATCAGGTTTCCTTCAGGAGTTCTCTGCAGTCTCCGCCCCCTTTTTAAAGTGAAGGATGTTCCAATAACTTCCTCATTAACATGTTGAGAACATTCACATTAGAGACGTCACGTTTCCACCACGCAGAAACCAAAACGACACGTTCATTCTTAGAGGATCCAGTAGACGAGCAGTCTGGAGTTTACCAATTCATTTTTATTTGAGCGATTCCGTTTTCCAGGGACTCGCTTTTAATAAAAGAGTTTTTTTTTCCTCTTTTTAAACCCTTAACAACAGAAATGTTTAACCCTCAAACACTGGAGATACCTGCCACATTGTCTACCGTGCAGTAGGAGACATATCGAATGTTGGTACGATTGCCAGCGGAGCCGAAAGCCAAAACTTCTCATAAAAACTTACAAGATTTTTTTGGCAAAGATCTAGTTCAGAAATTTTCTGAAATACAAAAAACGCTGCATCTCCCCTTTCATCAAAGGTTTGATCAGACCTAAATACCTAAAGTGATTGTAAAATTCCTCTTCAGGGGGAAAATGATTGAAGAGTTTCACAATAAAAAGATGAGTTCATTCAAAAACAGAACTCAGAAAAATCCAAAAATGAGTCACATATTTGATCAAATTGATCTGTTTTTTTCCACAAAATTTCCATGCAAAGTTTTTATTTAATTTTTTTTTTCTTTTTATTCAGCTTTTTTTTTTTCAAAGCATTTTAACCACATCAAAGGCTTGTTGAGTTACAGTTAGTTTTCCTGACTTCTTTATTTTCTTTAACTCTGTGCCTGTTGTTGTTGTTCGCTATGTACAAAGAATAGAATATGATAACAATTGATAAATTAACGTAGTTTTCTTTTATTTTCAACTGTGGTTTATGCAAGAAAATGGAAAATATAAGCATAGGAAGATCCAATAAAAACATGCTTGAAAATAACAGAAAAATAAGGAATTTTAGAAGAAAAGATTCTTTAAAAAAAATAAAAAAAATTAAAGCCGCAAGCGGCGTTGGATGGCCCGCAGTCGCTACCCGCCCCCTTCCTCTCCCTCGCTGCCCGCCCTCTCCCTCCTTTTTTAATGATCTTGTTTTCTTTACGTTTTGTGTTTATGTTGTTTCTCTCTCTCTCCGTCCTGCGCTTCTGAACGTTCAACCACCCCCAACACACACGCGCAGTGTCCATGCGCGCGCGCTCAGCTTTCCGTCTCTCTCTTTCTCTCCGTTTCTTTTCATCTCTGTTTAACATTTTTCCATTGCAATTCTTTAAGTTGAATGAAATATTTCTCCTTTCTGTGTGGATATCACAACTAGCGCTCAAGCTAATCGCGAGAATCCGGTCGATTTTCAAAATAAAATATTTCCGTCTCATAAAAAAAAAAAATTTTCCCGCGGCCCGGTGGCAATGAGTCCACGGACCGGTACCGGTCCGCGGCCCGGTGGTTGGTGACCACTGCCTTAGGAGGTATTTTTTTTCGTAGCTCGTAGCAAACATGCTTTTTTCGTAAATTTCAAGATGGCGGCAACTTCCCAAGGTCAAAGGTCAATCAAACGTCTGGGGTGTTTGTAGACTCCGGCTTTGGATATGCTTGTGAAGTTTCGTGAAAATTGTTGAAAAACGTGAAAAACGCCATTTTTCAGTTTTTGCCGCCAGATTGGCGCCAAGGCGTGGGTCGTGTGGCCATCCCATAATGATTTTAAATGTTCCAGGGCTTATCCCCAACACGTGTCATTGGCCGTTTTTTGCGTTTTCCGAAATATTGTTTTTGTCGTCTCATAAGCGAAAATCGGCCCATTCATTTTTTTTTGCGGGAACGCCCCCTGTGATGTCATCGTTTTGGGCGGGGTAACGCGCATTATGCCAAAAATTCATTTTCAATTTTTCCTAGATGTGGTCCGATTTTGAGGTACTTTTCGTTCATGTGGCGGGGGTGTAATTTTCGTTCAAAGGCACAGAAATTTTACGTTTTTTCACTCTAAGCAAAAACAATCTGGTCCTTGCAGTCTGTAGACTGCTGCTGCGGTCCATAATGACACTGAAGATGGTCGTTGGTCCATCCATTCCTGGGACATGCATGACTTTATCCAGGGACCCAAAACACTCAGAAAAATGCACTATGTTGCAAATCATGTAAAACTTTTCTCAGGTGAAAATCACCTGGCGACAGTGCTCTAGGGCAGGGGTGGGCAAACTACGGCCCGGGGGCCACATGCGGCCCCCTAAGATACTTAATCTGGCCCTCCAAATTAAAATACATTGAATCAAAAATCCTAATTATTGTTTTATTTTCATTGTATTTCTGGTTTCTTCTCATGAATGGTGTTGTTTCTATGGCGTTCCTGTGGGTTTTTTCAATAATTTTTCAGATTTCTTTGAGTTCGCGTTTTCCTCTGAAGAACATCAACCCATTGGATCACCAAAAAGAGAACAAAAATCAAAATTTAGAAATGAAAATTCCCAAATTTTCTATTTTTAAATCAATATATGTGAATTTTAATCCAAATTAAAGCATGTTTTCCTCTAAATTCCATATTATCTTTTTAGTTTATGAGGTTCATTACCAAATCTCTCCTTCTATCTGCTCCTACTCCGGCCCTTATGCCAAATTTTAGAACCCTTTCTGGCCCACAAATCAAAAAGTTTGCCCACCCCTGCTCTAGGGTCAATCAGCCAAAGGATTGTCCAATCAGCAGGCTTCTCACTGTGAGGTCACGGCACGGATGGCGGCACCGCTGCGCCGCCCACAGCACGGACATCCTCCGATCACGCTAAGTGGCGAGTAAAAGCATTTGAGTTCCTAACCAAATTTGCCGGTAATGACTTGAATGTGCTTTAACTCCGATGCCTAATGAGCAAATGGCTAATAATGTAGTCGACTCCTCGTGTGAAGCTTGAAATTAAAGCGAGAAGACATAATCAGTGACCCGAGGCGCCGGAGGGGAACCGCGTGAGAGACTTCATCACTGCGACTCCCAACATTCATGTTTTATCAAATCAAACACCTTCCCGTGAACGCGGTGAAGCGAGCAGGTGGTAAACACATTTCCCTCAGGTGTGCATTCATTACAAGCAGTTAATTACAGAATCCGTACTGCTAATACAAGGACGTGAATGACGCCATTCAGACGTATACCTGCCGTGTGTCGGAGTCTCTGAGACTGAGCGCAGGTAAACAAGAGCTCCAATGGGAGGCTGTGGAGAGATTTGCATAGACGAGATGTGCACACACATTTACCTGCATACTAATACTTGTGTGTCTGTCCTTTAGACGCGTTTCTGTGTGTGTTAGCGGTGTAACCATGGAGCGTTTGACATAATGAATTGGTAGATGGAGCTACTTCACAGAATATAAATCTTCTCTGGGAGCAATGAGGAGGACCTGACCCTGAACAAAGGAAACTTGGAGGAACATGTTGTGTTGGGGGAGTTAATAACACTGAAAAACACACAAACACTCGTGTGACTTTCTTCTAGTTTTAAAGTAAGTCACTCTTTGAAAACACACAGTTTGTTGACGGCAGATGACTCTACAGAAGATGTTCAAGTTTTTCCTATTTATGAGAATATTATATGTTTGCCTTACCAGAAGAAAGATTCATCCGTCTTCCAAATCTACTGGTTGCTGGAACCACCACAGCTACCCATTGGGTAGATTCTTAACCAGTCACTAGTTTGCAGATTCACTATCAAACCAAAGGATAATTGAGAATACCAATTAACCACTGACACTTATTTTGGGGAGGAAACTGGAGAACACTCATGCATTCATGGCCAAAACATGTAAACTCCACATAGAAAGCTCAGAGGTGGGATTGAACCTTTTTGGTGTGAGGTGCTAACCACTATCCCACCATGGAAAGTATAGATCTATGTTTGCCCTAAAAGCCTCATTGTTGATTGTTTTCTCGAGGAGAATGGTAAATGGGGTATACTTACGTTGCCAAACACTGACGCCAACCTTCCCCCAGAGGCAATGTGGGCTTCAGCGTCCTGCCCAAGGACACTTTGACACAAGGGCGAGCAAAGGTGGGAGTTGAACCTGCAATCTTCCTGCGCCACAACTGAAGTTGACAATCCTCTGTCTTATTCTAAATCTTTGCTCCCAGCACATAAAAGTTTCTGTTTTCCTGAAGCTCCTGCAGGTAAATGAACTCATCCCCTCCAATAGATCAGAGGTTAAAGGATGAGGTCAGATTCGGTTTCCTGGCAGTTGTTGTGTACATGATCACGTGTAGTAATGAAATGAAACTAAAGCATAAACTGAGATCTAAACTTAACTGTTAGACTATATGGTCACATACTCCACGATGCCACTGCACAGCGACCTCAACGGTTTTTGGCAAATTTGGCATTTGTATTATCCGGAGGCTTCCCTTTGAGTTGGTACAGCCATGCTACTAAAGGACATGGCGCTCTTGCGTTCCTCTCCTTCGGGCAACAGAAGTTGTAGTCTTAGCATTTCGTTTTTAAGACAACAAGGTTTTAGGAAACGGCGACCAGACAACTCTGTCGACAGTCAAGTGACAGGAAGGCAACAGCGCGACAACCAAGTGATAGTAAGGTCACCAAGATTCCCAAAATGATTGGCTAACTTCAGACTTCCACCCCCCTGCCCCATCCTGCCATCCCACTGCTACCATCCGATTGTTAGAATCAAACATTAGCAGCCACACTCAATGAGTGGGATGACCAGACGTCAATGTGGCGATCCCGGCCACCGCAGGTCCAGATGGGGAGATGGTATTGAAGCTGCACAAAACTAATCATAGAGTTGGCCGCATCACAGCGACTCTGAGACCTGTCTATGGACGGATTATAGTTGATGCTCTAAAGAATACGAAGAAGACAGAACATTGTGATCTCTTGGAGGCATGCGGTCTAAAAAAATGAAAGATCATAATTTGTGCTCAAAATCAGAGTTGTGAGTGACGAGTGGTGCAAAACGACCCACTATTTAAATACCTTTAGGCTAGCGGTCGGCTGGTAGTCCTTACTATGGTCGGCCAATCAGAGCTGAGAATCCGGCTGCCACCGTCTGATTTTGTAATGCCGTCATACCTGACGCTGACAGCTGCCGGCTTCATTCATGACCACCGCAACGATTTTCAAAAAAGATTCTACCAATGTCTCCCTATGCAGCGGTGGTATTGTACAGGTGACCATTGCATTATGGGATACTTCCTGTCATTTTCTAAGGATTGGGTCTTTACAGTTGCAGCTTAGACAAAGTAACGTGGTTGTATGAGTGTGAGGGTTCTGTGGTTTGGTTGGTTTTATGTTGGTCTTGGTAATGGTTTAGTGATCCACACCAGTTTCAGGTTCATGATTCACTGCTGTCTTCAGGTCAGTTAATTTTTTTCAGGTCATCTGCTCTGCTTTGGTTTCTCTGTGGCTTTTGATAGATTTATTAATTGCTTTAAAGGGTAACCAAACAGGAAAGTTGGAGGCTGACTCCACCCACAGCCCAAACTTGAAAATCCAATCAGAGGGGTGGAGCTTAGGGGCTGGACTGTTATCAATACTGGAGCTAAAGATCATGACGTGAGACTTAACTGATTTGACCAATCATGAAATTCTAATGTAATACATCCTTTTAACCTGTAGGGGGAAGCACACAGATGGTTTTTAGATATATTTTCAAGAATTAAACAGTTTTATTTTTTTTAAAAAGTTGATTTGGGTTTGGTTACCCTTTAAGTTTCTGTCACCAAGCCTGGTCTCCTGCATATTGGGTCCTGCAAAAGCTGTGTAAATACTCCAAATGGGTCTTAAGGACAAAAATTTTAGTTTGACCAAAAGGGACCAAAAACCCAAAGGCATCAGAAGTGACCAGTTTTGTTATTTGGCAGCCAAAAAGTCTACAAAACGATGAGTCATCATCTTGGATTTCTAGTTTTTTGCCTCCAAATCAGCTCACGAGGAAGCTGATTGAAAACCATCAACAGAGGACTGAAATGTCTTAAACAGCACACAGAAACTCATGTTTACAGGTAAATATATTCTGTGTTGATACAAACAGACTATCTCTTAACATCTAATCCTTTATAATCTATGGTGAAAACGCAGACTATCAAGAAAAAGATTGTGTAGTTTGTCAATAAAGCTCTTGCAATTATATCAGAGAAGGAAATAAAATACAAATCATATAAACGATGATAAAAGTATTAAATATTTAGCTCAAATTTAGAAAACATTTTTGAAAAAAACAATTCGTCTGATTTGAGTTTGTCTTCCATTTTCTGCTGTTTGCTTTTGCTAACCAGCTGTAGCATTAGTCAGCAGCTCATGGAGCAGAGAGAACCTTCATTTATTATTTACTGCGGACGAGCTGTTGTAATCTTATGTTGCCTTATTAACCCAAATGCTGTTCTTGGAGCGAAGCGCTCACAGTTTCAGCGTCACTGAGAACAAAGCACCTTTTTTTTTCCCTCCCAAACAATCAAACGGTATTTATTTAGAGCAAACGCCGATTCCCCTGGAGAAAACATTCTGGCATCGTCAAGGGGATCATTACAGAGGGTTTTCCTTTTACTTGAATTCAAAAATGTTTGTAGCAGTGGCAGCGCTCTGCAGGCGTAAACACCTCTCATGGTTGAAAACGAAAAACAACAAAGAGCCAAATCTTTTATAATGACAATAGGTCGGTATATTTAGCCTAATAGGTCAGTCGTCCTTCTTTACAAAGAATGTCAACAGGTGTGGATCTGGACTCTTTCTTCTGTCTGCATACATCTATAGAAAAGGGCGCTGAAAGCTAAAGCCATTGTAAACTGTACTTGGGCGAGCTGCATTTAGATGGCACAGTGGGTGTTGATTTCAATGGATTTGCCTTTTACAAAAGAAGCAGCGTTTCCTTTCCCCCATACAACCATGTGGAACCTTTCATGGCATATATCCATTTCAGGAATGAAATGGCAAATGTGTTTCAGGTCAAAAGAAACACATTATTTTCAGTTCTGAGGTTTCTTACAATGATAAGTCTGGATTCTTAAAGGTGTTATTATTAGTAAAGGCAGTCTTTGAACTACTTCATACAAAAGGAGTACATTTGGTCTGTCCTTTGATAAGTCGCTGTTTTTTTTTTTCCGTTCTGAATCATTGACAGTATATGCACCCAGCCAGTCATGTCCTTCTCAGACCACCAGAGGGAGCCCTCACCTGAGTACTAACTGCAGCTGTCATCTTCCTGGATTCTGATTCCCATCATGCATCAGGCGCCATTTTCCTGTCACCACCAGCTGTTTGTCATCATCATCAGTGCTGTAGATAATCCTGCTCCTCACTCGAAGTCTTGATTTGTTTCTCTGTACATTCTGAGCATTCCTGCTTTGGCCTGCCTGTGTTTTGACTCTCGTCTGTTCTTCGTCTCCCGCCTCGCTCCCATGTTTGACCCCGGCCTGTCTCCTGACTACGTTCTGCCTTGTCCTTATCTCTGTTGCCATTAAATACAAGTTTCCTCGCCTCCGCTCCTTCGTTACAATATGAGGATATTTTTTTCATTCTTTCGATCCTCTCAATTCAGTTTACACATTTGTTTAGAAATACATTAACAACTTATATGTTTTAAATATATAATCTGACACGTTTCACACACCGTGAAAAGTATTAGTGAAATAATAATGAGATTGTTAAGCATGCAGTGTCACGGGGATTCTTAAACGGAGATGCTCCAACAATTGTTCTCGTGATCGTGGTATAGCATTACACGTTATTCCAGAAGAAGAGACAACAGCTCTTTAGACCACAAAATGGTTACTTTAAAAAATATTTCCTTAACAGAGTTTGTAAAATTCCTGCCTTTGAGTTTATAAAGATTTTCATTTAGTCAGAATGAAAGTTTAGGTCGAGCGAGCGTTAGTCGTCCTATGAGAAATCCCATTATACGTTGGCATCAATTCTGTATTATTGAACTCTATTTTTATGGATTGATTTTTGAGCCATTAAGCATAGATTGAATAATTGATTTTATCAATTTATCCCTATTCCAAACTGGTTCCAAGAAGCCAAAATCTCAGACATCTAAATCAAATTTTATTTATAAAAGCGCCTTTCATACAATGAGTAAACTCAAAGCGCTTTACATTTAAAAACAAAACATACATGGTAAAAGCCCAACCCACTCTTCACACACACACCCCTCCCCATAACACATGCGCCCATGACCCCACACACAGTGCATACTTTAAAAAAAAAAAATAATTAATTAAAAAACCTAAGGCTTAAAAGGCTAAAGAGAAGTCTATGGGATCAGTATTCTACTTATCAGAATAACCATTTATGCTTTTATAAGGACAAGGCAGAGGCGTGTGGATCCATATGCAACAGATTTAATAGCAACTAGCATCAAACAGGATGACGAGCTTCGGAGCCAAAAACAGGCCAGGGTCTAAACGCAGGGATGAGGCGGCGAGCGAGAGAAACAGGCAGGAGGTCAAAAACACGAGAAGGTAACAAGAATCGGAATACTTAGACTGAACGTGAGAACAACGATTCAAGACTACGCAAGGAAGACGGTCAGCGGGAAGAATATGAACAGTCATGATGTAAAACAGCTGAGAGAACCGGATCTGGAGACTAGTGCATGATGGGAAGAAAAGCTAGTACTCTTTTCTTTTCTTTTCTTTATTTGCACATACATAAAATGCAATCACAATGACAAATAGAACTGAAATACATTCGTGCAGGAGAGAATGAGAAGACCTACACAGGTCTTATAAAACCACCTCCCCAAAAACATAATCATGCAACAGAAACAGAAATGTCAAGCAAAATAAAAATGTTACATTTTACCCCATTGACACTTTTTGAAAAATATTATAAAAGTAAGCTTATTTTTAATTGTTTTTTAAATGTCTCTAACAAAGAAATAGATTTCAGAGTACAGTTTAAATTATTCCAAAGTTTTAGAATAATTTGCACTTTATAGTATTTTGATTAATGGTCGTTCTGCAAAAAGGAAGATGGAAATCATCACAGCGTCTCGTTGGGTAAACATGAACATCGGAAGAAAACATAAAAAAATCAACAAAGGTAAAACCTTTGACCGATCCTTAAACATAACGACACAGATGCAATATGCATTAATATTAAATATTGTTAATATTTTATATTTTTTAAATAAAGGAATTGAGGGAGATAATCTATTTGAATAACTAATGATTCACAAGAATCTTTTTTGTAATAATAATAGCTTATTTAGGTATACTGTACATGTATTGCCCCAAATTAGATTACAGTAGATAAAATGTGGATAAATTAAAGTGTAGTACAGCTTCATCATGGAAGTTGTATTTATGGAGGAGCGAATTTTGTTCAAAATACCAAATGATTTCCTAACTTTTTTACAAATATTTTGAGCATGATTTTTTTGATCAACGGTCACTCCCAAGAACTTTGTTTGAGTAACTTTGTTAATAAGAATGCCATCAATATTAAGTTTTTGATTTACAAGATTAAATGCATTCATTTTATGACTAAAAATAATGTAATTCGTCTTTTGTACATTTAAAGAAAGTTGATTTAACTCAGAAATATTTAATAATTCTTCATTTGCTTCATTTATCAGAAGACAAGTATCATCTGCAAACATGAGAGGAAACATATTTTTACAAGAACGTATTAAATCGTTCATATATAGAATAAATAAAAGAGGTCCCAGAATGGATCCTTGTGGAACTCCACAAACTAACTCACCTCTATTTCAGTGTTTTTCAACCTTTTTTGGTACACTTTTTCAATGAAAAAGATACCGCGGCACACTGGTATCCAAAAAGGTAAAAAAATATTAGTATGTATTGATGTACAATCTAGTTTACATTTTTTAAATAAGTGGGAATCGTCATTGCACCGCAGAGGCGCTGCCATTTTAACGCAGTATTTTCCAAACAGTCTACATTTATTATCATTAAAGAATGATTAAAAAAAACTCTAAAAACAACAAAAAACACTTCTAAATAATCAGTTTTTATTAATGTTTCTTTTTTTTTTTAAAGAATACCTCCAAAACTTTCAAAGTAAAAATGGTCTTTCCTTGTTTCCCTTAACAATAGTGATGGGAATTCTGGCTCTTCTCAAAAATTCAGTTCTTTTGCATAAACTCTCTGAAAACAGTGGCTTTTTCTGCTACCGAATGGATATTTAGGTTGTTTTTGCTTTATTTCATTTATTATAAACTACTATATACGATTATGCACAAAGTCCATAATGTAAACGTGTTTTCATTCATTTAAAGTGTATATAATGTTTATGATGTTATTTATCTCTTCCAGATAGAATTTACAAAATCAATGAATAAAAGAACTATTAACTATTTAAGTTTTTAACTCGATTCATTTTAAGTTTTTTTTTTTTCTGATTAAAGAGTCATTTATGGAAATGTCAAGAATGACTTTTTCCCTAAAAAGATTTCTATAAATGTTCCTAAAAAATCCAAGAACCAGGCCTTATTGATCTTAGTCACTTTTAGTTACTTTTTTGCAAAAAGGAGAGATCCGACAAAAGCAACTGCTTAGAGTTACCTTCGTGTGAGCTCTGACCTCCACGCGAAGACAAGCACTTTTATACAGGCATGGCCGTTGCTAGGCAACGACAGTCTTATCCTCCAGGGGTCCTGTGTCAGAGGTCATAAACTGTTTAGCCTATGTCCTTATAAGGAGTCGTTTTCGAGCACAGAACTCAGACAAAGACATTCCTGT
The DNA here is from genome assembly GCA_003999625.1 of Oryzias javanicus. Lineage (NCBI taxonomy): Eukaryota > Metazoa > Chordata > Actinopteri > Beloniformes > Adrianichthyidae > Oryzias > Oryzias javanicus. The sequence continues at coordinate 37,072,115 of CM012439.1, forward strand.
AACTTTCCATGAGGCCTGAGTGAATCCCTCTTGGGGAAGGTGACACTGGCTTCAAGACCCACACATAAACATAATTTTGTTAATTAATATTTCCAACAAGAAACTAAGAAAAAATTATTTTACAATTTTAAAAAACTGTCTACCAGAGGTAAATCAGGGCAGATTTGGATGAAAACAGAGCGGATTCCCTACTGATGGTAAATGTTCAACATGTGTGAAAATGCGTAATTTGCCGCGGTACACTTGACCATTTCCCACAGCACACTGGTTGAAAAACACTGCTCTATTTGACCCTTGATTGTTGATAGAAACAAATTGCTCTCTCTGTTCTAAATAATTCTGTACCCACCTTAAAGTATGATGTTTTATTCCACATTGTTTAAGCTCTCTCTGGTGGGCGGAGGGGAGAATAACTGCTTGTTTTTTTATATTTGTTTTGCAGAGTTATTTAAATTATTAAACTGACCAATCAGAGAATGTCCAAAAGCTTCTATGCATTCTTGTTTTACTCTGACGCTGCCCAGCTAAACTTCAAAGTGTCGGTCTGACAAAAAGCGATGCTAAAACTAAATTACAGAAATGTTAACATCAATAAAAAAACACAAATTAAATAGACTGATGAATAGAAGCCTATTGAGAAAGCATCTACTGTATGTTTGTGTTGGCGTCCTGTTTACAGCAAATATCAAACTGTCTCTTTCTCTGCTCACTTGTTCCTGAAAAGCAGGTTTCCATCATCTCTGTTTCTGTGAGGCTCTGCTCTTCTTTTTCATTGACTTGTTTGTTTGGCATCCTTTTCTGTAAAGCTGCAGATGCTCTTTGGAGTGATTATGAGTCTGAGGAACGGCTTCTGCGTTGATCTCTTTTCAAACATTCTTGAAATGAGAATGCTGTTTGGGTTTCCAAACATGAGACGGCCTCGTTATTTTAAGGGCTCCTCGCTGTGTGCTTTCCAGTCATTTGTAACGCTGTTTGTCATCCATTTTTTTTCTTTTTTTTTCCCTCTCTGTATTGTTGTTGTTTCTCTGCAATCTCAAGAAAGAAAAAAAAAAACCTACAACTGATTTTATTTTTGGTTTTTGTAGAATTTATGAAGCTAATGTCAGATTTTCTGCACAAATATAGGTCAAGATGTACAGAATAAAAATGTCTTCCACATTATTTCAAAAACTGTCAAGTGTATCTATAAAAAAAGGCATTATAAATGCCAGCCCTGTAGCAAAGAACCAGCATGGCTCAAATCAAGTTTAAATTAATTAAAATGTTTGACTAACTTGGTTTAAAGTAGAAACTGTTTGTTTTATAGCTTGTTTAATTGCAAAGTCATTAGTTTGTGCTGCTTTGAATCAGTTTGTTTTTATGCTGCCAGTATTGAAAGTACACTGCATTTTTTATGCACTTTATTTTTATAAGAATGAAAGTTAAATGAGACGAATTGAAGGCAGCGAGGCAGATCGTGTCTGTTTTCTGACACCAACCCTGACTCGGCACTGTTGTACATGAGGAGGTTCTAGAAATAGAACCCTTTAGAGCAGGGGTGGGCAAACTCCGGCCCGGGGGCCACATGCGGCCCCTTAAGCTACTTAATCTGGCCCTCCAAATTAAAATACATTGAATCAAAAATGCTAATTATTGGTTTATTTTCATTGTATTTCTGGTTTCTTCTCATGAATGATGTTGTTTCTCTGGCGTTTTTTTCTGAGTCAGATGGTGATTTTTCTGATTTCTTTGAGTTTGCATTTTCCTCTGAAGAACATCAACCCATTGGATCACCAAAATGAGAACAAAAATCAAAATTTAGAAAATAAAATTCCCAAATTTTTTTGTTTTTAAATGAATATATGTGAATTTTAATCCAAATTAAAGCATGTTTTTCTCTAAATTTCATATTATTTTTTTAGTTTATGAGGTTGATTACCAAATCACTCCTTCCATCTGCTTCTTGTCCGGCCCTTATGCCAAATTTTAGAACCCTTTCTGGCCAACAAATCAAAAAGTTTGCCCACCCCTGCTTTAGAGTGATCCTAAATGCTAATAGAGTTATTTGGAACAAAAGGAAGCCAGAGCCACAAAGTCACTGTTAAGAAAAAATATACTTTCTTTATGTTTGTGTGGTCATAAGCTTCCTTACATACCAGAGGTCTGCAACCTTTAACACTGAAAGAGCCACTCGGGTCGATTTCTAACCAACCAAAACCGAGTACGAGCCACAAAGTCTTTAGAAAATAAGACACTGATTTAAATGTATGTTTGTGCAGCTGATATGATACATTTGAGTAAACTATTGTGTTTTCTTTTGGAATAAAAACATAAACATTTTAAGCTTTGTAAAAAAAATCTGAAATAGTTTATAACTTTACATGACTTACTTTCAAAATAAAAGGCATTCTACACTATAGGATCGTGTCAATGCTGCAAATGCAGCAGTGAGAATAAAGTCATCAATGATATTTAAAAAAAACTATATTTTACTGTTTCTGAAGCATTTTAGCCACAAATTCATAAATATAACCACCAAATACCAGATCAGCGCTAATGAAGTGACTTCTACCATTTATTAAAACCATGAGGTTTAATTATCCTAGACCAGGATCAGCAACCTTTCACAATAAAAAGACATTTGGGCTTGTTTTCTACTGATCAAAACATAGACGGAGCCGCAGATTCTTATTTTAGCCTTCAAGAAATTTGGATTTGCATTTATGACCTTCTTTTTTTAAATAAAAAAAGTATACCAATTATAGATATGAACATAGAATCTCTCAAAATGAGATTTTTTTTCTTTTCTTTTACTTTTTTTTTACGTTTGACAGAAGCTCAAATAACTTATTTTCAAAATAATAGATGCTCAGTGCCAAACAGGATCCTCTCAGTGCAGCTCTGGACGGGTAGTCACCAATGTTGAGCAGCATAAGATACAATATGCTTTAACTCATAAAAGATCAAACTTTTTTACCAAAGTTTGTTTGCATATAAAATCTGTTCATTCTGGAGGTAGAGTCGAACAAACGAGACGTCTTCAGGTCAACAGGATGTAAAAACCTACAGAGTTCATCATCCATGTGAACCTCAGCATCAATTTATACATGTAACTAATCTAAATTCAATAAATACTAATTAAGTAATCCTTATTTTAAACTGATTTTATTTTATTTTTTCTTTTTCTCCTCTTTGTCCTCAGCAGTCTTACACTACTGGGTTTTGTTATTTTAGTTTGGAGTTAGACCTTGGTAGTCTTAGTTTACTGGCTTTGTTTGTTTGTTTTCTTTAGGTAGTTTTTGGTTGGCAGAGCTGAGGAGTCACCATGGAGAGATGAAAGAACCACATGTGGACCTGGTGCTGCAGGCCCCTGCTATTGGTCCAAATGTAACAGACCGGCGACCCGCCTTCAACCAGCCGTAGCTGGATTGGCTCCAGCAACCTAGTGACCGACCCTGACAGAGATTCTGAAGATTGATGGATGGATTCCTTTGGGATTTCAGGCAAAAATGCCGAATTAAACTGAACTTTCTGAAGGATTTGTGAGTTCTCGAGTGATTGGACGGACGCTGCTTTGTTCACAAACTCAGGACATGCTTCAGTTAGAAGCTAAATGCATACATTTGTGTTTCTGATCAAGTTCCACTGTTGTTTGGTGTGCATCTCTTTGTCTTTGATATATCGGGCTTCTCTAACCTCTGCCCTTGATGTTCTCAACCTTCTGCTTGTCTTCCTCTCTTGCACATTGATTCTGCTAAATTAGTTATCGCTGTCTCTTTCTTCCTCACGTGCACAGCTCGGATTTTTTTTTTTTTTTTTTTTTATTCAATACCGCTTCCACTAAGAAAAGACGAGGCCTTCCCCATCAAATAAGCCGATAAAGGTGCAATGCATGCAGACTTCTCAGGAGCTGCCAAATACTTCTGCTTCAATAGGTTTTTGTTTTTTTAATCTTGAAATTTTAATCCTTTCTGAAGGTTCACTTCGTAAAAAGCAGCAGGAGGAACAACAGTCGTGAATTTCATGAAAATATTAGAGATAATGAGTCTAATAGAAGTTACTTTTTTACATATATTTATTCAAAAATGAAACTCCCTACAATGACAGTCCGTGATTGGTCATTAGCCGTTTTTAAACAGAGTTTTTTGTTTTTTCTAACAAAATCTTAAAAGATAGATTGAGCAGACTCCACTAAATCTCTGCAGTTCCTTCTTCGCTAGAAAAAGAAGTAGGAAGCGCTGTTTCAAGGTTGTGCCCCTGGGCCAAACGCGACTGAACGGAGAGAATAACAGAGGTGGAGGGGAAGTGAAGGAAAGAAAGAGGAAGGAGTGAAAACACACCCAGACTCCATAATTAGCATTAGAAAAGCAGCATAAAGATGAAAAGACTGTTTTCCCATATTTTATTCATATAGTTTGTTTTTTCCTGTTGGCTGCCATTAACTGCTGTGCATACATATCAGTGTTTGTTTGAGCTTATACAGGATTTTTTTTTAAACTCTGTACGTCAGCTGGATGAACCTTTGTGGGCTTCTTCGGTTCCAGCGGTGGATTTTTTAAGATATCTTTCACGCTAATTTATGACAAAACGTGTAATAATCTAGATTTTAAAAAAATGTGCTTAAGGAGGTTAAAGGAGCTTCTGCGGAAACGGTGTAAGGTTAATTCTGGCAAACCTCACTTCCACTGAGCAGTTTTGTCGCTGCTCCTTAAGTTTTTTAATCGGATCAGAAAAAATCTGATCTTGTGGTCATTTAAAACTGTAGAAAGAAAAACAAAATGCATTCTTCTGGATGCCCATTTTACATAAAGACCTTCAATGCAATTAACTATATCTTCACCGTCTTCTTCTAGCGCAGGGGTGGGCAATTGTTTTGACTCGTGGGCCACATAGGGTTCTAAAATTTGGCATAAGGGCCGGACAAGGAGCAGATGGAAGGAGTGATTTGGTAATGAACCTCATAAACTAAAAAAATAATATGGAATTTAGAGAAAAACATGCTTTAATTTGGATTCAAATTCACATATATTCATTTAAAAACAGAAAATTTGGGAGTTTTAATTTCTAAATTTTGATTTTTGTTCTCTTTTGGGTGATCCAATGGGTTGATGTTCTTCAGAGGAAAATGTGAACTCAAAGAAATGCTGCATTTATGTGGTGTAGGAATAATCCGAAAGATCACCATCTGACTCAGAAAGGAACACACACGAACGTCAGAGAAACAACACCATTCATGAGAAGAAACCAGAAATACAATGAAAATAAAACAATAATTAGGATTTTTGATTCAATGTATTTTAATTTGGAGGGCCAGATTAAGTAGCTTAAGGGGCAGCATGTGGCCCACGGGCCGTAGTTTGCCCACCCCTGTTCTAGCGTGTTCTCTTCGTTCTTTTTCGTTACGCTAATGCTGCCTCACCTGGCTTGTTACGATCCAACGCGTGTCATTTTTTCAGTCCACCACAAGGGGTCAGCAATGAGACACAAAATTAAACGCAAACCAAAGTTACCAAAATATAATCATTTTTGGACAGCTACAAGTTTGTTGGCACAGGGCACGCGTGGTGTAAAGAGCTAGCGTGTCATTGTAGTGCGACGACTAGACAAACAACAAGAATGGAGATCATACAGCTAGGGCTGGTATCCCCAATAATTTCCAAAATTGATTTAATTCAATTTTTTTTTTTATTATTTCGATCCACTCAACTCAACTTGATTCAATTCAATTTTGAGTTCACACATTTCTATGGAAATATATTAATATCTGTATATATGTTTTGAAGATGTTCATATTAAGCTGATATAGTTCACTTACTGCAGAATTTATAAGTGAGATAAGAATAATGAGATTGTTAATAACATACAGTGTTGCATGGATTCTCAAACGGAAAAGCTCCAACAATTTATTTCTAACAGTCAAGCTGCACACCTGCGTATCACATACTTTGTTATTGTATGTGTGGACAGATCCCACAGAAGAGCCAGACAGATGGGTAGTAGTGAAGGTTTTAATCACCCAGAACAATAAAACAAACAAAAGGAAGCAGACTGACGGTGGAAGCAGGAAGCTAGGCTGATGGGAGCTTCACCGGAACCAGGAGGCGTTCGAATGAGATGAACAATAACCAGGCAAACTGGAAGAGCCAGGGAGAGGCCTTTCAAGTCTCAGAAATTAAGATGGGATGCAGGTGTGCATGACCATCAGGTAGGGAAGGCCACGCCTCCTGCCCCACGCCACTCTGGAAGCACAAACAGACAGAAACATAAGCACAAAAAACAACAATATCAAAACCAATAAAGGAAAGCCCCAAACCACAACATACTTAAGAGTTTTACAAGTGTCGCCCGCAGCATGCCCGTAGGAAAAAATGGTCACGAACATTTTTTCTCTACGGGTCCACCACCTGTTCAGGTTTGCCCATTCTTCAACTGTGGACATCTCGTATCCACTTGTAAGGGCGGTTATGATTAAGTCACTTACAGCAATTACAATTACATGGATCATATTTCCGCCAAGAAAAGGCACGCAACGAACAACGAGACAATCGCCAAGATCTGATGGAAAGAAGGATGCATGACTTGGACCAACAAGCACGGATGAATAATGTGATTCTCACGGGACTCCAACTACAGCCCAGGGCACGCCCTGGTGCTACCGGCGCTAGCATGGATGCTAACGGAGCTGCTGATGCGACCGTGGAGGATCAGGTTAAAATATTTTTAGCGTCTAAAGGAATCTCCTTGGACCTGGAAACGGTCGAAGTCTGTCATCCGCTACCTCGGAGAAAGACCACGGATAAACCAGCGATCCTGATCAGGTTCGTGAATCGAAAGCATAAGATGGCCCTGATGAAACAACGTAAACAATTAAAAAATACAAAGACATTTCTTAATGACCATTTATGCAAATATTACGCTGATCTGGCAAAACACGCGAGGATCCTCCGATCCAAACGACAGATCCAGTCAACTTGGATTATGAACGCCAGAATCTTTGTCAAGCCACTCGGACCACCGGACCTGACGAAGCCTCTGGAAATAAAATCCATGAAAGACTTTGAGAACTGTGGGATTACGCATGTTTGAACCTCTAATTCAAGTAAAATGTGAATTGTGGACTCATGAAACCGTCGGAACAGTTGAATACGAACTCTGACCCAATTCTGAAGAACTCGAGCACAATTCCCTTGAAAGAAGACCTTCACTGTCTCTCAGTCAAAACAATGAAGATGGTTTACGTGGCCTTAAACCTGTTCCTAAACAAAGATTTAGCTCTGATCTAAATACAATCTGCTCAAACTGTCTTTTAATGAGAATATTTTGAAGTTTTCCATTAATGAATCATGATTTTTTACTTAGCACTTTTTCATAATAATAATCGATCTTTGATAAATACATTCTGCTCAAATTGTCTTTTTAATATAAGAATATTTTGATATATTTTCCTGCAGTAACAAATGAAGTTGATTACTACTGATATTTTTTGAATCTTTAATGAGAATGTTTAGATTACTGTTGATGAATATTATAAATGATTTGTCTATGGATGTTTTTGAAATTCTATTACATCACTGATATTATTGATCTTTTATTACCTGAAACTATATTGATATTTGATTTTAAGTCCTGAACCGGATATTGATAATTCATGTAGAGAAAATGGTATGGTCGAGTCGGGGTGGGATTATATAAGTTCGCTTCCTTCCACCCCCTTTCAAGTGATCTATTTGTGATTTATTATGTGATGTTATTCCATGTATTATAACCTGATTGCTTGAAATAAACCATTTCATTCATTCATTCATATTTATAGAAATGGATTCAAATGTGACAAAAGTCTAGATTTTCTCTTGGAAAATCTGAATGCAAACATTGCATACTAAGTAAGAAACAACATATTGAAATGTATTGTACTTGTTTTAATAGTGACAAATCCTAAAAGTGCTATTTAAAACAATTTATTTTTGTATGTTTGGGCTTAAAAAAAAAACCAATAAATCACAGAGTTTGAGTAAATTAGGCGTGTTTCTGTGTGCTTAAAATAAATCAACTCAAGAGAAACTCATTTATGGTATGTATATGCAAATACACATTCGTTTTTATATTTGCTTTTGTAATAAAAAGTTGATGAACTCTGAAGAGTTTTTCTTTTTCTGAGATCAAACTCTACCTTAAACGCATCAATAGAGACTTTATTTTAACACACTTAAAGAAAATAATACACTTTCTTGTTTGTTTTTCAGTATAATTTGAACGTTTTTTGCACGCTTGGAACACACTTGGGTGTAGTTTTGAAAACTGTAAAGACCCACATTGACAAAACATGATTAAATCAATCTCTTGAAGTTCTTACATGACACCTCCAGAACCTTCTGGTGGGTCAATGTGCAGTAACGATTTAGGGCAGGGGTCTGCAACCAGAGGATGCTTGAGACTCACATCGCTCTTTTACCGCTCTATTATGGCTCTTTAGTTAAAGAAAAATAGAAAGTTTTCCATTTTAAATGATACTGTTAGGTAAAAAGTAACTAAAACGAAGAGGAAAAAAGTAGAGTAAACGGATTCAATCTTTATTCAGTCATGACTGTGTCACTCTCTGGACTACAGTACCCATAATCCATCAGGTGTTTGAAGCTTGAGGCTTCATTGTTTACCAAAATTGTACAGAAACATTCTGAGCGATGTTGGAGTCCAGTTTTGAGGTCAGTTAGCACACCCAGAATTCATAAATTATAAGGCAGATTTTCTACTTCTAAACAAATTAAAAGATTTTAAGTACACCTCATATAAGGGTCACTTAATTAGCTTTGATATATTTTTATTTCAATTGACCAATTTTCAGCCTCGATTTACCATAAATGGTAAAATAAAGTTTTTTTTTTTTTAATAATTGTGTTGAAACGATGTCATGTGGCAAAGGGTGTCTTTTATTTTGAAAGGAAGTCAAGAGAGTCTGTTGAAAGTCAAATGCAATTTCATGATAAAAAAAATATTTTCTTTTTGTATTTCTGTTTTTTTATGCTCCCAAAAACAATGCTCATTTATATTTATCACAATACTAACAATAATATAAATCCAAATCTGTCTTATTTTTCTAAATGTTGAAATAAGACGTTGTCGCTCCAACTGGTCACTGAAAACCTGACCAGAATGACTCTATAAGTGTTGAAGGTTGCAGACAGTGAGTTTCTACCATTGCACATTTTTAATATTTCTGTCATGAGGGAGAAATTCTAACAGTAATGTTTATTTTATTCTGGAGGGTAAACTTTTTTTTTTTTTCGTCATTGCTTTACATAAAAGAAAATACATAGAAATTTTAATTTAGCTCAGCGAAGTATTTGATAAATCATGAACCATTTGGGCTTCAATCAGCTGCTTTGTTGACAGTTTTATGTGTCTTGACGTGTGTGGGGTTAAACAGAATCGGCTTAAAGTAATAAAAAAAACAGATTGAAAATGAAAAAAAAAAAAATGCGGTTTTAAACTAAAAAAATAACAAAAATGATTGAATTTGAAAAAAAAAGAAAATTTTTAACTTTAAAATTTGAAAACAATAAATAACATTTTAAACTTGAATAAAATATTGAAAATTTGAAAAAAAAAAGTTATTTTTAAACTTGTATATAAAAAAAAATAATAAAATGGTTACCATAAAAAAATATTTTTAGTTGTTACTTTCAACTCTCCTTTTTTTGTTTCTCATTCTTTGCTTTCAGTTCTGTTTTCAGTTTCAATTCAGATTTTTGAGTTTTGAGTGGCTACAGGGACATGTTTCCCATGGGGTGACACAGAGGACTCCTCACTACACACGTGAATATTTTCACACTTTTCTCTCATTTTTTTTTATTCTGACTGTTCAAACTTTTATAGAAAATAATTCTAGCATTAAGATGAAAACAAGGATCTAAACACGATGATGACATAACCAGACAACGATCTGCAGCAGAAACTACGTCACATCGCTGTTTACCTCTTTAAGGATCATGAGCTCAAAGCCCCGCCCCCATGTAAAATTAGGAATATGTTTTCAATATAGATTAAAACTGTTTTCAATTATTTTTCAAAATTTTATTTTTTTATTATAAAAATATAAAAAATAAATAATTAAATTAAATTAAATTAAATTAAATTAAATTAAATTAAATTAAATTAAATTAAATTATTATTATTTTTTTTTTTCACTTTAGGCTGATCCTGATTTGACCCCAAAGACGTGTACAAAAAAAAAGAACTCTCTTTTAGCTTGAAAGTTTATTCAACAACGTACAATGTTTTTAAAGCGGATTTAAGAAAAAAAATTAAAAAAAAGTTTAACTGCTCTCTGCACTGACAGTAACCTGCAAGAAACCTTTGGTACAGGCATGGATGTAAAGCAGTGAAATGGGGGTCATCTGAAAATCTAGGTCGTCTTGGTCTAGAACAATATTAGTTTTATGTTGGGATTTGGGTTCTTCCTCAAACCGCTAACAGATGCAGCAGTTGTGACACAGTTGTTCCGTCCTCCCCCAGAGGCTCCAGAACAATGAGAGCAGCAGAAACATCAAAGCTCCGCCCTCATCTGAAGGGTTCTGGCGTAGAGCTTCTCCACCTTGATGTCAGGAACATCAAACCCTCCACTCGGTGTGAAGAAGAGACAAACCTCGACTCCATCGTCTAAATGCAGTTTGCTTTGATCTTTTTATCTGTTCGATTTAATAACCAAATATTACTACTTCTTCTTCCTAAAAAGAAACAGATGATATGATTTTCTGTGATCGTTCAGAAATAGTTGTGCTTTGGTCGAATATTGATTCTAAATGAGTCGGGGGGAGGATGCGTGTCTTGTTCATAACAAAGCTGAATCTGTAGAAGATGCAGGTGAGAGGACAGACTGGAGGATGAAAGACGGAGCTGGAGTCGACAGTTCAGACCTGAATTGAGAAGCTTGACAGGTTTGCCCCCTAGAAAGACTTTAGAAATGAGAACATGGCCTCAGGCTCACTGTAAGGGGGCAGTTTCTGTAGATCATGCTGGAGGACTGGACTGCATCATCATGAAGCTTTAACATGGATTAATGCTGTGGAACATCAAGTCAACAGCAGTTTTACTATGGATGTAGCATCTGACATATTCCAAAGACGAACCACGGAACATGATGAAGGAGGGTCCACCGTTAGGCTCCGCCCTGTCGCACTAAAGCAACAATATCAGTATTTTATTTAAAAGTTACAGTTTTAAAGTTTTATAAATTGGCATTCTGGTAGCTTTTTGGGCTATTTTGGAATTTACCATGAATTTTTTTAGGGTATTTGGGAGTTTAGCTAATATTTCAGCTACATGCTAGCTGTTTTGGCTAATTTGGTTTTTTCTTTTTAAGGTTTTTAAGTCTGTTTTGGAGTTTAGCAAATATTTACATGTTAGCTGTTTTGGCTACTTCAGGAATTTTTTTCACTTTTTTTAGGCTATTTTGATGTTTAGCTTTTTTTTTCAGCTACCTGCTAGCTGTTTTGGGTAATTTGTGCTTTTTTAAAATTTTTATGCTATTCTGTTCTTTAGCTAATATTTTAGCTGGATATCAGTTTCAGTGTTTTCGGCTATTAACTTCAGCATTTTCAGCTCACAGCACTCACACTAGCATTATCACAGGTAATGCTATACATCTCGTTCATAATTGTGTGAAAAGTTACAGTTTTAAAAGTTTTAAAAATGTGTTTCAGAGTGTTCAATCAATGTTTACCCTGTTCGATCTATGACATATGGTGTGTTTTGGATTTTGGCCTCGTGTGTTGAGTTTGACACCTCTGTTTTAAGGCCTGATGTGGACGTTGTGCAGCATGAACACACAAGTGTAATTGTCTCTAGTGCACACTAGTTCAGCAGGGCTGAATCTGACTGACTTGCGCAGTCAACAAGCATGCTAAAAAATGTGCATAAGGTTTGGCTGAATCTCTGCGCGCAGCTTTGGGCGCAGCCGTGCACGCTGGGGAGCGCTGACTTTGTGGAGCGCTCAAAATCGGACATGCATGTGTTCCATTATAGTTTTACCTGCACTGAGAAAAACCCTCAAGTTTATGACTTATAAACGTGATCTCCTGAACCTCCTTAGGACCTGAGCTGTCCTTTGATATGCCTGTTTTATTTATCTGAAAGAGAAATAAAAGTTAAGAAAATTAACTCCTCTGATAATAAAACCAAAAATGTGATGTCTCAAGAGCTTAAAAAGAAATACAGTCTTAAAAAACATACAAACAAAAAACTAACAAATGAAAATTAATAATGATATGAGCTAGTCATGAACACTCATCAAATTCATGCTAAAACAGTCATAATTTAATTTAAATCATTTTAAACGAGGACAGGAATCACATTTGGTCAAAAATGTTCAATAGCTCTAAAGATTTTAAAGCTAAAGTCACTAAACTTTCCCACATGACTAATTATCACTTATAGAACAAGAAAATATGATTTTTTTTTTCTAGATTATATTTTCTCTATTTTTACTTGGCTTTTAAAGCTACTTCACAGAAGTTCTATTTACGTTTTTAATGATAAAAGAAGGTTAATAAAATATAAATAAGGTGCAGCACAAATCTGTTTATTCAATTTGTTAATGTTTTAAATATGTTAAAGTGTCGGATCGGGACTCGGTATCAGCAAATCCACAAAATCTAGGGCTGTAACGAGTATCCGGGTGCTCGAGTATTCCCGATCTGCTCCGGAAAATTCGAGTACGAATATTCGCGACGTCCAAGATCGCTGATTTGCGATCTTTATAAATATAGTAAATTGTAGGAAAATATGATCAAAATATTATCTGGGAACGATGTATTTTCCCTCTGGAATGCAGATTAATGTAGGATTTTAAGCTTACGAACTAAAACAAAGCCGAAAGAGCCGCGGTACTAACCGGAAGTAACGGTGAAACTTCCGGTTTTCAAAGTAAAACTAGCGAGACTTTTTTCCGTTCAAAAACAGAGACTGAAGTTCTGTTCACTGACATAACTTTAGAAAAAATGAATACGCTTTAACATCGGAGCTTTATCTAAGTGTTTACATTCTTTTGGTTATGATAACTCTTCAACAGTTGAAGCAATTAACGAAACTCCATCTTATTCTGAAGAAACGCAGCCTCACGCTGCTGAAAGGCAGATGTAATCAACGTGAATCAGCTGATTCTGCTGCGGAAAAAAATACTTTTTTCACACGGGCTGTACACCGAAAAATATTGAAGAACTTTGAGAATTAAAAAAACTATGGAAAACATTTTCAAGTTTTGTTGTTAAAAGATACAAAACAGCAGTGATTGTTATTCTTTTTTGTTTATGTTACTGCTGAACTTAACCAGAAGGCTGACAAAAAAACAGTTTAAAATGGAAAACAAAATTTCTATATGAATATTTTGGGTTTTTTTTAAATCAGTTTTGTTGATTCTGATCTACTGTTCTAAATAAATGTATAAATGTTGGTGATTTAATACAAATAATTTCAATTCTCCTCCATCTAGTAAATATTCTCATAGAAATAAACATAATATTTAAAAGTAAGAATCGTGGTTCAACTCGTGAATCGTTGAGCTTGATTCGTGAATCGTATCGGATCGCCACCTAAGCAACGATCCACAGCCCTAACAAAATCCAATGACTCAGATTATGATCGGGCCCAAAAAAACCTGATCGGGACATCCCTACTATGTAACAAGATTCACCAGATTTGAATCGCGTCGACATTTTGCACCAAGTCTCCTCCAACTGCAAGGGGCGGACACGCTCTATCAAACAGTAGAAAGACAAACGAAAGAATCTCCTCCCTGTTTTTTCAGTGTAAAAACGCCATAAGTTATGCTCAAATTCTTTTTTCACTACTTACTATATAGTGCAGGGGTCTCAAACTCGCGGCCCGCGGGCAATCTGCGGCCTGCGGGATGACAATTTGCGGCCCCCGTCTTCATATGAAAGATTACTGTTAGTGCGGCCCGCAAGGCTGATATGAATGACAGTTGTTGTGTGTGGAGCTGAAGGAACCAATCACGGTAAGGTATATGGCTCTGGAGGGCGGGACATCGGCGGGCTGTCCGAGCCTCCTCACTCTTTAATTCATTCCTCCAATCAGCTGGGCGGAGGAGGAGCCATGAAGCTGTGAAGTGCTTTCTCACAGAACGGGATTCGCGGGCCCCGTTCCTCTTTCTCCACGTGACAACACGTGATACACAGCCTGCCGCTTGTCAAAAAGCGTGTTCCTGACGCCGCGCGACAATTCCGCGCACGCATCAAATATTCCGCACGGACAAATCAGACCCTCGCGAGCGCTTTTTCCTCCTCCACGAGCAGAAAAAGTCCTCGTGAGAGATACTGACTACTTCCGCGTGCGTGAGTGATGCCCGCGAGCGAGCAGAATCTTCAAAGGTGCTTCCACACCGGCCGCATGTCTGTGCGGGTTTATGAACGCACGCTCCGCAGGTGGTATCCACACCGGAGCAGCGCGGTCACGCACGCGGCAGCAGAGAGGAGATTCTTCTTCTATGGTGTTTTTTTTTTACCGTTCATTAACGCTGCTGCGACTGTGCATGAAATATTGAACCGGGTTGAAGACTCAGCGTGCGCTCAGTGCGTGCATGATTTGTGCGTAAAGCTTGAGACCAGATTTAAAAACTTGCGTAGCAACGCGCGCTCCAGACGCGGAGGCCAGGAATTCTGGTGTGCGGCGTTTGCGTTGAGCTTTCAGTAAGCGCTGCTCTCAGCTCAGAAATGAAGGAGGTTCTGTAAATACAGACATTTGCAACTGAATAAAAATAGTTTTCTCTTGTCCAGTGTTTGTCAGGTATTTTCTCTTAGACCCCCCCCCCCCCCCACACACACACACACACTCAACTTTCAGTTGCATCATTAGTATCAGTTAATTTGCTCAAGTTAAACGTATATCTCCTCAAAATACTGTACTTTTATTATCATTAAGAATGATTAAAAAAAAACTTCTAAATAATCTGTTTTATTAATTGTTATCTTTCTTTTTTTAGAATACTTCCAATACTTCCAGACAAAGTAAAAACAGTCTTTCCTTGTTTCCCTCCACAGTAGTGATGGAATTCTGTCTTTTCTCAGAGATTCAGTTCTTCTGCATTGGTTCACTGTAAACAGCGGCACTTTCTGCTACCAAATTGATTTTTAGGTTGTTTTTGCTATATTTAATTTATCATCAACAACTATGTAGGATTATGCACAATATCCATCACTAATGTAAACATGTTTTTATTCGCATTCCCTCCAGGGGGGCGCGCCACCATTTGAGAAACACTGCTGTAGTCAGTCAATATGTGGTGTTGTCTGTGTCTGCTGTATGGTCGTTGTTATTATTTTAATTATTAATGATTGATTTTCGGATTCATTTTTTTAAACTAATAAATTCATTCATTCATTATTTTGTGTTAAAAATAAAGATATTTGAGAACATTAGAATGTTTTATCAGCGATTTTCTTGTGGAAATCCTGATGCGGCCCGGCCTCACCCAGACTCTGCCTCCAGCGGCCCCCGGCTGAATTGAGTTTGAGACCCCTGATATAGTGCATTTGCCATTTTGTCGTACTGTCCAAATCTACAATTCCAAAACTGGGTGCCCCAGAAATTTCCCGGAAATCTTTGTGAAAACCTAGTGTGCATCAATGCTAACTACATTAGCAAATGCAGACCACAATGCATTGTGCTTGAACAATTTTTCATCATCAGAGCACAGTGGATTCATAAATATGTCGTAAAATGTTTGTTTTGATTAGATTTTCACTTCATAAAATCTGTAACATCAAATCTGCAGTTTAGAAAGAAAAAGTAATAGTACCTGAAATGTTTTTAAGGTCCAGGGGACTAGAAAGTTCTGCACTATATCGTTTTTTTCAGTAGTTAGGGATTAGAGTGGGAATTCGGACGTAGCCTTAGGCTTAAGGTGTGTTCAAGGACCATCGTGTTCTTGAACGTACATCATATGTCCAGTGAGTCTGCAGCATAAGGCACTGCGGTGCTGAGAGCAAGAAAGCATCAATTCTAACTTTTAGTAAGCATTCTTCCTCCCTAGATCTTTTTTTTTTTCTCATGTAACACTAGCATGTGCACAAAGTCACAGTTTGGGTTAGTAGCATCTGTGCATGTGTCATATATGCTGTGGCAGTCTGTCTCCCCGGAGAATTGAATCATGAGTTTCCTTAGAGATTTATTAATAAAATACATGCTAAGTTTGTAACATTTTAGTGCTATAGGGTATTTATTTATTTATTTATATTCAACAATCTTTTGAGTAAACAGCAAAAAGATGACTGCTGGAAAAGCAGTATATCTAATTGAATCCTTAACACATTCAACATGTGTTTGGAGTGTTTTTTCACTCTGAGCTGCAGCTGCAGAAAGTCAGCCTGTCACTCCTATAACAAGCAATCTCGTACGTCCTCACCTTGCAATTTGGAATCCACAGAGAAGTTTCACATCTTTGAAGCTTCCAAGGGACCCTCTCTGTCATCAGGAATCACTAGAGCTGTGGAAGAAGCTCCACTGTCACTGAGGCGTTGTGGAGATGCTGGAAGGCCTTCATGAGAAGGCAACACAACAAGAGGTTTATGTCATTAGGAGACTAAGGGGATTGCTGGTGTGTCATTGGAGGCTCGTGAGCTCTCCTCAGCAAATTAAATATGTTTAAATTAGATCTGCTCGGGCCCTTTTTGCAACTCAATTTCAGTTATAAACATTTCAGTTTACAGTTAGTCAGTCTCATGCAATCAGGTGTGAAATCTTAACTCAGAACCGCTTCACACCACGTCACAAATTTCGTTTAGCTTCACTTTAAAAGGATTCTCAATGAGGTGTCCGTCATCAAAAACTAATGGGTGACACGGAGGCGTGAACCGTTCACTTACAAAAGATATTTATACATATTAAATCAGTTATTAGTACTTTAATCATGTTAGTTTTTTTTTTTTTTAACATTTAGGTTGTTTCTCATACTTGATACATGGTGTGATGCGTTGTCATGGTAACATCTGCCAAGTTGGCTGGCTAAATGGTGAGACTTTTTCAAACACTAATATGACAACACACAAAATAAAACTTGACAGAGAGATGAATGAAACCATTTAAATCATTTTAAACTTAATTATTTACCTTTTAAATAAACTTTTTTTTCTGTTGTAAATTCACTCCCAGTGATCTTTTAAATAAAGTTTTTAGCCAAAATATAAAAAAATCCTTAAGACATATTTATTGCACAGCGGCAGTATCTCATTAGAAATACAATTCTAGGTTGTGGGCGGGTCTGTTGACACAAAGCACGCCGCCCCCTTACCTGTTGCTAGGAGCTCTGTTTGTGCAAGCTTGTAGCCTTACGCTAACATTAGCTGTGCAAAAATAATGACGAGCAATATTGGATCAATCCAGTCGTACAGTTTAGAGCCAGAATTGCAATTAATTACTGCACTAGTGTTGAACACTCATGTCCAAGCGGGCCGTGGTGCGCGCAAGGGGAGAGGAGACTTTGGCCCCGCCTTTTTTAGCATCCGGTTTTCATCTGCTGGAATCAATACTGACTCAGAAACAGTTATAATTGCAAATTCTTTTATTTAGGTCCTCTGTTATGAGAAAAGTGCTACAAGAACATGTTAAAAACACAAAAAGATGATTTTCATTGGAGTGGGTGTTTAATGATGAAAGTAAAGCAGGTGAATGATCTCTGTGAGCCCTCTTGAATGCTCAAAAGAGCTGTCTAAAGATATCTGAATCAATCAATTCACTCTCTCTAGACGTTTAGTGATTAAACGAAACACGGGAGACCTTTCTTGGAATGCCAAAGGAAATGATTGTGTTTTGACCAGATTAAAGTTGGTTAGAATCTGAACCTCCTGCTGGTACTGGAAGGTTTTAGACCAGTTTTGGTCATGATACAATTTAAATCTCAGAATTGTTATTAAATTAATCAAACAACCTAAAATCTCATTTCTGACCCCATTAACTACTTATTGATCTTGGTGAAATCCTACAGAGGAATGTTTCAATTGACTGGAAATGATGGTTTTGCTCTACAGTGTTTGGAGTGTTGATGTGGTGTCAAAACACACTGACAGATTTCAAAATAATTGCCAGATTAGCAGTACACATTGAAAGTGAAATCCTGTGAGTATGGCTTCATCCTGTCAGAAACCGACAGTAGAGACAGTGCTGAGCTCTGAGCGTTAAGAGATCTATTTCACGGCCAGTTTCCCCGAGAAGGCATAACATGTGCAGCCACATCACACCTATTTCTGTCCCAGACGTGGCATCCTGACAAGCCTCTGACATTTGGACTCACAGCACTCCTTCTCCACAGATTCTGGAGACAATCCTCCTGGATTTCTGAAAATTAGCACGTTTTTTTTTTTTTTTTTTTTTTTTTTTTTTAAACGCCACTCTTTTGATTGTGGGCCAGCTCGGCAAAATCTGGCAGCTGCTTCACTTCGAAGGCTGAGGCACAAACCCAATTTGGCAGCTCAAAGAGTGAGAGTGTTGAAGTAAAAGCGCCCGGTCTTCTGGTAGACGGTGTTTGAATGACAAGCGGAGGGAGGCAGAGAGGATGTCTGCTGAGACTGCCATTATATCTCCTTTTTTTTTTTTTACCTTTCCTCTCACATGTGAAGCCTCACTGTGAGCCTCCTGCCACACTGACTGCACACCACACAGCGGGAATGTGGGGGAGCGGGGCAGGTGAGGAGGCACCGGGTCTGATTTTGACTGAGAAAAGCGACAAGAGTTCAAATGGAGATGGAAAGAGAAATGGCGCCTTTTTGACTTACTTTAACGAAGCGGCGGCTGAGGCACAAAACAGACAAGAAAGGTCAGGCGGGGGGAAGAGACGGATGAATTTGAGGAAAAAAAAGAAGTTTGCAGCGAGAAAAGGTGAGAAAACTGAAAGATCCATGACCCAATGAAGATAGAAGGTCAGAGAGAAGAGATGCAATAAAGAAATGAGACATGAAAAAAGTAAGTGTGTCGGAGATGGGAGCAGAAATGATGAAAATAATGGCTGCAGGGAGAATCAGACATCTCTCTGGAAATGAATGCTGGGTAATTTGTCACAGATAGGAAGTGCATTTTAACCTGACGCTCTACAACAAGATAGAAGATTGTGAGAAACATAGAGAAACATAAACAATAGACTCATTTGGATAGCTTGATTGGTTTTTAAAGATAAAAAACATACCCACCTTTACATTTCTGAAATTTTTATAACATTAAATCAAAAGTAAATTAATTATCCAACACCACCCTTACCACCCACATTTAACTCAGGCATTCAACAAATCGATGTAAAATCTACTTTTTTCAAGATGGTGGCTTTCTGTTGTTTTTTTCTCCATAGCAACCATTTTATGTTTTATTCACCTGGGGTTACCGAACAGATCGACGTGAGTTTCACATCAATTGGTGAAAGTAAGTTTTTGGATTTCCTTGGCAACAGAGATTTTTGCCAAGTACGCCCAAATTCTGAAAATATTCATACCCCATGCATCATTTTGTATATCAAGTAAGTAAAAGTATGCAAGTGATAGGAGAACTCTGCTTTTGTGAGCTCGTCAGGTGAACGTCATTCTAAGGCCCGATCCGAATACTCTCCTTCTCACTTCCCCTTAGCCCTTCCCCTTGATTTGAAGTGGCAGTTGAAGTCAAAGTTGTGTCCGGAATTATTATTTTTTACGCTACACACTCCAAACAGAGGGGTCCAAAGTCCGCTATCGCGAGAGTAAACCGCGTCGCGCTACGAAGCGCTTTTCTTCACTTTGGTGCTCTCTGAACCACAGATGTTTACATTTAAACGTAAGTAATAAGTTTATGTTGCAGTGTGACCTCTTTACATTTATAAAATTGCTGTTGTAATGTATATACGAGCGCTGGAAGCTCCGCGCTAACGCTAACTTAGATTTTGTTGGCGTCACAGAACGAAACTCACGTTGGAAATATTTTTTACCACCCTCCGTTTGGAGCAAGTACAGAGGGATAAACGAAGGCGGAGGGCTAAGGGGAAGGGAGAAGGGGAGTATTCGGATAGGGCCAAAATCTATAGCTTTTAATTGCAATATTTTTCCCCAGTTCCTTTCCCAATGACGCCCCAGAACGGTTGATAAAAATCCCTAGAATGAGTTTTTATTTGTAGCTGGTGCTAAATGTGTTTTTTAAGTTAAAGTTCAACAAAACTTAAGGATTTGTTGTAGACTAAAGCTGGAAAAATGTGTGTGAAATGTTACGAAAATCGTTCAAAAGTTTTTTTTTTTTTCTATACTGTGAGAAAACATGAAAATTGCAGAATCTCAGATTTTGGCACAAAGTGGTCGCCAAGCACTTGGTCATGTGGCAATCCCGTATTAATCTTAAAACTTCCTTTAGATTTCTCTGACACAGGTGTTTTGGTCTTTTCTCCATAGCAACCATTTTATGTTTAATCACCTGTGGGTAACGACCAGATTGATGGAAGTTTTAGATTAATCTGCAAAAGTAAACTTTTGGATTTCCTTAGAAAATTATTTTTTCTTTCTTTTGCTAACCCCACCCACATTCCTAGTTTTATGTCCAATTCGTTCAGCTCTAGTCGGGGATGCGTGCATTAAAATTTCACAATTTTCCAGTTGAAATTGTGTGAATAACAGAAGAACTTACTACCAGGTGCACGCCATTCAAAATCTACACCAATACTTTTCCTCAGTTACTTCCCAAGAAATTCAAAGATGGCCGACGAAAATCCCTAAGACGAGTTTATGTTTGTAGCTGGTGCTAAATGTGTGTTTTTTTTTTTTAATTCGAGATGGCGACCTCTTCCCAAAGTCAAAGTTCAACAAAGCTCCAGGATTACCTTAAGATGGCGAGACGTGTGTGAAAATTCACGATAATCACTCAAACAAAAGTTTATTTTACCAAAATATTGTGAGAAAATGTGAAAATCGTAGAATCTCAAAGCCTTAGTTCACGAGGCGAGGGAGACCTGGTTGTAGGCAAGATGGCGCCCAAACACAACATCAAACTTACATGTTGCAACTGTAGCTGGAGGCTGAATTTGCGTATCGATACTAGAAGATTGCTAACCGTATAATCCTTACCTTCACTGTAACTCAGTCCTGGTGCTTTTCAAGGGGAAACTACGTTCAGACTTCAGTTGAGTCTTTCCAGCTACTGATGATCTGGCGCCGTCTTGAGGCCATGTTGTTTTCTGTGGCCATCCCATAATAATTTCAAAACTTCCTTAAGATATCCCTGACACGTGTGTTTTGGTTTCGTTAGTGGATATTGAATTTTATTTATTTTTTGGCTCCATTTCCAGTTTTTGGCTCATTCATTTTTTTTCATAGTTTCGCTCGCCGTGATGTCATCGCCGATTCCCAAAGGTCCTTCCTTCCTTGGTGGCTGCAAACGTTTTCACACATGTGAGGGAAGTCAAACTTTCACTCCAAGGCGCAGACATTTTTTAGCATGCAAAAGCAGCAATCAGTTATTAGAAATATTCATGAAAAGAATTAAGTTTAACTTTGTCTTTTAAGAAATTATTTTAATTGAAATGTACAAACAATTGGATTTTTACTTGTTCAAATATTGTCTGTGCTTTTACTTTCTTATTTAATCACTTAAATATTTAGAAATGCCTTTGAAATAATAACATTTATTTGAAGTGAGACTTTCATAGCAGCTAGGAATTTTATCTCTGCCATTTCATTTTAGGGCCGCCAATCATCTAATTTCTGATTCAGCTTCCGTTAGATTCACCACATGACCCAAGCTTTTGCATTTACCCAGACTTAGAGCCATCATTAGGAAAATACTAGAAGATGCCCCCCCTTGTGGTAACTTACAGCCCCTGGTGTTCCTCTCTAGAGACTAACCAGGGGGAGCAGATGAGATCAGGCGTTTCCAGGGCGACACAGCTCCGCATCACTGTTCATACAAAAAAACCCCCACAAATTTCTGAAGAAAAAGGTTTTAATAAAATGCTTAACTGTAAAAAGCAAGTTCATTTTCCTTCCTCTTATTCTGAAATGTATTGAAGCATTTTAGGAATTGAGGAAAACCTGTACCAGGTTCTTACCAGGTGGGACAGTTGACAGAACTTTAGCTCAACAAAGAAACACAAAAAAATGTTAAAGAATTTGTTTTGGCCTGTGCAGTAAGATAATAATCTGCCTTTTTTATATTAAAAAGAAAATTGAATTTTATTAATCTTCAATTTTTCACTCAGATCTTATCAGAAATATGAATTTCCTTCTTGAGCTTCAACTTGTATAAACTCTACTTCCTTTGAAAATATGTATTAATAGAAAAGTTTCTTTATGTTTTGATGTTGTTTTTATGATTTCAAATAACTGCAACAGGTAAAATATAATGAATATTGATATTGTATTATTATTGACCTTTGCTTTTGTACAGTGTCCTTGTGTTCTTTCAAAATAACTATTTAAATAAATTGGATTATTATCATTATTAATAATAGAAATGTTGAAGGCCAAATTACAGTTTCAATTTAACAGAAAAATTTAATTTGTGAACATTACAAATATGTTCTAATTTACTCCAACCATCAACAATACAAATGTTAAGAGACTTAATTTAGCTCGGAGATAAAGTGACAAGTTTTTTAGGTTACAAAGCAGGCCCTTACCATTAAGCTCCAGTGTGCTACATTTGACGTTCTAAAATACCATAAGAAGTATTTACCAAGTGTGGGAATGTGTTTTATTGAACAAAATTTTCTTCTGATGTGTAAAAAAGTGGAGGTCCAGGTGGAACTTTGAAGTGGAAATTGGCTTCTGCCTGATTTCATGGGAGAAAGCATTTCATGTGAGGAACAGGAAGGAATTTCAGGTATGGGAATATGTTAAATGGAATTTAGAAAGATGAGCTTTTGAAGGGAGAGAAGGAAAACAGAGAAAAGTCTGTGTTTAAAATGTTATTCCACCACGCACCCTGTTTTAAGGACAGTCAAAAGAACTGTATACTCTTCTGGATAAGCAGAACAAAACTTTTGTTTAGGATTCAATAATTTGACAAATTGAGATCCACATCACTTTGAGTCTCTTAAAGAGGAAAAAACAGCATGGATTTAAAACCAATATCTATTTTTTGTGTTTATTTGTCCTCAAATGAACATATTTATCTATATTTTTCTTTCTAAATGAGAACTTTCACTGTAATTGCAGAAGAGAAAACATTTGGTTCATTTTTCCAGTGGTTGCTTTAACTCCAGAGTTGATATTAATAGTCATTAATGGTTGGGTGTTATTTATGTAAATAACAAATACATAATTCACCCTAATGAGATTTACTACTTTTGAGCACCTATTCAGCGGCTTGTGTACTTTACAAACAAATTAGGCTCCCTGCTTTACAAATCCCTCCCATTACAGTCTGCAGGCTTCTTATTGACGAACCCATCATCGTTGCTTCAGACTCAACAGGCATTCGTGTCAATGATAGGAAGGAGATCTCATTTGCAGGTGCCATTCCATTCTAAGATAATATCCCACTAAAACCCAATCAACCCAGAATGAGGAGTCATTGTTTGCACATGATATTTATAGTAATATGCAAATATTTCAACCTTACCCTGTTTATTTGTTCCCGTTTTTAATTTGTAAATTTGATGTCAAAAATAGTTTTCTAGCCTTTCTTGAGAAATGTTTTTCATCAAACATAAGTAAATGTTTATTTCTATAGCACCTTTCTCACATAAAAATTGGAAAATGTTTCACATAAGTAAAAACACATGAAAGTACAATCAGTCATACTTTTGCACACACCCAATAGAACCCAATAAAAGCAAAGCACAATAAACAATAAAAATAGATTAACCGAAAGATCTTCTGAATAAATGGTTGAACGTATGCTCTTTTATGATTCAGCGACCCTTCACAAGAACTAAACATCTGAAGAGAAGCGGCTCCAGCAACCCTCGTCAAGAACAGGATACATGAAGAGGAGCAGCCTTCCTCAGGAACATGACATTTGAAGAGGAGCGGCCTCGGTGACCCTCCAGAAGAACAGAACACATGAAGAGGAGTGACCCCAGTGACCCTCCAGAACAACAGGAGACATGAAGAGGAGCGACCCCAGTGACCCTCCAGAAGAACAGAACACATGAAGAGGAGTGGCCTTAGCGATACTAATCAGGAACAGGACACATGAAGAGGAGCGACCTCGTTGACCCTCCAGAACAACAGGACACATGAAGAGGAGCGACCCCAGTGGCCCTCCAGAACAACAGGACACATGAAGAGGAGCAACCCCAGTGACCCTCCAGAACAACAGGACACATGAAGAGGAGCGACCCCGTGACCCTCCAGAACAACAGGACACATGAAGAGGAGCGACCCCAGTTACTCTCCAGAAGAACAGAACACATGAAGAGGAATGGCCTCAGCGATACTAATCAGGAACAGGACACATGAAGAGGAGCAACCCCAGAGACCCTCCAGAACAACAAGACACATGACGAGGAGTACCCCCGGTGTCCTTTTACAAGAACAAAGTATATAAAAAGGAGTGGTCCCCGTTACAGTCATCAGAAACAGAACACATGAAGGGTAGCGACCCTCCGTGTGCAGAGGAGTGGCCTCCGCTGACCCGCTCCAGGAACAGGACACATGTAGAGTAGCAACCCCGTGATCCTACACAAGAGCAGGACACGTGAAGTGGAGCGACCCCAGCTATTATGCACAAGGACAGAACACATGAAGAGAAATGACCACACCACACCTCCATGGGAACAGAACACATGAAGAGGAGCAGCTCCAGCAACCTGCCTTAGGATCAGGATATGTTGTTTGGCCCCAGCAAGTCCCAGACATTCTCCCAGACATACCAAACGATCCATTATAACTCAAGGGTAAAAAATATATATCTTTTGAAGTTCTACTTGCAAGCAAGGAGCGATTGCATTCAATCTGCATACTGAAGGTGCATTAGAAAATCACAATCGGTTACACTGTTTTAGAGGTGAAGTCATATCTGGGGTTGTTTTGAAGCTCCTGGGACTAGATGCCAACAAATGTCTTTGCATGCAGGTGGCATTAAATAAAGACAAAGAATATAGTTTCTAACAACTTTATCAACTAAATAAAACTATGTGAATACAAGTAAAAGAGAAAACAGTCAACATGTCTATGAACTATGATTTTCTATGAAAATAGGTTTCAATACAGGTAAATATTGAGGACAAAAATATTATTTCTGAACTGCAGGGGAGAAAGAGCCACTGCAGCCAAATTGTCCCCCTGGGTCCAACGTGGTCAGGCCATACTGTCAGGAACCAGGGCTGTAAGACCCATACAGGAAACGAGGCTTGGTGACAGAAACTTTAACATGACGAAACCCCATGGAGAAACAAAAAGACCATCACTGAAAATTCAACCTAAACACTTCAATCCTCACATATTTTGGTATCTCTGAGAGACTTTTGCACCGTAGGTAATGTAAATTATCTGCAGTGAACTAAAAAGAATCAGTAATTGCTCTAGAAAAGCCATATAATCAGCAAGGGGGTGATGAAGTGGAGGCAGTTAGCGAGGCATGAGAAGGAGACCTGCCTGTAGAAGGTCACGGGTTTGGAAGTGGAATACACCCTCCGTCCTGGAGTAAAGATCAGAGACTGTGGGGTGCCGGGCCTCAACACGTCTTGCTGACCTATTTAGTGAATAATTGAATGATATTATTTTTGGCAGTACACAACCGAGTGGAAGCAGTGAAATAAACAACACAGGAGTCACACACCAGAGGGTCAGTGAACACAGGAAAACCCAGAATTCTGATGAAAAAAACTTGAGGAAGAATCCATAAACAGCAAAAATAAAGAAGAAAAGTTTCAAACAAAATTCTTAAATTGTTGACTGACATTAATTAAATCTGTGAACAAATAACCCTGAGCTTGTTGTATGAAATGATTAAGGGAAAGATGCTGCTTCGCATTAAAATGATAATAAATGACTGCCTGTCAGTTAGGTGTCTTTCAGGAGACTCTCTTTGAGCAGGAGGACTGATTGCAGTGTACTCATGTCTTGATTGTTTGCTGTTTTTTACATTTTCAAATCTTCAATTTGTGTTTCTTTATCCAGAAACTAGCTTTTAACAAACATGGTGGATTTTGTGGGGAGTTTCTATATGAACAAAGCTTGAGCATTTCCTAAAAGTGAAATGATACATCTTAATTTAAAAAAAAACGTTATATGATCACCAAACTTCACTCATTCATGGTTCTCTCCAAGAAAAGACAAAAAAGCAAAGAAAAGCTCAATGAAAAGTAACACATAAAAACTTCTGAAAACATAAAATTATTTTATTGTTTGCCAAAAACAGAGTTGATTTTAAATTTAATTGAGCATAAATCAATTTAAACATTCATATGCAAGAAAATAAAAAATAAATATGTGCACAGACTCAGTTACATGCAAATGAAAAGAATGAATAAAATGTAAGTCAATATTACTTTGACAGAAGCTAACTTCACTTTCATATTTCACATTCAAACTCCAAAATAACGCCTCCCTGTGGGCTTTTGGTGTTATGAGTTTTTCAGATGCTTAAGCAAAAAAAAAAAAAAAAAAGCAGAATAAGAGATATATGAACTACACCAGGGCTGCTCATTCCTGGTCCTCAAGATCTACCACCCTGCCTGTTTTCCAGCTCTCCCTGTACTGCTTGCTGCTGATTACCTGGACCAGGTGTGTCCTTTCAATCAGATTGTGGAGACATCTGACTGAGCCAATCAGCAGGTGGCAGGACTTGGAGATCTGGAAAATAGTCAGGGTGGTAGATCTCGAGGACCAGGAATGAGCAGCCCTGAACTACACAGTAGAAGATGCAAGGTCAAACCAATTAGGGTCCTATTTAACACCAGACCTGTCCCTGATTTCAGGAGAAACCCTGCTCTTTCACCTGCCATAACTCTTTAATCATTTAAACAATTAACAGTTCTAACAGATTCTGAAGCTGAGAAAAGCAGCATTGACACAAAGCTGCTTTTATCCAGAGTCAGTTGGTTTGTGTAAACACTCTACCACTGTAAAGTGCTGCATATCTGCTTTTTTGATACTTTTAGAATCCATGAACAGTTGAAGGAGCGCCAACTCTGTAGCAAATGTTCCATTGTTAAATGGTTCAGAAGGTTGAAGAGAAGGAACTATAAAAACGGAAACAAGTATGTGTAGTCTTTATGTTTTATTAATTTCTCCCAAATTCCCTTTCTCTTAAAAACAACCAAATAAAATTGATTAAGTTCCTGACTTTTATTTTGATGGTCCCACTGCTACTTCCGGTTTGTTCGCGGCATTCCCCTCAGTTTCCGACTACTGAGAAAAGGTAAGCCACTGGCTAGGTTGTGAAAACAAAAAGTTCGGAAAAAAAAGTCAACATGAAGTGTTAAACGTAGAAATATGATGTCAAAATGAGTTTAAACGTTCCTAACACCGTTTTTATCGTGTGAAATGTGTTTTTAATGGTAAATGTAGCACTCGGAAACATGCTAACGTTAGCAGCAGGAATCGAGCTAGCATGTATGCTCTCCTGTGACTGTGGTTTTCCCTGCCATGTTTTAGGTTTTGAGAGCATGTGAGATCAGAAATTATTTTTAAAATTAATTTTTATTGATAAAACAGACATTACAAAACATATTATTTTTCTCTATATGTATAAATGTGAAGACTCAATTAATTTAACTTTAGCATTATTAAAAAAGAGAAGAAAAGAAAATTAAGAACCAAATATAAACCCAATTAACAGTCTAGAATAAATAAAATACATATAAATAAAACTAAAAAAGGGAAACAATTATAACTGTTCTCTGAGATCTAAATTAAATTGGAAACATAAATAAATCAACAACACAACTAAGATTATCATCTATAAATGGAAAAGCACATCGATCCAGGTAAACTGACAACTTAAAAGTTTTTATTTTCTTATATTCAATCTTTTTAAGGGATTTACAAAAGATGAAACTCGTTTTAAAAAAAAAAGAATAATTGGAACTCTCTTAAAAAAAATGTGAATTAAAAAAAATACCAAAAATGACTAAATTGTTGAACAAAAACTATTTTTCTTTGTCAATACAACCAAATTGAATATTAAAGTACATAAATAACTTTATTGCATTTTTGTTCTGGAAAAAGTTGTTCTGGAAGTGATTTGTTTCGTCCTATATTTTTGCTTTTACTCAGGTATGTGGGCTTTTATTTTGATGTGAAATATGTTATTGTCATTTGCTTTACATGTTATACTTTTTAAAAAATTGCTTTGAGAGCATTATACTGTTCATTTTTGTTATTTGTATCAATGTTTTTTGATTAAAAAAATACAAATTTGCCATTTAGTGAATGAAGATTGTATTGTATGAACACACTGCAACTATAATTGAATATACTGTTGTAATATGCACCTGAGTCTCTGTGAGGATTGCCGAGAGGAGGTGTGTGGAAGTGAAGCCGGAAGTAACAGTTTTGTGCTGTATTCGTGTTTTCTCCCAGTAAACTCCCTCATTCTGGATGGCGTTCCCTGTATGAGACTCTTTATTCAACTCTGACACAGCGTGGAAGACTTCAGCCGGCGCTACACACACCCCGCAGCAAGAGTGAGCCCAGCTACATATGCAGTTTCACAGTTGTCGGTGAGTTTTTTATTTTTTTTTTATCTCTTTCAATCTATCTACTTAAGCAACTACAGTCAGAGGAAAACAAGAAGCCACCTTTTTCTTTAAGGGAAATTAAAAGGCAATTAACTAAATATTTATACAGTTTTGTTCACAAATTAGAGTTTGTCTAAATAGCATTAGTTTATCAAAAATAGTTAGTAAAAGTCAAAGGCATAAAAGTCAAATATTTTAACCCATATTGTCCCATATAGTATTTTTTACTGGTTTTGTTTTTCTTAAAATAATAATGCTTATTTCCTTCTTTGTAAATGTCAGTGTTAACACAAAACAGCTATATTTTTGTTGTTTTTACTGGTAAATGTTATTTAAAAAATGCATGAGGAACAAGTACTGGCAACATGTAAGCAAGCTTTGCTTTTAGTGGTTACACATCTTTGAGGAGTTATTTAAGTTAAACTTTAAAAATCATAGTTTAAAGAGAATACATTTATTAGATTTACTGAAATGAATTGTTTTAGAGAAATAAAAAGGAACAGACGTCGGATGAAGCTTTGAGCTGGAGTTTAGATTTTTCCTCCAACTCATCTTCTAGGTAGGCTCATGAAAATGCAGTTACTGTTATACCCCTCCTAATCCTACATTAGATAATACTTAACCAACTTTTTTATTATATTCATCTATAAAACAAAATGCACATAATTTTTCCTGTGTTTTATCAGTTATTCAACTTCTGTGAAGATGGTACTTCCTCGACCATC
This sequence comes from Oryzias javanicus, assembly GCA_003999625.1. Taxonomy (NCBI): domain Eukaryota; kingdom Metazoa; phylum Chordata; class Actinopteri; order Beloniformes; family Adrianichthyidae; genus Oryzias; species Oryzias javanicus. The sequence continues at coordinate 37,101,458 of CM012439.1, forward strand.
GTTTGTGACACGGAAGCAGCAGTAAAACTTCTTGAGATGCAATTTGCTTGTGCTCTTATTAGACAGCATCAAATTCTGATGCATTTGAATTAATTTTTAAAACCTTTTACCTTGTTTTAGTTTAACTTTTTAACGCTGAAGGTTTAGTTCCACTGTTGACATTCTTTCAACTAGGTTTGCCACAAACGATTATTTTAATAGTTGACTGATCGGGTTAGGCGCCGAATGGATGTAAAAAGCACATATCTTAACTATCGTTAGCTTTAAGGGGGCTATAATCAAATCAAATCAAACTTTATTTATAAAAAAGCGCTTCTCATACTTTGCGCAGCTCGAAGCGCTTTACATTAAAAACAAAAACTTCTACAATAAAAGCCAACCCTCCACCCTCTATCAACACATACAACCCATCCCACACACAAAGAATACAATGAAAAATGACTTATAAATGAAAATTGTAAAAACAGACATAAGGCTTGGCTCTGCTGTGAGGAAACAGTATGTGGGATTCCATCATACCAGGAGCCAGCTCGGTCAAAGGAACATCGCCACGGCGCCCACCCAAACCGGGACAGCAACGGAGTCCACTCCACAGCTGTGAGGCTGCAGTGCAGGACTCCAGCCGCCCCAACAAGGGCGAGAACCACGGCAACGACCCCAGACGAAGCCAGCAAGCCCTGATATGATAGATCCCCACAGGAAACACTGGGGTTAAAATAATAGTAAAATACTAAAATGAAATACATAAAATATTGTTAAAAATAAAAATAGATTCACAAGATAAAATAAATAACGTAAAATATAAAAGTAATAACATATTAAAACTAATATAATAAATAAGGACATAGAATCAACTAAAAGCAGAATTAAAAAGGTGGGTCTTGAGCCTCTTCTTAAAAACCTCTACGGTCTCTGCGGCCCTGAGGCTCTCCGGCAGGCTGTTCCACAGGTGAGGACTGTAATGATGAAACGAAGCCTCACCATAAGTTTTGGTCCTCACCTTAGGAACAACTAACAACTATATCATGAAAATCCAACTTTTTAAGCTTTTAAGTGTATTATACTGCTCATTCCTCACTATAAACAACCCAAAAGCGGTATTTTGATCCGTCCATGCATTTCTCCCATAAACCTGCGCTTTCATCAGCAGCCCCTCCCATACCCACGAGCGGGTCCTCATGCTCTGACGTAACAGAGTGAGACCGCAACTTTCAGGAATAGTCTGCTCTGCCAGCACCGCCCCCAGTCTAACACCAACACTCAATTTCTCCACGGAGCTCGTGGTGATCAGCAAAAAACCTTCATTTTAGATACAGAATACCATATATCTTCCAGTTGTGTCCTGTCTTCAATGAATTCCAGCTCAAACAGGTGTTCGTTGCTTTAGATGCGGGGCTCCTTTAAGACACCCCAGACCGGTTGGGCACAGTCGTGCAGCTGCAAGTGTGGGGCAGATATATATTTGAGAGGAAATTTGATGTTTATTTTTGTGGGAGGCACGCTGGCGGTTCTAGGATGATGTGATGAAATGGGCGGCACCCACACGTAACAGCAGGTGGAGCCTCATAAATCAAGTCTTTTTACTTCCGGGTAGGAAAAAACTCACAGAAATAACTAATATTTTATAAATAATTTGTTTTTTTTAGTGTCCTAATGGTAATATATAATCATATATATGGAATAGTTTACTCTTAAAAAAAATCAATGCTATTTTTATGTTCTCTTATAATCTTATGACATTGCAACGCTGTACAATAGTGAAGTGCTTATGTAATTCAAAGTGGATTTGCACTTAGGCAACAGTTAATTCAAATAATGTTTATTTCTGAAATTAATATGTAATTTGTCAAAACAGTGCATACAAATATGTACAAATTGATAATTTACATAATACATTTTAACATTGCTTTTAATATTCCACCTCACAATAAAGGAATTCTCTGTTCCTAACAGAAGTCAACTTATAAAATCATCCCAGCAAAATGGAGGAACCTTCCCTCCTCAGTACGTTCACATTATTATTTAAGAGATCTCATTCAGCACATCTACTAGATATTTGGACTTGTTTTCATCACATGACCTCATTTATAAAGTTGTGTCTTTTTCAATAATGTCTATGTTCTGTGCTTTGATTGGATTGGTTTTTAAATGTGTTGAGGGGTGAAAAGCTGAGAGCTGTTATTTATGTGTGGATGTGAGTTAATGTGGATGTATGTAAGTGACTGTCATTTACCTTATTTAAATCTTGACTGCGTCTTTGTTTGTAAATTACACTATACTCTGTCTTTTTTTGAGGAACCCCTCAAAAACGAGATGAGCAACTGATCCTCCCATTGTTTACTAAATGTTAAATAAATAAAGCATGTCCACACACGAGCAGTGTAAAAAAAAAACCAAACACTCAATATTTCCAAAAAAACATAAAACTCGTGCACTGTTACACTTTAAGGACCTGAAGCATCAAATGCAGAATTATGAGAAAACACCAAACATATTTGACTTTAAGTTATAAATGTGAACAAAACAGAAAAACTACAGAAATATCCTTCCTCGTATTGATTCACACAACACAGATGATCTGAAATTCAACCTTGGTCCTCAGATTACTTTAGTGGAAGACAAAAATTGCCTAAAAATGATGTGCATCAGTTATTTATCTTATTTTTTTCTTTTTGCATGGCGAGTTTGATCAAAGTTCATTACATTTGTTTTAATTCTGATGTGACATAAGATAATTTTCTTGATGTGGTACAGAAATCTGCAAATGTACCACTGTTCTACACTGATAAGTACAACAACATCCCTCAACGTCTTGTTGCATAGAGTCATGTTAGTAGATCATGTTTCTTCCCCTTCACCAGAGCCATTTGATGCTAAACATTAGGATGAGGGGGTAACTTTCTTAACCCACGCAACTAAAGTGGAGGAGACTGAAACTGAACCACACCACAACAAATACATTTTTCTCAGTTTCAAAGAGTTAACAAATTGTCAGAAGGCCTAAAATATAAGTCATGCAGTTGAGAAAATACTGCTTAGTAAAGCCTGACCAGTTTACTCCCTAGTTACCAATGATCAAGCATGTGCAGAGCAGACTGCTACAAACCTGACCTTCATAAAAGCAGCATGATACCCAAAAGACCTGCAGCATCCCTGCTCATAACACTACACATGTCCCGTAAGTTCAGTTTCTCAGAATGAAAACCTTAATTTAAAAGATACAGCAACGCTAGAATCCACACGCCCTCATATATTATTTAGTTTTGTGGCCAATAAAAGATCCTCATGAAAATATTCTCCAGACACGGACTCTGTGGTTTCTCGAAGATTTTTTGAGGTCATGTTTACAGTAAGATGCGATCATGTTTTCAGAAAATGTTTCCATTCAGAAAAGTTCTAAATTGTACTGATTCCTTCATCAGCATGATGTGGTTGACTAGCAAAAAAATATTGTCATTATTTGGAATCTTCAATTCCAAATCAAGTACCCTAGAAATCTCCCAGAAGTCTACCGTGCATCAGTGGTCACTATATTGGCTAATATAGATCACAATGCATTGTGGTTAAACAATTTTTGTGAAAAAATGGCACACCTTAGGAAATATCTTTTATATAATGTTGGCAAAAGTAGCACTTGCTTTAGAATTTACATTTAAGTTTGACGTCCACCTGCACACCACTTTAGTTTGTTCTTGAATTAATAAAACACCAACGCTTCTGCTTTCCTAGACGGTTGCTGTGAAAATAGACATCTCTTAATGGTGGCTTTGACTTGATAATGTCCACCCACTGTCTGAGTGAACAGATGTAAGGCAGTACAGTCCCACTAAACTGCTGTTCACTAATTCAGTCATCTCTCAGTCACAGATGTCAGTCAAAAACAAAATGGTACACACATGAAATGACAATAGCCTCTGTTTAGTTTATTTGAGCATAAGTAAAAGATAAATGTAAACTAACACACAAAAATACTTAATGAAACTATCTAAATATGTGGCGATATCACAAATGGAGAGTTTATATCCAGTATGAAGGCTTTTTACTTAGCTCATCTTATCCCCTTGTAAAGCGTCACAATGAAAAGATTCCTGGTTTGAATCCAGGTTATTGGGTTGGTTTGCATATGTTGGTTTTCCTTGAGCGCTCTAACTTCCTTTAACAATCGAAATACATTTTATTTCATTACTTGTATTTAAAAATTAAATTTTATTTTCATCTGTAGTCCCAGGGCAAGTTGTAGCTTTGCCAACAACAACAAACACTAAAAACACACACATTGCAAATAAAAATGACAATAACACAAAATTCAGTAAGAGTTTGAAGGCTAAAATAGAGTAGTCTCTACGCAGTTAATAAATAATGTACATGTTGATTGGTAAATTAATACAATTAAATCATGTAAGGAGTCAAAATATGATTTGTATCCAACACTGTATTTACATTTGTTTGTTCATGCACTTGTTTGGCATAGCCTTTTCAAGAATTAGGAAATTGTTGTTTGGATTTAAGGGGGCCCTACCATGAAAATTCTACTTTTTAAAGTTTTGAATGCATTTTACTGTTCATTCCTCACTATAAAGATCCCCAAAATTGTATTTTGGTCCGTTCATGCATTTAAGAGTAATCCTCTAAAAACCTGCCCTGTCTGCAGCAGCCCCTCCCATACCCATGAAAACAAGCGGTTGGAAACGCGCTGACGTAAGATCGTTGCCAACAGCTCCCTCCAGGAAGAGACTGTGCTGCAAGCTCCGCCCCCAGACTACAGCGAAAACACACCCACTTTCTACACGGAGCTGTGGTGCCGAGATAGTTCTCCCCTGCCGCCAGAATCCGTCTCCTGGCATGAGATAACTACCTTCCTGTACCAGGAACCGCTCCCGGACCCATTTTTGTTGTACCCATCAATGTAGTCTTGCTTTGTTTCCAATCGGACCGAACTTCGGTTATCTGTCAGTCCTCAGTCTGAATATGAAATTAACCGAGAGCGGAACAACTGAACCAAAACATCCACCGTACCCGACAGTCACGTGATGTAAACACGTTAGAAATGAGGCGATCGGTGAGCCGCGGACAATGTCATGTAATCCAAAAGGAAATGATTGTTCCAACCGTTTACTTGTTAGAACGTTTATTTTAACACCACTGACAAAAGTATAACTCTCTTTTCTGTGTCTCCTACACGGCGCGCGCGGTCTGCTGACGTGAAAGTTCTATTGCAGTTTCAAATGAATTCTCTTAAAAACAAACCATAACACCACAACGATGAGACACGGAAACTCATGAAATGTGGTCGATTAATTCATGCTCAATAGAACAACTTTTAACATGATCCATGTTGATTCCACCGACATGTCTTTTTGAGTACCTATAGCGTCTCCAGTAACCGTCATGCAGGATTCCTCAAACCAGCAGTAAAAGTGTTGAATCTGGCCTTCATACAGACTCTCAAAATCCATCAGAAAAATAAAAAGTTTGAAAAAGGGAAATATCCAGACAAGATTTTGCAGACCGCAGCGCATCCATCTTTCTTATAGTTTTGTTTACAAATTTTGTTCACGCTGGGGAGGCTGGCTGACTTCAAGAAATGGGCGGGACGGACAAGAAGCGAAAGGCGGAGCCTCAGAAATTGAGTCGTTTTACTTCCGGGTATTAAAACGGGCCACAAAAATGACTCGCATACCATAAATAATTTGTTTTTTGGTGTTCCAAAGGTAATATATGATCATATATATAGATATAGTTTACTCTGAAATGCTGAGGAAAATCATGGTATGGCCCTTTTAAGCCACACTTTAAGTTGCTTCTTAAATGTATTAAAAGTTGGATACTCTTAGAGTGAGTGGTACACCATTCCAGATGTTACAGCCCTTGAAGCCCAATGAGGCAAATTTCTTTGTGATTTTGGGCTATATAAATAAAATTGAATTGAATTGAATTGAATTAATAGAAAGAACAGTTTGTCCAAAATCGGTACATCTGTTGGGCACCACACAGTCACCTCTGGCAACAAACATAGTTGATGCACCAGCTCTAGATGTCAACTTGCTGTATTCCTTCAGTGAAGCAGGTGGAAGTCAAAATAAAAAAAATGTATGTTTAAAAGGTAAAGGAGTGTTGAAATGAACTGGTTTCTGGGCAAATATTTTCAGTGCCCCTTTTGTTAAAGGTTCTATCTAATAGTCGCTTGTGAGTGTCCAGATTGTAAAAAAATAATTAGTGTGAGAGCACCATGGCACAAAATATCCCTGCTATTGTTCTGGTCATATACGGTCTGATGTGTCTGCAGTTATGCGTATTAAGTTTGATTGTTTTTAACATTTTCTGGACGTGGTTTTTGAAGGTTAGGGAAGAGTCAAGAACCAATTCAAGATATTTAAATCCTTGAACCAGTTCAAGCTCCTTGTTTCCTTGAGTTAGTGAAATGATTCTGTTGTTTGTTAATTTGTGACTCTGAAATTGTCCCTTAGAAGTGAGTCTAAGAAGTGATTACAGAGACTTTCTTTTACTTTGTCAGTAAAACCCACTCTGGACAAGTCCCTAAAATAATTCAGAACATAACTGAAGGGTGTAAGATAGTGACTGAGAAAGAACAATGGAGAGTTATAACCAAGTTGATGGGGTAATATACAGGAACATGTGTGCTGTATATGGACTGGAAACCCAAAAGTCAAAGGGGAAAACACCAGAAAGTGGTGGAGAATGAGAGAGCAAAGATCCTGATCCAAATACAAATGGACAGGATGGCAATGGCAAACCAACCAGTGGTGGATAAATACCAGAGGAAAGCCGTTGTGGTGGACGTGTTGGTACTAAATAATGGTGACACCCGATTGAAGGAACTGGAGAAAAATTGGAAGGGGAAAGTGACAGTGGAGCCCGTGGTGATTGGAGCACTCAGGTCTGTAACCCCCAAACTGGAGGAGTGGCTACACATTTAAGTAACATGCTTACTGAATTTGTGAAGCACAGTTTTAAAACAACATAATTAGCATGGTCAGGCCCCAGAGGCGGCTCCAGGATTTTTTCTCTGCAGCAGCTTAGAGGTTGCTAAGTAACTGTTAGGAGTTACTCATTCGTTTTTATTTAAGATTACAATTCCAAGAAGGAAAGTTACAGGAATGCATATTCATAATGCTGATTAATACCAGATTTAAATTTATTGTTTTGTCAGAGTTCAGAAATCTGAATTTTGCCAAGCGATATCAGGGACTCAGCTTTGGACTTAATGTTTTCAGTGACTTGAACAGCGGGTAGAATACAAATCCAATTTGACTGATTGATGCAAGGGTTCTCATTTTGAACTTCCGTCCATTTACTTAACCCACTAGGGTTGCTGGAGCCTGTATCTGCTATTGTTGGTCAGAATCAAGATATACCCTGGTGCATTGCAAGACTTGTAGGGTTGGAGCGATTGTGAACTACGGTGGCAAGTCATCAAACGGGGTCACAGCAGAAAGTGGCCGCTAAAAACTTCCATCTATTTTCTTAAGCTGCCATTTCCCTTTTCGGGGTCGAGGGGTTGAGTAAAGATGGGGTATACCCTGGACAGGTTGCCAGCCTTTTGCCGGACTCGTGGGGCAGGAGCAAGCCTGCGGGAGCTACAGCGACCCCCGGGAGGCAAGATGACGGGCAGACGGCGAGGTTGCCTGCTCAGGCCTCCAGAACTTCTCAGTTATCTTGAAGTTCTAACACACCTATGAGGTTCACCCATTGAAAAAAATGGAATGACTCAAAACGTTAGAATCAAGTTTTGCACCAGTTTTACAGTTTATCATGTTTGTAAACCATTCTGCATGAGTTGTAAATGCTAGTTTATTTTCCTACTAATTTTATTTATTAATACAACTTTATTATAGTCAGAAATTAATGTAAAAACTTGATGTTTAAAAGAGCTTAGTTGAGCCTGGTCGGGCCTTGTTTACATCAATCCTCCGTGGCGTTAGATCACTCCTTTGGGTGTACCTCTCTTGGCCGGGGGTGGGTGGCCCCTGCCTCGTTCACCCTGGGCCTCTCAGGGGCAAGCGGTTTGGGGGGCCCTGGGTCGTATCCTGGGGTGGGGCGGGGGAATGCTTGGTATTCCTGGGTGGTGGGTTGCTCGTCTGGGGTTGGGGAGGCTCTCCGGGAGTGGGGTCTCTCGCTGGCTCTCCTGGCGTGGTGGGGGGTTTGCTGCTGTGGCTGGGCTGGGGCCCGCACTCTTGGTGCTTCTGTGCCTTCCTGCTCTCTGGCGTGGGGGGCCTCTGAGGCAGTCCCTCGTTCCCCAATTTGGGTTCTTGGCGGATTGCCCGGCGGGTGGATCCCCTTCCGCCGGGCAGGAAGGGGAGGGTTCTGGCTGCTGCTGCCCCGGCGGGGGGTCTTGGTGTGGGGATGTTGGTTGGACAGGACAAGTTGAAAATAAATAAATAAGAGATTTGTTGTATAAAGCTAAAACTATGTTAAAAGTTTCCAAACTGAATAGAAAAAAAGCAGTTAAACCTGAAACAAGATACAGTTACCTTACATATTTTATGTAACTGCAGCATTATCTCGTCTGGGAATGAAGCAAACTCATATCAAAGCTTATCAGTAGTCGCGTTTCCATTTACTCGGAAATTTCGCAAATTGTAATTTCGATAATAAATTCTCCTAATGGAAACACCAAAATTAAAAAAAAAAAAAAAACTGACATTTTTCGAAAAAAGTTTTTTGCTCTAATTTGGGGCGTATCAAATAGACATTTTTCGCAAAACTATAATGGAAACACCTTTTTGTAAATACAAGCACTTGTTTGTATGAAGTGTCTGTCCTGAGCGCTGCACAGCGGGCGCACCGAGAGGTCCCAGAGCATTACAGCTCACTATTTATTGCGTTCGGAATCATGCAGCTTCTCCGTAAAATCACCAAGACTTCGTCATCGATTGATCTGCAGCTGCACTTTTACAGCTTGGAGCCTGAAGTCTCCTTTGAGCGCAAGTGCCGTGACAGAAACTTGAATGGATCTTGTCTTGTTTTCAGACAGAAAAAATGGTCCAAATGCTTACTTGATAGAAAGGCTATTTTTTAACAACTGCTGAACAGGCTTGCATTGCAAGCTGCACTGAGACAAGCTGCTCTGCACGCGCTCCCCAGACACTGCTGTGACGTCATCCAAATGTTCCCTTTTAGTGAATCAAATTTAAAAAAAAAACACTTGTTCTCATTCATTTCCATGTTTTTAATGACTTATCGCATGAATTGGTTTGTGCTTTATTGTAAAATTATGATTTAATGAAAACGGTGTCATTTCGAAACTGTTTTTTTTTTAAATTTCGATAGTTTTGCGCAAATATGTAATGGAAAAGCAACTTGTGAGTTCTCCTCTATAATATTCATAAATACCATGTACAAAAAAAATATACATATAAAACCTTTTAGAACATATTTTTCCAAAAGAGAAAATTTATAAATCTGTGGTGAAATGTTTCCCAATTTTCTTTTCTTTTTTTTTTTTTAGACTTCTATTGTGAAAAACTTGTAAAGCCTGGATCCAAGGCTTTTATCCAAGCCTGGATAAAATCCAACCCCTAAATACATGGAACTCGAAGGTTGATTCAAATACAAGCTTTTTCAGTCTTAAGATTGCTTAAATCATTCCAGATATTTTTACCTCTGCCCACTGGGCAATTGTTATGAGGTAAATGTACTAAAGCTGCTGTAGAATGTGTTTTTTTTACTTTGCTCCCTGAATGGAAGCTGCAGTGCGTCACTGGTTTGTGAAAATATAGAAAAAGCTGCCAAAATGTCATATTCCTCTCACCATGTCTTAAATTGTTACTGATTGCTGACATAAAAGTTTGTAAAAATTACAGCCTTGCGATATTATTTTAGCGTGATTGCATGTGAAGGTTGTCGGTAATTTGCATACGTTCTAGCTTTTCTTATTTGTTCAGCCAGCAAACTGTTGCCGCCGCATAGAGTCAAATGTAATTTAATGCACTTTTGCAAACTAAAACCTTGTTTGTCACCATGGGTTGTAAAGGATTATGCTCTACAGCATTTTAAATATGAAAAGTTTGCACAAATTTGAATTGAGTCTGAGCAAAAAATAAGTTCTAATTATATTAATAAGGAGGACTTGTACCGTGCTGCAGCATCCTTATTTATTAGCAACAGAGGTGAAATATGTTGCTGTTGCTCATCATTAAATACAGCTAATGATGAAGCAGGCTCATTTAGGCTGGTTTTATTCACTCATATTTCTGTTTTTTCCACTGTCCACAAATAAACTAATGCATATCTACACCTGCATCACAAGGATACATTTTGACTTATTTTTGGAAATCTGTAAATACATTAATAAACAGAACATCTACCTTGACCTATAGATACTCCCATTCCTCCAAGTCCCCGGCTGCCATCTTCATCATCATCGTTGTCATAATTACTGTGATGGGACTGTTGTTCTGCACAAGTGACTCTATTTGGCCAATTAGCCTTCAGTGGGAAGTGGTCCTATTATTTCCTTCCCCCTCCCCAACCAAGCCGTGTCAGGCAGACACATTTGTTGGGAGATTATACTACCATGACATTCAGCCACATGACTGTGTAGAGCAACAAAACCTCATAAAACATGTAAAGGAAATGAAAGCCGACAGTTGGTGATAGATAAAGTGGGGTGGAGGGGGCATGGTGAGGACTGTTTGCCCTTGGTTCCATGCAGCAGTTTTTACAATAACAATTAGAGTGTGAGAGATATAAAAGCTAATGATCAGGTCTGTCAAATTTGCATATGCAAAGAGCAGTGGGCTGATTGCTTGCACGAAACGGCACTTAGAGAGTATAATTAGCGAAGTCTGGCGGTGATGTCAACAGCCACAACAGTGCAGAGATTTCCTCTTAATGAGGCATGTCACGGCGCTCTTTGCCTTGAGTCCTCTGCGCTGTGATCTGACAGACCCGCACATATAGAGACATACTCTGAAACGCACTTTTTAACCATAGCCTTTAGTCCTAAACGCGGTTTACACCAGCTTTGTGTGTATGTATTTAAATAAGCGTTTCGGAAATTTCCAGTAGCCCGACACGAGTATATTTAGACATTATGTCATTATGGCACTCATGCTTATGCAGAGATCCGAGTCGCTACATGTTTTAATCAGGACATGGAGCCCAATTACTGGAAAGCTGCAGTTCTTTTACACCTTGTCCTATTTTTATGGCAATTTGGAACAGATGACTTTTCAATTTTTTTAGGAGGAATAATTAGGGTCGAGCAGGAGATTCAAAAACGTATTTCCACATTAGACTGTTTTTTTCCCGTCCCTTTTCTATGTAAGTGGATTCTGATATTAATTTGTCAAGCATAAAACTGTCATTGCCCCCGCCTCAGAGCTATCTTAGTCAACATAAAACTTTCAGGAAGGCATTTAGAGCATGCTTCCATTCTCATGGCCATAATAATTATAATTTATTGATGAACGCCAATGAAAAATGCAAAGTCTGCATAAAACTATTACCTACAAAATGAATTTAGAAATACAGAAAGTGGGATGTGCATTCAGAGTTTTTTGTGCATCGATTCATTATGGATAGTTTTAATGTTCTTGATAGAGGCTGCACCGGTGTCCCGGCTGACCCTGATCAGATGTAATGAACAGCTAAAGTCACCCGTTTGGAGTTCAACATCAATCCTTCTGATGTCAAACAATAAGTAAGGCCAAGGAAATAAATGAAATTAGAAATGAACTTTGACAAAATGTTGCTTAATCTTCAACAATCAGAAGGGTATAGCTGACAAAAGGAATCATTCCTGCACTGGACGACATTCTTGACTCTGTAGTTGTTCCCAGATTCATGGATTAAGATCTTCCCCTGGAGGTGACTTGGCCTCTTCTTGCTCAGCGGTGTCATTTCCGTTTCAAGACTCTCAAATTGGTTTTCTCCTTATCTGCTTGATGGACAATCAAAGTGCTGCCTGACGAATGAATAGTTGAAAAAGTCAGTCTCCTTGCGCTGCTCCAATTCTAACCCCGCGCTCACTCCGCTAGCGTTACAGCTCCGATGAGAGCGCCGCAGTCTTTACGTAGCTTTAAAAGTGCGAGAGGAAATCCCACTGCAGGCGTTCACGTCCTGCGTCTGTGGCGAAAAAAATCTGTTCCGTTTGGTTCAAATTTCGACGGACGACGCAGCTGAGTTTAGCGTGATTATATGTGAGTTTAGAATTTTGCCAGGTCGGCAGCAGAGCCTGTGGCTGCAGCCAACCAGCAGCTAGTATGAGCCGTCGGTTGTAGCTACACCGCTCCCGCAACGCATCGGAGCTTTAACGCTAGTGATGTGAGAGCTTTAACGCTAGTGATGTGAGCCCAGGGGAAAACCTTTCACTTGCAGACAAATAGAACCAGTAATGTCTTATTTTTCCTTCTCTGAGCTCTCATCAAAACTGAATGACTGGATAGCTCAGATATTGCTCTGTTTTTTTTATTTTTGGTATGCTAATGTTAGCTTGGGGTTGTGAGCTAGCAGTAAGAAGAAATGCTACGATATCAACCAGGGGTTACTACCTTAGGGATAGTTCCACCCACAACTTAGAGGCGAATTTCTACTAAACTCCTGTTGCACTTCAGAAAATATGTCTAACGACACAGGCTTTTTTTTTTTTTTTTTTTTTACTGAAAACTGTTTTATCATAAGTAAAATACCAGTGAATAGATACAAAAATTAGTTGGAGTTGGACTTTAATCTTTTCCCAATTCCAAGATCACCAGTCCTGGAAACACAAGCCTGATAAGTGATGTCACAGGGACAATAATTTATACTGAAAAAGTGAAACATTGGATCAAATAACAAAAGTTCTGTAATTTTTACTTTAAAAATAATTATTTTTTATCAAATTAAAATTTGAGTTGATGGTTTACTCAACTAAAAAAAATGTTTAAATGTAACAAATTAAAGACTTTGTTAATAGATCCAATGTTTCACTTTTTTGTTGCAGTGACTATTGATGTTTTGATGCATTATTTTTTTATTTAACCTTTATTTTACCAGGAAATCCCATTGAGACTACATCTCTTTTTCAAGGGAGACCTTTGGCTCCAAAATTACCTTCATTTAGCATCTACTTGAAAGCAAAATACATAGGATTTTTTTTTTTTTTTTTTTTTAATTTCATTCCTGGAAATGAATTCAGGTGTGAATGGGTTAACGTAGAAGTTTCATTGAGACCTTTGTTATCAGCACCACACTGCTAATAATAATCTGCCTTAATGGATGAAGGCAAAAACAGTCAATACATTTGTTAATCTTTTACTCATTTACTCAAATTTGCTTACTTGATCCAAGAAAAAATGGTTACAATTCTAAGATGCCTGGCTTTAATTGATTGTGTACCAGTTAAAGCCACGATTTAAGTCAAAACAAGTGTGGCCAACTTTAAAGTTTTTTTTTGGATGATTATATTTTAATAAAGTAAATATTTTGGTTCAGTGAGAACAGCTCTTCATCTTTTGACTGTACTCGAATCTTCCCCTTCACCACTTCTGAGAAAAATAAAAGTACTTGTGTGTGTATATTGACGTCTTCCAGCTCCACCATTAGATCAAGCTCAGATTTGAACTTGCTCACACTCGAATGGTGAAAACATCTTTCAGGAGGTTCCCGAAAAGAAACCAAAGTCTAAAAGTTGAATGAAATCTTTAAAATATTTAGGTCAATATCTATTTATTTTTTAAACTACATTTAAAATTGTAATAGCGACCCTCACTTCTGCTTCTCAGCCTATGTTCTTCCATGCACTTTTGAGTGTGTTTCTCCTCCATGTGCAATTATGCAGCATTACAGTGCACGTTTGCTACAAAAAAGGCCCAACGAAACCTAAAGTCAATAAAAACTTCAGTGATACACCAAGCATTGCAGATGCAGTATTAAGAGAGAAGCTTTTCTTCAACCTCGAAGGTGCAGAATAGAAAACTATACATCTATGCGCAGAGAGACAGAACAGAGAAAACAAACAACATGCAGTCAGACTTTATGAAACATCCGAGACATGCTGTTTCATCAATGAAAAGATAAACACAAAACATCAAATGTAAAGCAAATTAGGGCAAAACAAACAGATCCACAGCGAGTACTGCTATCATGTTCCAAGTTGATTTGTTTTAATGAACAGCATCCCAACTGGGTTCACAAAGCTGGAATAATTATACCTGAAACTGCAGACAAATCTGGATGCAAATATTTACATTTTTTTAATTTTAATTTTTTGGGAGGGCACAAAAAAAGTGGATCTCATCTTTGAAAAGCTGTTATTCCCCATTCAGCATGTCCCATCGGGGTCACCACAGTAAAAAGCCGCTCACACCGATTTGCACACTTGGCAGACATTTTTATGCTGAATGCCCTTGCTGACACAACCCCATATTTTATTTGGGCTGGGGACTGGTTGGGGTTGGGCACCGATAAGGTTTCATGCCAAATCAACACATTTTCATTCCCAAATCACATATTGATAAGACCTCCACGTCAAACATTGATGTTTTGGGTGTAGTTTTTTTTTTTTTTTTTAATGTGCTGAATTTGCTAGTCGCCGCCTTTCAAACATGTGATCCTGAGCTAATCTGAGGGGTCATGGGATCTTAATCTCACACAGGGGGTGTGTCTGGATGACAGCCGCTTCCGCTGTTTCTGTGTCTCTGTGACTGAGTTTGAAGGCTATTCAACATTAACCCGAGAGGAGGAAAAATAGGGGACTTTTTATTTTATTAGTGTCTTCACAAAAATAAGTAAAATTTCACCGTTCAGGAGAGCCAATCAGGCTGCCCCTACTCCCTGGTCCACGCTCGCCGTTTTAACCGGGAGATTCTTTGAACCCAGAAGTTGAAATGTGTACCGATGCTTTTAGTCAGCTCTTAAAATAAAAAAAAACCTGATATCTATCGATCCGCGTCCTTCATTATGAAGTCGAGAGAAGTCTTTGAAAGAAGCTCCTCCCACACGCAGCTTCAGGTGAACAGACTTTAAGATAACTGTGAAGCAGCTACGTTAGGGCTTGTCAAAACAAAGAGGATTCCATTCGCTGTGAATGGACAATTGATTTAAATTATGCTAGCGCGAGGTATGTGCACGCGGGGGGGATGGGCGTTGGAGTGTTCCGCAGTACAAACATGTCCCGAACTGTGGCCTCTGATCCGTACCACGGATTTTCTGTGATCCGTTACACCCCTAATTTATACTCCTTTGTTTAGAAATATATTAAGAATCTACTGTGTTTTAAATATATTTATATTAATCTGATACAGTTCACATATTGTAAAATGTGTTAGTAAAATGATGAGATTGTTAATATCATACAGTGGTATGTGGATTCCCAAAATGGGAAGCTCTAACAAAAATGTTCAGATCATTAACGTTGTAAACGTTGTTCTGCTTCTCCTGGAGGACGTTTCAGTTTATTTTCAAGAAGAGGAAGCAAAGTATGACCAAAAGACGATGCTTTAGACCACAAACGGTTGCTTTTAAAAAATATTTCCTTAAAAGAGTGCCTGAGGGTTTATAAAGATGTTCATTTAGTTAGCATTAGCAGTCTTATAGGAACGTTAGAATCAAGCTAGCAGACTGTAGCTTTATGTGCTAGATCGTTTAATGTTTTTTTTTATTGTTTGATTGTTTTGATTAATCAAATCAATTCATTGATTTTCTCAAACCAGCTCTCAACCATTTTACCTTTGCATGCACCAACCTGTAGCCACCAGTAGCAATGTGAAGTTCAGTGTCTTGCCCAAGGACACTTTGACACATGAGCATAGATTACAATTGTTTACATATTTGGTGTTTTGAAGTTTTTATAAAACTTTTAATGCACTTTGGCTGCAGTATTCTCACATCTTGTAAGATAAACTGAAAAAAGTTTAGATTTTGTCACGAAATAGATTTGATTTTATACTTGTAATAATGCTCTAAAGGACACTGAAAGGATGTGACAGAAGTCACACACAATAAGCATTGATCTGCAGCACAGTGCACTGGAGCAGTACATCTCTAGTGTCAGCCAGAACAGGAAAGCTTTATATTTTGTATATAACCTTTTATAAAGTTTAATTTGACTTTTGAAAGGTTAAAACTGAGTGTCAAACCCATGAACTGTCACTCCTGTGAAATGAGTTAAGGATACTTTCAACAGAAAACAGCTGGTGTGAAATCAAGGGAACCTTTCGGAAGAAGCTATCCAAAAACAAGACTCGGCTCACCTTGAGAATTTTGAACAAGTTGAGAACTCCTGCAGTTAAGGGGTTTATTTAAAGTTCAGGGGCACAGAATCATTCAGCTAGAAGTCTTAACTTTCTCCTTAGTTTGGTCTCATTTTCCTTATCTAATCCCTCTTTTTATGTCTTTAAGCTTTATCTAATAAATTTAGCAGCGATATCTAGCCTATATGATGTGTCAAAATGATGAGAATTTAAGAAGATCTTGACCTAATCCTTATATCTGACACAATAACAGAATTGGTTTTATTATCCATGTTGATGATAAACTGCATCACATTAGATTTTAATTCTCCCAACCTATTCTGGCTCATGCAGCTTGCTGCTCCCTCACAACAGTTGACACACAGATGAGCAGGTTTCTATGCATGACCTCACTCTGAACTTTTATGCACATAATGGAATTGCTTTTGGGTCATGCATTTCTTATTTTTTGACATAAATTAGCATCCGATTTTAATTTCAGAGACGCAGTTATAAAAGAGATCACATCTTTGAAATTCCGTTGTCTTGTTTTTGATTTTCCTTTTCAGTTTGTGCTTTCAGCCACACTTGGATGCATCGCTGACAAATTTGAAATTAATTGAAAGTAGAAGGCATCTCTGATTAAACTTCAATCATGTCACCTTGCATTGTTTTCTGCTGTTAAGACATCGGGCTGGTTCTTCTTGCTGTCCTTGTTTCCTGAATCAACGTCTTTTGTTGAGATATTGAACTTAAACCCTGAAGCAACATGTTTAGACAAATATCAGCCTAGATAAAGTTACAGTCTTGAAAAGATCGGGGAAGTTTAGTTTTTAAGTGGTGGGTGTAGGTAGGCATGGCAAAGTATTTTGCAAAATAAAGTGTGGGAAGTAAAATTCAAAAAGTGTGTGAACGGAGGCGGTGGCAGGAGGCCAGACAGCAAACTGGAACAGAAACGTCTACTCGAACGAAGCTTCAACTTGGGAGCAGAGATTTTACACTGAGGCGATGCTGTCCAGGCTTCAGTGGGATCAGGAATGCAGCTGATGCTTGACCACACTTTACAGAAACAGAATTGAAGTAGTTGCAAAACAAAACCTTCTGTCCTGACCGAGCAGAGAGGCTTCCTGCTTTCACATGCACTCTTAAATATATTCCACTAAATATGCACACAAGATATGAGAACTGAAAAATTTACTCTCCATTTACAGAGAAGTATTTTTACATTAACCCTTCAATTGCCTCCTCAACCAAATGATAGAAAACAAAGTATTTATGAAAACATTGTTTTGCTCACCAAAGGCACGGAGCAATTGAAAAAAATAATGCAACTTTTTTTATTAATTAGGTTATCAAAGGGTTAAAATAGAAAATGGAAACAAAAAAAATTCTAAATGCAAAATGTAGAAAGTGTGAAAATGTCTGTTTGGCTGCAGGTCTGATGCCTTGCTTTTACTTAAAGTGAAGCAGATTGAGATTTTCTTTAGGGTTTGAAAGTCTAAACTTGAATCCCACAAGCCCATCTATCACTAAATATTTAAATAGCTTAGGAACCTATGAGACATAATTAATGTATATGAGTTAACCAGCTAAATGAGACAAGGTAATCAGTGTAGGGACTCATGACAATTACCTGGTTCAGGTGTGTTCAGCCAATAAGAACATGCCAGAGCAGGGTATGTTGGAAAACATGCAGGAAGGTGGCTCTCGAGGACCAGGGTTCCCTACCCCTGCTATAAGATTTAAAATATAATAATTTAATATGTTCATATTTTAGTTTTCTTGTTTATTAGTCCATTTTTACTTGGATTTGTGGAAAGGAAAATCTCCTTGGTCAAATCTACACTGATTAAGGAGAGTTTTTTGGATGCACTAATTGCCATGGACACTGCTGTGATACTGCACAGACTGTGGTTAATACTCCAACACAGGTTCCAACTTCATAACATTAGATCAGTTACTGTTATGCATGAATGTCAAATACTAAACACAAAAGCAATTATCAGATAAAACATCTGGGATACTTTCAAGTCTGGTTGGCTTGACATGTAAAACAAAGTATTGGCCTGTTGAGCATGCTCAGAACACAGATCAGGACTGAAAGAAATTGGAAATAAAAAAAAATGGTTTACTAACTATGAATTATTTAATTCAGTTATTAGGGATTTAACTATGCAATCAAGCCACTATTCGATTCATGGTGTTAAAGTATTAATTTGGATTTTTTTCCCCTCAACACAAAGTTATTTTAAGGCCAAGTATGTTTTCTTTTTGCCCCTTACATTAAATTATCTGATTTTTTTTAAAGTTAGAAATAATATTGAAATGATCAGTAATCCTTTGTAATCAAAAGGTTTGTTATTTATTTCAACATCTCTATAACAAACTTCCAAACCTACTGTGATTGTGTCACTGGAAAAAAAAAAAAAAACTGCATTAGAATACTAAAAGTAACAACTTCTTTTAAATGTTTTCCTTAACAAATTCTCTGTCCCAAACTCTGTAAAATTACTATTGCCCACGTACTTCTTTAGGAGGGTACTGATGAGTTGAACCCTTCTACTCTCCTTGTTTACATTAAAAGTGGGGTCATCTGGACCCCACAAGACAATGCGCACAACTTTTTTTTAAATCTTTGATTGTCGTATTGACATTTGGGAAAGTGTGTCACACCACGTAATTTACAGTGGAGGTGGGATAAAATATCGGTATGACGAACTATCGTAATATTTCAACTCACGGACGATTACCGATCCTCTCTTTCCCTGAATCGGTTTCCTAAAATAATGCCAAAACAGTACACCAGGGGGCGTTTTGCAGGACAGAGAAATGTAAGGATGCTGTTGTGAAGTTGTCATCAGTTTTTACCGTACCAATACGCTTTTAGCCTAAATGCCCTAAAACATAGCTACATCGTGAACACGGAGTGCACTTTGCTGCTTTTCCACATGCTGTGGGGAAGGGAGGGGCTCCTCGCGCTCTCACCACCCGCTCTGTGGACGGGTGTAAAGAGATGGAAGAGCGGGCGCTGGAAAAAAGGTCCAAGCTGCGTCTGTATTTTTCTGAAGTAGATGCAGACAGCGTGCGCTGTTTCTAATTTAACAAAAACGTGAATTATAAGCGCGGTACCAGCAGTAACCCATCCAAACACTTTGCTATAATCTGAAGTATTTTAGCTAAGACGTGCGTGCAGTTTCTCACTGTCCAAGTGAGACATCTCGCGACATCATTGATCTAACAGGTGCGTGTGCATGCTAGCTGCACACACATGGAACACGTGTTGATTTTTAAAGAAAAAGTGTAGGAAATTTTAATACAAGGAGGGTGAATGAATATGGATACTAGCACTGTAAAAAAACAATAATCATATAATATTAACAGGCTGAAAATAAAAATTGTGCCTAAATAATAGTAATAATAAATTTTCTGGCATAAAATTAATTAAAATGCAGTATTATTAATTTTTATTTCCACATTTATTGCTCTTTGAAGTAGGGGTGTAACGGATCACAAAACTCACGGTTTTGGGGTCACGGTTCAGATCATTTTTCGGTAAAAAGTAAAAATAAATACATTTTTTTTAAAAGGACAAAACAATATAAAAGCTAAATTAATTTTTGGAAATTCTTCAAATCGTATATTCAAAGAGCATATAAAGTACTTCCCACAGACAATATTTACATAGGCAACAAAACATTTGGTCATTGAGGTCATTTTATTAAAACAAAACATCTTTAAACTTTGAACACAAACAAAATGTTAAAACGTGTATTTTATGATTACATTGACATGTTTTAAGACTAAATCTACAAAAACAGAGAAAAGAATGATTAAAAATAGTGTTGAAAATACCAAATATATCTGGAGTATCCCTTAAAATACAAATGATCTCATCCCACCCAATGTTTAAGTTAAATCATAAATAAAACAGTTAGAACAATTTTTTGTTTTAATTATTTTATTAAAACTAACTGTGGGAACATTTAAATATTTAAAATAATATTTTTTTTTCTGTAAAACGTGGCACTTCTGCGCTCGCTTTTCTTTATCATTTTTGGTATCTTTGGGTTGCCATATAATCGGCCCCTGACGGCACCGGCAAGTCCGTTACAGAGAAGCGGTTCTCTCCTGTGCGGGACAGTTTCTGGTCTTAACTGGGAGATTCTTTGAACCCAGTAATGGAAATGTGTACCGATAGTTTTATTCAGCTGTTAAAATTAAATAAACCTGATATCTATCAATCCTTCATTATGAAGTCGAGAAAAGTTTTTGACAGAAGCTCCTCCCACACGCATCGGGAGTTTTAGATGAACAGACTTCAAGATAAACATGAAGCAGCTGCTTTAGTGTTTGGTAAAACAAAGAAGATTTACATGAATTTGATGCAAATTTCATTCGATGTCAACGGACAATTGATTTAAATTATGCTAACGCGAGGTATGTGCACGCGAGGGGGGGGCGGTCCTCGGTACACACGTGTCCCGAACCGTGGCCTCTGATCCATACAGATCATGGATTGTACGGATCACGGATTATCCGTGATCCGTTACACCCCTACTTTGAAGAGAGAAGGCCATTTGATATACTCTGCATTTTAGTTTTTAACTGGAGCTTTGTTCATTTGTTACCTTAAAATATATGTAACTATTGTAAAGACACGTTAGTATTTATTGATCATTTTATTTTAAAGTTGAAAAGATTGTAAATGAGCATATTGTGTTTTAAATTGTTCTAAAAGCAGGTTTTGAAGAAAATGAAAATATATATTTGTTTTAAATTATTGTTATATCTCTTACGTTATCAAAGTAATATAATGATTATAGAAGTCTTTGCCATATCGAGATACTATCGGTATCGTGAGTTACTCTGAGATCTTTTAGTCACATGACTCCTTCAGACAGCTCAAGAAGACACTTGGATTTTGACGCAGATATTTTTAGTTGTTGCGGCCTAAAATCCCGCCAATCCATTGACAAGTACAGGTAAAAATCTGCATCTTTCTTTGAATATATAAAAAAAAAAATTTCTCCTGCACAACAATTAATGCAAGGACCACAGACACCAATGAGTATTCCAGCATGTTCCTGATAAAATATATTCTATTGGCTAAGATGTTTTCTCAGTTTTTCATACAAACCAGCATGTTGCAGCTGTGATTGAATCTTTTTTTCTCAATATATGTACTGAATTCAATTACTTTAAACCCTCTGCTGTTTCTCATTTTGTTTACTGGGATATACAACAACAGCGTAAAGCTTGTTTTTTTTTTTTTTTACTTCTTGCTTTATTGTAATCATTTTTGTTTCACAAATATAGGTTTTTCTATTTTAATCACAAACTAAATTTATTTTGATGTATTCCTTATTGTTACTGTGATTTGATTTCTCTACATGGTACAGAAAGAAATACACTGAATAAAAAATGTTCTGGAAAAGGCAACTGAATAATCTGCTTTGAATAAAAAGGGTTTTTTTTTTTTTTTTTTTTTTTAAAGGAGCCCTAAATGTGACCAATAATGGGTTTAATTTTATAATTTAGTCTAACGCCACTCACTTCACTTTATCAGCTTGACCTGTTATTAAAGGAAAATTATGGTCTTTTTTCAAACTCTCTTTTTCCAAAGGCATTAGGGAAATGTCCTAATTTGGTTAAATTACCATAAAGGGGATGCACGACAAAGCATTCTGTTTTTTTCAACCTTTTTTATGGTTCTGTTTATAGAAGCCTGAACATTTTTACATAAGTAACCTTCAGGACAGATTTCCGCTGAGCTTCAGATGACAACGCAGCACCGAGATGGCTCTGATTAAATGGTCCAACTGTGAAATCTGTGTGAATTGGCTGATAAATGAGGTGGGATTATCAGGTGTAGTTCATAGCTGGGTCAGAAGCTTGATTTGGATGGTATCTCAAGTATAGGGGTCATGCTGCTTCCACATAGAATTTTGGTCTATTTTTCCCACTCTGATTAAATATGAGTTTTTTTTCTTTTTAGCATGTTTTTGTGGCATTTTTCTGATGATGGAGGACATATATTAGGAGTATTTCTTTATTCACATTATTGTGAATCAGAAGCAGACTAAAAAAATCAGTGGGCCACGAGGTCCTTGCTCCGCCCTTTTTCGGATGGATCCACTAGCAGACAAATAGATCCACATGTCTTTGTTTTCCTCGTCTGAACTGGTGTCGGGCTCCAAACTTAACGGTTAGATGGTTCAAATATTGCTTGCCATTTTTGTTGCTCTGCTAATGTTATGTTGAGGGTATGAGGGGCTGTAAGATGGCACGAGAGCACGTAAACGGATATTTCTTATGTTGCATTCACACCGAGCACGGCAGACGCACCTCGAGGATGGGCAGTTGTTGTTTATACTTAAATAATATATATATAATCCTAATATATAGTACTTTGATACCCCTATTGCTGAACAACCCCCAATGTTTTTCTGGACTTCATTCTTTGCCATATCATGGAAAACATGGATGATGTTGAGCGAGTAGTTTGGGTTTACAAGGCGCCAGCAAGCACATCGCTGTGTCTGGTTTCACCAGACCTTTCAGTCTCTCTGGGTCCGGTGTACTTCAGTCGTGCAGCAATAGCTGCACCTGTGGGTTGTTTTGAACATTACTCCCGTCTGTCTGTGGCCCAGTTTGAGCATTAACCTGAGGGGGAGAAAGAAAACTAGAGGTAGTGCTGGGAAATGTATGGAAAGAAATATTTGTCACAATATAAATTATTTTACATCAAAATAACTTTTTGTATTACAATATATAGCTATGAAGTATATTTTCAGTCGTTCTGAAAAAAATGACAGAAATGTCCCTGTATTTTTCCAAGTAACTGAAGTCTCATAAGTGAAAACCATTTTTTCTAAAGTGCACAACAGTTTCAAGTTGCTCAAAAATTCAGTTATAGGAATAAACAAATAAAAACGATAGAATTGATAGAAGTGGCACTATACTTTACACCCACACGATACTGTCACTCAAATAATAAACACTTTCTGAGGATGTTAATTATTCTCCCCAAATTTTCTTCTTCAACATATCAGGGTTTTTGTTTTAGTCAGCTGATGGAGACAGGTGCGTTCCATCCTTCCGTATTCCTGAGGGTCCCGTGCAGCACCTTCTTCAGACACAAAAACTTCATACAAGCGTCTTGAGTTACAAACTATGGCGCTAAATCGGGCCAGTATTATTTGAAACCGAAATAAAATATTAAAAAAATATATATTAATGTTTGGCCGAAAAAATAGGTTTCAGAACTCAAAATTTCAATTTCAAAACATTTTTTTCAGTTTCAAATCAATTTTTCAGTTTCAAATCAATTTTTTTCAGTTTCAGATCTTTTTTTTTTTTCGTTTTCGAATGTCAAAGTTTCAGTTTCAAAACTTTTGGCCCAGTTGTGGCGCGTTGGGGCGGGGCTAACACGAGGACCAATCAAAATCGATGAGGGTGGTAGCCTCAGTTCCGAAGCTAATGTTGACAAACAACACTCTGACTCTGCGGCTAGCCATCCTAATGTTAACACTGCCTGGAATATAACTCTTACCCTTCCAGTGATGTTGCAGCAATATTTTGATCAAAGATTTCATAACTGAATGTTTGCTACAAACCCAGATCGAATCCATTTGTAACCCTCCAGGCCTCTGTAAACTTTTAGAGTCCCTCTAGGGATGATTATTTTAAAGTTTATTAGGTAGTTATATGTCTGGATTGCATATTTCTGGTGATTTTTTTTCAGTGGAGATACCTTTAAAAAGCATACCGGGGACATTATTGGTTTGGCAATATTCAATATTTTTACTTTTTTTTAAATAAAGCTCAATATCATGCAAACTAAAGTTAGATGAATACTCTGATGGCTTGAAAGTTTCAGCAGTGGGATTCACGGCGGTGCTGTTCATATTACTGCCAAAATGGTTGACTGACTACAGGGAGTCACATGGGGCCTGGAGCTCTATTGTCTTGATGAAAATAAGAAAATAAAACATCATAAGCTAATGAAGCTAGGGCAATGGTGGCTTTCTATCTGCTGGGTAGCTAACCGCCGGCATGCAAGCATAGTGAGCTCTACAACCCATGAGACCGGCATCCGGGGCAGTAAACCTCACTGGTTCCTCACTTGGCAGCGGCAATCGCTATTAGCTTAGCAAAAGTCTGGGCAGCGGAGCTCGCTGGCTTGCTAAGTTGTCCACTGGGCGGATGGCTAGCATACCCGTCTCTCCAGCTCCATAGGCTCCATGACAGGCTGGTGATCTGTCAATGGTGTTTCCCGCTTTTGCCCAACAGTAACCATGGAAGCACCTTTTGGGAGTGGATTTTATTTGTAATTCAACTTTTATTTAACCAAGTGAAACCCAATGAGATCAAAGTCTTTTTCAAGAGTGGCCTGGCCAAGAAATCACCAGCACACCTCACATAAATAAAGTTACACTATAGAGCTAATATAAAACAAAACTATGACTTTAGGATATTGCTAGCATAAAATTTAAAGTTTTGGTGCAACAAAGGGACAAAGTGATTTTAAAAGGCAAATACATGTAAACATTCGTTGGAAGGTGCAAAAGTTATGATCCAAATCTATTTTTTTTTTACTGTTTTGACAAAAATGGCATTTGACACACATACATGAACAAATTAAAAAAGCAGTAAATATCCAATAGAGTTCCTTAACTCACACTAACTTGTCTAAAAGTTTTTAGGGATTTATTTCACCAGATTGTTGGCAGAAATGTTTTTCTTTTTTATTCCGGTTTTGGTCGGAGCATCAGACAGCGTCTAAATGTCCAGAAATGTCCAGCCCTTCTCAGCTTAATAAGGTCACACAAATATGTGGAGAGAAAGCCAATTATTGTTATATAAAGATATAGCAGTAAGTGAGTCTGAGTAATGCAGTCTATTCCAAACCAGCGAAAATTTGAGATAAATGTCATGATAGTCCAGCCTGAGTAAAAGAGCAGCAACAAATTGTTTTTCTTCTTTATTTTTTTGCACCTTAAATGTCAAGTAAACTTGTTTGAAGACAAAAAGCCCAGATTAATTATCGTCAACCACCATCAATATCTGTATTTTCATTAAGTTTAAAGGCAGGTCAATCACCAATCCCAATACCCATTTATCCTCTTCAAAGGGAACCACTGGTCCAGATTACTTATCATTTTAGTGCACCAATACATTTGAATAAACACTACAAACCTTTTGCCTCAGGATACAGTTCCTGGATTACTGATTTCAGCTTTTTAAATGTGGCCTTTTACAATTAACACAAGATTTAATTAGATTTAATTAGCTCTGTTGTTCAGTGACCATTAGCCCACAGATCATCAGACTGAGGTTTGCTTTAATGTGTATAGACAACAGATGACTGGAGGGGGACAAACCATGTTGGAGCCAGATCCATTTTAATTTATAGTGAATGTGTGAAATTTATAATCTTAAATTACATTTGATAATTTTGGAAGTCACCTGTAGTCTAAGAGGGAGCTGTTATGGTGGTAAATGGTTTAATGAAACCGCAAACTGAGATCCAAAGCTTCAGAATAAGAACACTTAAAAGTCCCCCATGAAAATTAAAAAAAAAAAAAAAAAAAAGAGCCTTCTCAGTAGTCTTTTAATTATGATTCTGAAGTTTTTAACCAAAAGCCTAAGACCTAAATGTCTTTAAAAAGCCACAGGCCAAACTTTTATTGGCTTACAATCCTTTCCAACTGCGGTCAAATGAGCCACTGTTCACATTTCTGTGGTCACATCAAGAAGCTCCGTGGAGTCTGGTGGAGATTTTCCAGCATTCTCAGCCCTGCTACCGTAAGTATTCGATGAAACTCATACAAAAAATTCCAATGACGGCTGATTTGACCACAGAAATGTGAATGGCGGCTCATTTCACTGCAGTCAATGTGAAGATACCATCTTCTCTTCTCCAGAAAATCTTCTCCAAATCGATTTTTTACCTACACCCCTATTTGGGGTCCAGATGACTCCAACCACATATTGATGTGTGATTCCTTTCATGACAAATGTGGACAAAGGTGGAAAGGATTTTATGTCTGCCATGGACATAAATGAAACTCAAAAATCAAAGATAAAAAAAAGTTCAGTGCACTGTCTTGTGGGGTCCAGATGACCCCAGTCTTAATGTAAACAAGCCAAGGAGAGCAGAAGGGTTACAGAGAAGTTGAGGATGGATGGATGGTGAGACCAAGGGTTTGTGAGTCAGCTGGTTGAAACTCCAGACTGAGAGAATTAGTAGACTGCATATTTCCTCTCAAAGATTCAATTTGCTTTGATTTGCTGTGACGCACGTTTCGCTTTTAGTAAAAAAAAAAAAAAAAAATCTTTCATGTTTTACATAAGTTGTAAACAAGGCAAAAGAGGAAAAAAATGTGAGTAGAAGTTTTCAGTTCTCATCATAACAGCTTTATACATATAATTTTTGTAAAGGTGTTGAATGCATCACATTGGAGCTGCTGTCAGCTGAGAGGCAGTTCAATTCCTTCATGCAAACATACATGACCTTAATAAATGTACGGCTGAATGACTCATCCAAATGTGCCTTGTGTTTTCCAACAGGTTTGATAATCATAACTGGAAGTTCAGAGACTTCAGATCAGCAGCTTCTTGTTCTAAATTGCAACACTGAAAACGCACTGATTGAAAGAACGGTGAAAGATTTGATCACCTGACCCTCATTTATCAAAGATTAGCTTCTTATCTCAACCATTGACACTTGATAAAGTAATCTTTAAAACCAGCAGCTTTGACTTTATTTGACTAATGTTTATAGAATTATTTATTAAAACAGTCATTTGAACTTATTCTTTAGGGAACAAATACTAATTAACCTTTAGCCCTACAATTCATTTTAATAGTTTAATGATTCTGAGCCAAACGACATGACGGTTACTCTGCAGAAAGGAATTAAAAGATAAGACTGGTAACATAACAAAGAAAACTATGAACAAGCCCTCTTCTTTCTTGGTTATGACTTCGTGTCGTTTTAGGAGACTTGATTTCCTTCTCTTCAGGTTGTGATCGGCAAGATGAGTGTTTTAACAGTCTTAGTTTTCTCACCAAAGCGTGAAATTGTTAGAGATGTTTGTAATTGTGTAAAACCAGTTTTGTTTAAAAGTTTGGACTTTTTTATTACAATAAAAAGCTAAACAACCAGACAAAAAATGTTTTACCAAATAATGTGTTTTTCTGACAACCAGAGGAAAAAAATGTTGTTTAATCCACCAAAACTACAATCCCCATTACATTTAATTTTTTTTTTAATTTGGTAGTTTGCAGTCATTTGGAGATAATCAGGTTTAAAAAATATCTTCTGGAGAAAACACATTTGCATAGTCAGGAGTTTAATTTGGTGGACAATTTAACTTGTTGCAGTTTTGTAGTATTGTGGTCCTGGCTTGTAGAATTGCTGTTGCTCATTTCTTTAAACAGTCACAGTTTAAGAGCAATTTAAATTAAAATCTAACTATTTGTAGCCTACGGCAATTTTCATACTTCCAAATTAAAAAAAAAACTTAATGGGCTCAACGACATAAAAATACAGTAATGTGCATCAGATAAGATGTACTTTAAATGGACAAAGAAAATGCTGCCACTCTTGGGTAAATTATGGAAAGAATAATAAATATAGAAGTATACGAATAGTTAAAACACTTTAAATAGTAGAAAATAAATAAAAATATAACTTAAACAACTAAAACACTTGTTTTAAACAGTAAAATGCAGTTACACAAAAAGAAATAGAATGTTCTGAAATAATCATGAGCCCAAACCAAATAAACTTGATTGAATTTGTGTTTATTAATTGAACCTGCTGAGTACATAGCTGCATTCTAAATAATGAGATAAAAAATAATAGCTCTCTAATGAATGAAACAACACTACAAATGGTAATCACACTACTCCAGCATTGTTGCACTCAATTAATTTTTGCATTTGTAATTAAGATTTGAAACCATGCAAATGCATCCTGTCTTGTTACTAACAAGCGCAGCAGTCGGTCTCCAGTGTAAACCATCCAAACATACTTGTTCAAAGCATGTTCAGCCCTCAGAGTGAAACTGTCCAAAAAGAGAGAAACTCTCCTCTAATAATGTTGATATTTTGCATCAGGCCAACTGGTTCTGCTGGACTGGATGTGTAATGAATTGCAAAAGGTCACTTGTCAAAGACCCGAGCGGATCCTGTGGTTTTAATATACAAAGGGGAGACTGCAGCAGCAGACTTGAAAAGACAGCCAGTTGAATAGGCAAGCCACTAATGAAATTTAATATTGACTAGAAATTCTGAGTAACACAAATGCATCAATGAATTATGCAAAACATGACTGTGGCCTCTGTGTTGAGTGAAGCCTCACTGATTGGGCTTAACTCACAAATTTTTTAAAGCTTTTCCATAAAAAAAAGTCTCTGATTAAAGCTTTGATTACATCGTTAGTCCCGTGTGGTTCGTGTGATTGAATCGTCGTGTGGATTCAATGTGGAAACACAAACAAAACATTACGACGGTGAATCAGCACGTTACATTGAAAGGTGGTTTTTGCGAATAATCAAGGCGACGTATGACCACATCTCAGTTTATGAATACCATTAAGCTAACGGCTGTGCTTCTAGTGCGGAGTGTTTTGTCTTCCAGATTGAAGGGAAACTCACACATGGAGACAACTCAGCAGCTGCTTAATGAAAGAAAGTAAAAGTTTCATTATTCCACCATCAAAACAAAATCTAACTTTAATTTGAAGAGGAATCTGAAGAGGAAACTATATAGAGTTAGAGTGTTCAGTTAGAATATAGTTTTAAACCTGCCATGCTGGTTTAAGACACAAGAACCAACATATTTCTGATATTTTTAGTTACATTGATGTCACCGCTAGAGTTGGGCACCGAATCATTATGATTTCCTCATTTTGGTGCTACGTTGAAGTTCCAGGCAAGCCTTTCCTGCGATAGTGGGCGGGCTCATTTAAGACAGCTAACAGGGCGAGCATGCGCTCGAATGTCTGGCTGCATTTCACTGAAGTATGACAGGTCGCTGCGTCGCATCAACCAATCAGGAACTCAGGTTTGGGCATGTGATGTTTTCAATGACCCGATCAGCGGGTAAAATACTAATCCAATACGAGCGTTTTGTGCAGAACTCTGATTCTTTTTCTTAACCCACTGGAGTTGCGAGATTACCAGAGCTCATCTACGGGAACTGTTGGGCGAAGGCAAGACACACTTTGGACAGATCAGCAGACTGTCGCAGTGCAGCGGTTCTCTGGCTGGTTACAGCCTCCCGGAGTTCAGTGGAGCTCGCTCAATACGGGGGGAGACAGACAGCTGCTGTGGGGAACGGGGGCAGCCTGCTCGGGTCTACTGAACTGTGTTGTTTTTCTTATTTTTGTTGACACAGTATTGAAAAAGGTTACCTATTTTTTCCCCCTCTCGGGTTAATTCAGGACAGCTTTCAAACCCAGTCGCAGAGACACAAACACAATCGAAGCGACTGACTTACAAACCCGAGCGAGATAAAAGCCCCAGTAACGAGAAAATGTTTAAAGGATCTTATTTTTTGTTGATTTTTGTAGAAGTCTTTACAAAAAAATTAACCGTATCTTTCAACATCATTCGTGTCTTCCATTCATTTGAAGTGTGACATTCACCGATACCTACAGGAAGCCGCGGCGTGAAGATCAGGATCACAGTTTTGAAAGGCGGCAAGAAGCGAGTTCGCCACGTGGCGAAAGACGGGCGGGCCACCGGTTTGCGGCTCAGAAGTTGGGGAGCTTTGATTTAATAGGAACAACCAGCACGTGAAAAAACGACACCCAAAACATCAATTTTTGACGTGGAGGTCTTAACTGTGTCAATATGTGATGACTTGGAAGTGAAAATGTGTTGGTTTGGAAAGATGCAGACATAATTTTTTTATTACTGAAGTACCAAAATTGTCACCGGTTAGGAGCCGAAACCAAAGAACCGCTTTGGCACAGGAACCTAATACAACCCAATCGGCGCCAAAGCCTAGTCACCACTGGTTCTTATGGGTTAAAGACGCATTTAATATTTGAATTTGTTTCTTTAAAATGTTTATTTTTGTAGGTTTTACACTTAAATATGTCCCATCAAAACAAAAATTAATATAAAATGGAATGGATGATTATTGCAGGTCATGTAACATTTCAATGCCTCTGTACTAGAATCTATATAACTGAGCTTGCAAATGCTCATCACTCAAGAAAGTAGGGAAGTTGATGAAGGTCAATGGCATTAACTGCTGATAAACTTGACAAATTTTCAGAAAGGAGAAGTATCGGACAATCCTAGGAGGAGCATACTGAGGGCAAGATAAATACAGTTTATTGAAGTCCAGGTGGTAACAGAAAGATGATGATGCCAGATGCACAGGGGAATCTCCAGGAAACAGCTTTTTATGTAGAGATTCACGCTGGAGACATCAACGTGGGGAACTGAAGGCACCAGAGAATCTGTGTGAAGTCCAGACCAGGGTCATGCATGTAAAATCCAATCTGGAAATTAAAATTTAGGCAACACACTAAAAATAGGGCAGACCTGACTCGGCATCCAAAAATAGAACATGGGTCAAAACCAGCAGGCAGAACCATCAACTTGCTGGCTCAAGGGTGGAGAATACAACAAACTGAGTGTTGGTGTAAGTAGGTCAATAAATGGAGCTTAAAGGGTCACCAAACCAGGAAGTTGGAGGCTGACTGAATTTGAAAATCCAGTCAGAGGGTGGGGATTGATGCAGGACTGTTATCATTACTGGAGCTGCAGATCATCACGTCAGACTTCTGAAACTTACATGGTTTGACCAATCACAAAATTCAACTGTAATATCTCATTTCAACCTGTAGGGGGCAGCAGACAGGTGGTTTTTGATTATATAGTTTAATGAATGGAACAGTTTTAATTCAGTTAGTCAAACATTTGGCTATGACCAACAGACAGCCCCTTTAAAGCCCCATTTATAGAGGTCAACTGCCAAAAAAGGTCATTTAGGGTTTGGTTACCCTTTAAATCCAAGTATGGCAAGCCACGAGGGCCAAAAAGCCCCTAGATCCTGACAAAAGTTAAGTAACAGCCTTTGCTATACAAAGGAAAAAAAACACAACTATGATACAGACGTTCAAAATATAACGTTTGAATTAGTGAACAATCGCAACAAGGACTGAAAACCATAGAACTTGCACTGTTTTTTCTGTCATTGCTTGCCCTGCTCTTGTAATTCCTGACCAATGACTGAAGAGATCTTAAGTCATGTGCTTTGGTTTACAATTTATGATATTTTCTGGTAATAGAAAGGTTGAAAATGTTAAATTATATTTAAATGGTGTAGAAATCCAATATGTTAAAGAAATAACATTTTTAGGAGTAATAATTGATGATAAATTGTCTTGGAAATCTCACATAAATCATATAAAACGTAAAGTATCTAGATCCATCGGTATTCTGTTTAAAATCAGTGATGTATTGAACAAAAAGAGTTTGTTTCTTTTCTATTGTTCGCTAGTCATTCCTTATCTTTCATATTGTGCAGAGATCTGGGGAAATGCAGGGAAAGCTATTATTGAATCATTATTTAAACTACAAAAAAAGGCTATTAGAATAGTCAACAGAGCAGGATATTGTGATCCAACCAATTCGTTATTTTGTTTGAATAATAGTTTAAAATTAAAGGAAATTGTTTATGTCAAGGTATTAGAAATTGTCTATAGAGTAAAACATAATTTGGTTTAAAAAAATATACAGAAGCTGTTTACTTTAAGGGTTAGTCAGTATAATTTAAGAGGTCTGTATTATTTTGAACAAGTTAAAGTTCGAACTAATGTAAAGATGAGATGTGTTACAGTTCTTGGTGTTAAATTATGGAATCAATTGAATGATGAATTCAAATTAAGTTCTTCACTTTTACAGTTTAAAAAAAGTTTAAAACGTAAATGTTTGAACGATTATAATATACATATGTAAAAGATTTGAATTATTTGTATTTGTTTGTAAATTATTTTCTTTTGTATCATTTTTTGTTGATCAGCATAGATATTGTCAATCTTCAAGGAAAGGCATTGATTAAGCTTAAAAAGTTTCTGCCTATTCCTTTTTTTTTATTGGTTGTCTGTTTGTATTGTATATTGTGTTGACTGTACAAATGGGAACTAAACCAATAAACTTGAACTTGAACTTGAACAATCTTTGGTTCAAACCAGAAATGTCTGGTTGAAAGACGGGCTGAATACAGACAAAATCCAAGGTTCATGACTCAATCCAGACCAAATTAGGCAGACTCAGATTAACAGACTTTACAGTCTGAATACATCCTTAGTCTTTTTAAAGGAAATGCACATTTGGTCTTAAAGTTTGCATGAAGGCTATTGAATTTAAAAATCCCAACCTAATCAGATATTCCAGAATAATCAGGAAAAAACTGGAAATGATCTTCCATTTCCCAGCAGTCTCAGCTTGAAGATTGTTATCCACCATTTATCAACTCAAATGTCAACACTCATGTCTTTAAGGCTCCATGAACACATGCTTTTGTGAATCCTCCCATTAAAAGGAAGAATCACAAGGTTTGGTGTGTTCCTTTTTGGTCGATCAATTGCAATTTTATGTGGAAAAAGTAAAAGAAACAGAGGTCAGGTTGAGAAGGTTTTTAACAAAGTGATGCCTGTGCAGCTGTTTTTGGATTCTGTGTCTGTTTCTTTGTTCTTTGCAGTTTTTTTTTGTTGTTTTTTTTCCATTAGTCCCCCCTGGACTCCAGCTAACTTCCGACCAATCAGCATTTCACCTGCGTGCAGCTTCACCTTGTGCTGTTAGTTTTCTAAAGAAGCGCGAGCAAACCGTGCACCCATAATCCTTCGCTCTGCATGTGGGGAGATAGACGAAGACAGATACCTCCATCTCAAATAAACAAGCTCTAAATCTGCTTTCCCTTCACTCCTTGTCTTGACTTAACACGACAGACGTTCTCTGGTGGGATCCACGGGTAATCTCTTTTTCTCATAGGCAAACAGCAAAAGGCAAGGACAGATTGATCTTCACAAAGCTGATGAGGTGCATTCTCATATTTCTGACAGAGGAAGTGGAGGAACAACTTGGATCCAGATGAGACTTTTTTTTTTTTAATAAACTTGTAAAGATAGTTAGAAGAAAACACAAATTAGAAGATGGATGGAGAGATAGATGGCAGACTGGAAGATTAAGATTTTTAGGCAACAGAAATAAATGTTGTGGTAGCAAAAAGAAGAGACAGAAGAAAATGGAGTTGTGATATAGGTAGGGGAGTGAGAAATTAATCTTGTTTGCCTCCCAGAGGAAACAGTTTTTAAAGTGGCAGCAGTTCTCATAAGAGGAGGGATGGAAATAATGACCCTTTCGGAGCTTTTAAAGGTCAGTGTGGCTCAGGCCTACACCGAATAGCCACTAAAATTGATAAATTATCATGTTCAAGTCAAAGTTTTGCTGGCGTTCTGTCCATCTGTCAAACAAATTCTCTCCAGCTGTGGTAATACCAATGAATGTTTGCCTGTCCTTTTCATTTCTGTCTGCCGCTCTCAGGAACAGACAAGGCTTAATAATAAAGCTTTAATCAATCCAATATTTCTGCACAAAGACTTTAAGACTATCGCTGATGAGCCACCGGGCGCCAAATCTGCACCTGCCAAGTCTGTGTGTCCATTCACTGAGAGCTGACATTTTACAACAAGGAACACAGAATTAAGACAGGTCTCCAGGAACAAGTCAGAAGCAAACAAATGCTGCTATCTTGTCCTCAGGTAATTATTTTCCAAGAGTTCTTGTTTAAAAAAAAAAAAAAAAAACCTGTCTGAGTCAAAATGTAGTTTTCTTAGCACATTTCCTTGTTTTCATTCATAGTTTTACATATTTCACCTTTTTGATTAGTTAATTAGTGACATCTGGATGAAAGGTTTGATAACTGACCACTCACCTGCACGTAATCTAGATAATCTTAGATTATTGACTGCTAATTCTGCTGTTTTGATGTCACTTTGTTGCTACAGTTCTTTCTGCGATCCCCTCTTCCGCCCTCTGTCCGTCAAGTTTGTTAAATCCCAGCCTGCAAAGCAAACCAGTTTTTGTCTCACACCGTTTTTGGTCAGAAGAAACTGACGCAAAACAACAGGATGGATTGTGGCATATTTATAAGACAAAACCGGACACAATTTACTTCTCAGGAGGCTTTAAAAAAAAAAAAGTTGCCTAAACATGATGATTGGTGAGTTTTAATCAAACTATTTGGACCTTTGAAGCTGGAAAAAAGAAAACATCTATTAGGGTCTATTCATGCCAGTCAGTAGGGATGTGTACTAATTAGTCAATTAACAAAAGCACTGTAATTCTATACATTTTAAAATATTAGTTTTTATCACAATACATGTTTAAGTTGAGAAAATCATCAACCCAAATTTTAATTTGATTAAAACGAAGTATTCCATTTGTTTCGCACACATTCCTCGTGAACAAACAACTGAAAAAAAAAAAAAATGCCCACGAGGGGTGGTGGTGGTCCGTGGTACGCGTGTGCTGAACTGTGGCAAGTGCAACGGATCATGAGTAATCCGTGATCCAATCCTGTCCCTAAACGTGCCAGAGAGTGTTTTAACCCAAAGAAGGGTTTGTTTAGCTACTGTGATCACTTTGTTATGCGCTGTCCACACTGTCCCCCAGGAGACGGCTCTTAGTCAGAGTTCATACATTTTTTTAATAAAGAAGAAATAACTGTAACCGTACCAAACACAAACATGTATAATTTAGAATGTCATAAACCAGCATTTACCATGTGCTAGAATAAGGAGGGATCTGTCAATAGGCGCTGAGATAGGCAGTCAACTCATTGTACTGTTTAAACCAGCAGGGGAAGAATACCTAAGACTTAAAGGTGCGTCGAATGATTTCAGATGAGGAAATATGGACATAGTGATGTCTGAGCAACACAGAGCTTATAGGTTTCTAATATTAATCGTTTAATACTGGAATAATAGAGAATTACACACACTCTTTGAATCTTCGGATAGACAGTCAGATCAAACCAACTTTACTAATAAAGTGCTTTAACACAGTCAGACTGCTACAAAGCGCTGTACATTAAAACACCAATAACACTAATAGATAAAATATAAGCATAAAACAACTAAAAACCAAGAAAGTTATACTGAGTTAAACCAGAGCAAAAACAAAGTAAAAACAGAGGAGAGTCTCATGGAACGTTAAAAAAGCTTTGCTGAAAAAATGGGTTTTATGCTCAGTTTCAAAAATTGACAGAGTTGCGCATCAAGAATGTTGAGAGGCAGAGCGTTCCAGTGCTTTGGGACACAAATAGAAAAGGCTCAATCCCCTCTACACTTCCTCTTAGAACAAGATACCTCCAGGAGAAGCTGATCAGCAGACCTGAGGCACCGGGGAGGAGTGTAAGACGGGGTGAGACCATTCAAAGATTTAAAAACAAATACAAGAATCTTAAATTGAACCCTAAAACACACAGGCAGCCCATTGAGGGGAGCCAGGATTGGTGTGATGTGTTCTCTATTTCGTGCTTCAACCAGCATTCGTGCAGCAACGTTTTGAACCAGCTGCACCCGTGAAAGAGAGGACTGGCTAACCCAAATAAAAGTGAATTACAATAATCCAGCCGAGATGAATTAAAAGTGTAGGTCACTGTCTCAAAATCCTGCACAATTAAAAATGGTTTCATTGCAGATAACTGCCTAAGATGGAAAAAGCTACACCACAGAAAATCCCTATCCAGTATAAAACCCAAATTTGTGACAGTGTTTAAAATATGGGGCCAGGGGACCCAGGTCCAGAGTAGAGAGGTCACAGAAGCTGCTCTGCCGCCATGTTCTGACTTCATGTGCCATTAACTGCTTAAGGGAGGAGCCATTCTTGTTAATTAAGAGGTAGATCTGACTATCATCAGCATAGAAATGAAAGGACACTCCATGTTTCTGTATGATAGAGCCCAGAGGAAGAAGATGGAAGGAAAACAGAAGTGGCCCTAAAATTGAGCCCCGTGGGGCCCCAAAGGACAGTGGAGATAGAGGGAAAGAGCCAGCATGTAGCGCCTCCCAGAGAGAAAAAGATTGAAAAAGTCCAAGCCAGGATTTGAGCAAAGTAACTCCAACAGATTCTGAAATGGAGAAAAGCAGCTTTGCACTGAAATGCAACACTTAGCTGCCATAAAGTGTTTGAATTATGTTAATTGCATGAACCATTTTAGAGTCATTTAAACACTTGAGCTAAAACTGGTGTGCACCAAAGAGAGACAAAAATAAAACAAAGCCACTACTGACAAAACTGCTTTAAAAGAGAAAAAAATAGCTGTGTGCGACCTCTGACGTGAAAACTGGGATGAATGCCCATGTTTGCTGTCATATCTGAGATGGACCATCAATCATTGTCAGCTCAGAAGCACAGAACCATTTAAGCTAATGGTCACGGACTCCAAAAATTTGTTTCTTTGGAATAATGTCTTCAGAATAAACTGTGGCTTCCTTTCTGATGGAAAATCCATGAAGACAAAAGGTTTCCTGCCAGGTATTTACCCTGAAGACACTGTAGTCATTTCTTCTAGTGAGCTGATTAGCATGCAGTTCAGGGCAGAGCATGGTGGGTAACGCAGTTTTCATTATCACAACCCATTTACCACTTTTGAGTGACTGCTGCACAACAACTCAGATTAGGTCTCCTGGAACTTCCTTCCTATTTCTGTGATGTGATCACCACTGTAGCCTCTTTGCCGAGAACCAGCTTGTTTGTTCCTGCTGGTTGAGCAAGGACACAGCAGCCGCTGCGATTTATTTATTTTGCAGAGTACTATCTGGAAACATATTGAACTTTGGGGGCACTAGAGCACATATCAGCAAGCTGCAACAATTGATGAACCATTGCAGCGACGTTCCAGTCGTGGCGGTGGCAGACGGCCCCTGTGCATGACAAAAAATTCCCCTCCGAAGCTCCATCTCAGTATCTGCAGCAAAGCTAGAGCTGTGTCTTCCTTTTGATTAGATCCTCTATGTGAACAGTGCCCTAGGATTGGTATAGGCAGCTGCTGCTGGGAGAAACACAGGCTCGATGTGTATCTGTTATTACTTCTCTTTCTATATTTTCACGCTCCCTATATCTGGTTTCGGCCTGTGTTTCCTTTTTACAGACACACAGATGACATAGACTGATATGATGCCACAAATACAAACAAAAAACACATACTTGGGGATGTAGCAGAGAAATGTGCTTGAACAGCCCCTCAGAACCTGCAGCCAGTTGCTCCTGCAAGCCCAGGCAGTGCTTCCCTTTTCCTGTTTTAACATTTTTCTCGGTTAAATCTGGGCCTGAGGTGCTAAATGCATTTAACTAAACAGAATTTCCACTGACATGGTTTTTTTTCTTTAATATATAAAACATCAAAGCAGCTGAACATGTGTAGGTTTCATGTTTATATTTCAGGTGTACGTACTTGCCAGAATGATCAATATTTTGAATTCAAAACGTATTGAAAACATCTTGGTGAAATAAACGGTTTTGAAGTCACAGGCTCATTTTTAGTTTTTAAATTTTTCGTGTCAAATAATTAACTTATAGTCAAAATATAAGTGTCTGATTATGGACTTTTAGTTTGAAATACAGCACTCTGCATTGCGTGTTCATGCAACCACTTCTAATCAAAAGTCTATGTCTGTGTGCATATAGGCACATTTTGGTCCTACGCATTAAAAACTCACACATTCACATGTCTACACATGTTTTTAAGATTGTTCTAACATTGCATGTGCATTGAAAGTTAAACCAGTTTGAATATTGACAATCAGAGTCTCTGATTCTCTTAACATACAGTTGAAGTACAATATGTATGACTCTAGCAGGATTCCAACTACAGTACCCATAATGCTCCAACAAGCCATAAGCAGTTTGCCTTCATAGATTACCAAAACTGAAACATCCAGAATTCACGAACCAGAATTTAAGGTAAACTTTCTATTTTTGAAAATAAAATTGAGGATATTTATTATAAAAACACAAGATTCATTTCATTAGCTCTGGATTATTCATTCTGTTTATTTAGATTTATGAATTTGTGGTTGAGATGCACCACAAACTATGGTTTTGTGTGTTTATTTTTTATCACTACTGACATTTCACTACCTACCACAACATTCCCTGCATGGAGAAGATTTTAGTCATGAAAGTCATGTTAGACCTATAAAGAATTAGAAACTAATTTATATTTTAAAAAAGGCTATTTGCTCTTCGTCTGTTTTAAAAACACATGTATTTATAGTTATCATAATAGTAACAACTCTATAAATACAAATGAGTGTCTTCTTTTTCTAAATGGTGAAATAAGACTTTGTGGCTCCTCCTGGGATGTTGCAGACCCCTGACCAAGACAGTAAATTTACCTTCAGATCCACATAAATGACATTATCTCCAGAGCCATAGGCCTCTTGGTGTCATGATATGAACCTTTCGATCTGGGTCCATGACCAAGTTTGACTACAAAGCTCTGATTGCTGTATTCCGTGCAAATGTGAGGTCCATTTTAGAACTTGGCAGTGCTGCGTGGAATGGAGCAGCTAAATCTTACACAGACCGATTAGAAACGGTACAACATAAATTTCTAACGTGGTTATCAACCCGCGCCCAAGCTGCACCTCCAACCTCAGAATACAACCAACTCCTTGCACATTTTCCTTTCCGTTCACTGAAAGCTAGACAAACTCAGCATGACTTGATGTTTTTAATGCGTATTTTTAAAATCCAAATTGATTAAATCCCGTGTCTCTTACAAGCATGCTCTAGAGTGGAGACTGTAAAGATGAGCATGTTTGGACGCCTTCCAAGAGAGATGAATGGTAAATGTAGCCATTTTCAATGACCCATTTTTATTTAAGTTAAATAGTATGAAATACGCAAATTTGGTGGACTTCTCATGTGTATTATGCAAATATTTTTGATATATGTTTTTATGTCATGGATGGATAGATAATCCAGAGGGAAATTGGTTGTTGTAGGCAACACATACAAGACATATTGCCCAATGGTGGGCAGCAGCCACACAAATTTGGTGGCACTTATTGCCCAGATAATACACATGAGGAGGGTACAGGAATAGTGTCAAAATCAAGTATCGTTGATCTGTGCCACAGTAGAACGGCATAAATTGAAGTACCAGCAAAAATACACCAGCATATAAGCACGTCGATTTAACATGGAAGAAAAGATTTACACAGACTCACTCCCACACGTCCAGAAACAGTTGGGGGAGCAAGAAAGAGAGTCACCAAGGTGTTAAAATCTAAGGAAATGGTCATGGAGAGGGGAGGAATATAGGTTTCCATGACAACGGGCTTTCCTTATTGCACCTTCAGCGGATTGTTTTGGTTCGGTATGGGGAGTGTACCCTTGGCCCCGGAGTTTCTGATTATAGATGATTGTTTAGGTGCACAAAGACAAAGCTTCTGCCTGCCTGCTGAATGTCTGGGGGCTGATTTGTGGTGGA
Organism: Oryzias javanicus; assembly: GCA_003999625.1. Taxonomy (NCBI): domain Eukaryota; kingdom Metazoa; phylum Chordata; class Actinopteri; order Beloniformes; family Adrianichthyidae; genus Oryzias; species Oryzias javanicus. The sequence continues at coordinate 37,141,165 of CM012439.1, forward strand.
ATATTCACTGATCAGGTCAATTTTTGTGGTTTCCTCCAAGCCAAGCCGTCATTAACTCCAAGATGGTTTCCAACTTCTCCAGGGAGACTTCAATTCAATTGCAAATATAACGCTGATCTGGCTAAACACGCGAGGGTCCTACGTTCCAAACGACAGATCCAGTCAACTTGGGTTCAGAACTCCAGAATCTTTGTCAAACCACTCGGACCACCGGACCTGACGAAGCCTCTGGAAATAAAATCCATGAAAGACTTTGAGAACTGTGGGATTAGCATGTTTGAACTTCTAATTCAAGCAAAATGTGAATTGTGGACTCATGAAACCGTCGGAACCGTTGAATACGAACTCTGACCCGATTCTGAAGAACTCGAGCACAATTCCCTTGAAATGAGACCTTCACAGTCTCTCAGTCAAAACAACGAAGATGGTTTACGTGGCCTTAAACCTGTTCCTAAACAAAGATGTAGCTCTGATCTGAATACAATCTGCTCAAACTGTCTCTTAATGAGAATATTTTGAAGTTTTCCATTAATAAAGCATGATTTTTTACTTAGCACTTTTTCATTATAATAATCGTTCTTTGATAAATGCAATCTGCTCAAATTGTCTTTTTTAATAAGAATATTTTTGATATATTTTCCTGCAGTAACAAATGAAGTTGATTACTACTTGATATTTTTTGAATTTTTAATGAGAATGTTTAGATTACTGTTGATGATTAATATAAATGATTTGTCTATGGATGTTTTTGAAATTCTATTACATCACTGGTATTATTGATCTTTTATTACCTGAAACTATAATGATATTTGATTTTAAGTCCTGAACCGGATATTGATAATTCATGTAGAGAAAATGGTACTGGTCGAGTCGGGGTGGGATTATATAAGTTCGCTTCCTTCCACCCCATTTCAAGCGATCTATTTGTGATTTATTATGTGAAGTAATTCCATGTATTATAACCTGATTGCTTGAAATAAACCATTTCATTCATTCATTCATTCATTCAATACGATACATACGTGAAAACAGAACATCGACCTCGGTCTCTGATCCGTTCAGTTTGTCAGTGCGAGTCTGTAGGGGTCTCAGTGTCCCATTGCAAAGCACTCCAAGCCCGCCTTTCGCTGTAAGCCGCTTCGCTAGATTCAGATAAATTTAGGTTCCACCAGTTCCAATCAGCAGAAAGACGGAGAACATTAATCCAATGATGTAAACATCTTCAAAGCTTCCTAATAAGATTTAGGATGTGTTTTATTATACGTTTCATTATGTACAAGTGTTGACATTGGCCATAAATGGGCATATCCCATTGTTAACATTTTGAATAAACGAACAATAGCCTCACCTGAATTACAACTACCAAAACATAAACTAAAGTATTCTACAAATTTAATGTAACCTTAAACCTTAGAAGGCTCAAGGTAACTTTGTGTTGTTTATTGCATTGTATTGTTTTAAAATATTAGTTAAATTCCAGTGAAGATTGGAGAATTTTCAGGAGAAAAACTTGAAAAAGAGTCCATGCCTGCAGAAGGTCTTTGATTTTATGGTCTATTGTCATTAGATTTCTTTTTTTTTCCTCACTTCAAATTTAGTGTTTAAGAATGCAGGAATCTGAAGCTTGGCTTTGTGTCGTTTTATGTCAGCCTTTACTGGCATTGAACATTTTGAAATAACTCGAGGGCTTAAGAGCTAACGATGGTAATAAATATAATTGTTTTCTGTTGGATATCTTACGCTCCTAACTGCAAGATGGTGAGCGTTGTCACCGAGTTATAAGCCACATTGGCTTTCAGCACAGCAGCTCACACTCTGAGAGCAAAACCAGCTCATTATCCCCACGTATGCATGTACGCACACACAGGGCTCCTTCCACAGGGGAGGCAGTTTACTGATTGTGTTGCACAAAGAGGTAATGAGAACATTCTTCAAGTCCATAACCTTTACCTGGGTAACACTGTCCAATTGTGTGTGTGTTTGTCAAAGGACATACGTAAATGTGAATGTGTGTATCCCTTTTCAGAGAGCTGAATCTTGACAAGTTCAGGAGAGCCTGTCATTTTAAAAGAAAAATAACAAGAGACATTCATGGTTTGCCAGACTGAATTTTTCCACTTAATATATGAAAAAATAAAACTACAGAAAGCTAACTTTTTTCTCTCAATCTTAGCAATGGTTACAAAATCACAATATAAAAGAGAGAAAAACTACAGGCCCACTATTATCTGTAGCCAACAATACAGGTGTTTTTCAATAAGTTGACTCATAATTTATTTCATTAACTCGTGAAAATGTTGATTTCTTGGGAATTTTTTCCCCCTAAATCTTGATGATTGCTAAACCTGTTACCTTTCATGTTTCTCTTCCTAATATCTACTTGGTTTTCTTTGGCTGAGGTGAGCTTGTTGTCTAACCAATCACAAATAAACTACAGTGCGGGCGTTATTGTCCCTAAACTTGGTTCTACTTTTGTAGCAGTATGAGCAACTTCCAATTCCTTTTGGAAAAACAGCTATCCTTAACAATGCTCAGTGGGGGTAAACATGCAGTCCTCTGAACCTTCCTGGTAGATGGATGTGTTCACCTGGAGCAGATAAACAACTGTGGAACAACACAAGATGACATGGATCCCCAAACCACTTGATTTGGATCTCCAATGACCTGGATGAAAATTTTATTTCTATCAAAAAAGTGGATCTTTGCCCATTTGGTACTGGAAAAATGTTCTCAGTCCAGGTTACATGGCTCTAGTAGTGTTTTTGGTCCAACACTGACATGCCGTATGGACTGCGACAGTTGAAGTCTTTGTCATGGACATTTATTAGTGGAGCGGCTCTTGGACACCTGAATGCATCAAATTATCTCAAAGCTGTAGTTTTATTTGGTAATTTTCTTACTTTTTTGCACTTTCGTTCAACTTTCCCTTAATATGCTTGGATACAGCTCTCTGTGAGCCAGTTTTACAGCAGTAGCTTTTGTGGCCTACACTTCTTGCTTAAGGCGCCAACACCTGCCAAGTCCAATGTTTTACTGGTGATGATGTGACCTCATGATCCAGACTGACAGACTCGGCAAACTATTGCAGGGTTCTTAAAATAGAAGTATAAGAATGTGAAGACATGCATCTTCAATTTCCAACTTGACCTTTTCTAACATATTTTTTTAAGTTGCTAAATTTGGGGATTTTATTAATTGTAGCTAACTATCGTAAGTAAAGGGGGGAAACTAGCTAACGTTCGTTTTTGTGTTGCAATTTTTTATGCGGTGATTCTCTTAGGTTGCCATCTTTCAGTAGGGGGAGGAGTTTAAATATCTTGGGGTCTTCTTCACGAGTGAGAGAAGACCGGAGCAAGAGATCGACAGGTGGACACTATACCGTTATGCGGTGCTATACTGGTCCGTTGTGGTGAGAAGAGAGCTGAGCCAGAAAGCAAAGCTTTCAATTTACCTGTCAATCTTAATTCCAGTACTCACCTATGGTCATGAGTTCTGGTTGTGACTGAAAGAATGAGATTCCAACTGCGAGCGGCTGAAATGAATTTCCTCCGGAGGGTGGACACTCCCTTAGAGATAGAGTGAGAAGCTCAGTCACCCGGAGACAGCTTTGGCTTTGGCATCTGGTCCAGATGCCTCCAGGATGCCTCCCTGGAGAGATGTTCTGGGCATGTCCCACTGGAGGGGAACCCCCGAGGAAGACCCAGGACACGCTGGAGAGACTACATCTCTCGGCTGGCCTGGGAACACCTCGGGGTCCCCCCAGAGGAGATGGAGGAAGTGACCAGGAGAGGGAAGTCTGGGCATCTTTGCTTTGACTGCTGCCCCCGTGACCTGGTCCAGGATGAGTGCAAGAATTTGGTTGGATGAAATCTCCCAGCAAAAAGACAAAAAAGTTAACAAAATGTTCAATTTTTTAACTAACACTATTATTAACCCAAACCCATTGATATATTGGAAAAATCAAATTTTTAACTACGGTAGTTAAACACACAAATGTCCTTACCTCACATTTGTGAAAATATTAGCTCAACAACGTAAATTTAAGGAAAGCATCTCAGAAGCTTCACACTGTTGTTGTAAAAATGAAAGGCTGTGACTATAACAGGCGTCTTTTAACCAAAATGTCTTCCTTTCTATTTAAAACTAGAATCATTTGATCCCCCTCTGGAAAAAAAGTGCAAGGGAAACGTTGTCAAAAGTGTAAACTTTATATTTAAGAGCTACTATTATTTTAATGGAAAAAGATTCATGTGAATTTTTAGGTGATTCATTTTTATCTTGCAGATATTCTGCGAAACATAGATATGTGTAATATCTGTGTTTCACCAACTTTGCTTCACTTTCCTCCATTGGAAGGTTCAGGTAGGACAGCTTTGTGTGTTCAGAATTTGAAGTGGCATGTTTTTTCAATAGAGACTGCTTCAAACTTTTTCTGTTTTCCTGGAATTCCTCCGTCCAGAGCTGGAGAGATAACAGCTGATTTATTCGGCTCTGTGAACTCGTACATTGTGCTTAGCATTTTAAAAGGGTGTGACCATGAAGCTGACAAGAGAGGCTTAAATTGTCTGTTATTTTACATCTACTTCTTTATCGAAATGCTTTGAGAATGCAAAATTGGAGGTAAAGGAAAAAGTCAAACTGGGCTCAGCTTCGGTGCTGAAAAAGTACTTTGACCCTCTATGAAGGATGTCACTAACCTTCATCAAAAATACCTCTGAAGTCACAGTGAATGGAACTATTGTTTCCACGTCGCTTTTGAAATCAAAGGATTCTGCTCATCAGGGAAGCTGGAGTTAGAAGAAGTTTGACTGTTCATCCGAGAATCTTAACTTCTGACTGATGGGAATTCGGGTTATTCATGTGCTGACTGCTTCAGAGATGTGGCAAAAAATTCAAATGACTGAAGATGTGCCGAAGGAAATGTCAATGATCCCGGCCTCATCAGAATGGAGGGGTAACGTCCTGTTACTTGGAGGGGGGTCTTGGTGTGGCTCATAGGTGTTAGTTGTTTATTGTTTTTGTTTAGATGTGAATGGGATCCTAGTCTCCTGGGAAAAGATGTCAAAGCATTGTAAATACACAACAACGTTGATTTTATAACATAAACAACAAGTCATCACTCACATTTAAATTTAAACTTCTTTCCCTCCGAGCACACCCACATGATCAAATGTGCCTCAAACACAGCCTCAAGTCCCTGCAGCTTCCTCGTAAACCCTTCCGCTCTCCTTGGCTTATCTGGACCCCACAAGACAGTGCGCTGAACTTTTTTTTTTTTCCATTGGTTTTTGAGTTTCACTAATGTCCATGGCAGACATAAAATCCTGTCCCCCTTTGTCCACTTTTGTCATGGAAGGAATCACAAATCAATATGTGGTTGAAGTCATCTGGACCCAATTTCGGACACTACTGAAGCTTCAAATACCCTTACAATTGGAGGGGTACGGAGAAGCCAAAAGGGTAAGGGGAAGAATTTGTATTCGACCTTTGATTTATCTTCCAAACACTGCTGTTTGTATTCAAAAGTCCACTGTATTGTTGGGGTCAGGTGTAGTTGTGTTTCCAGTTTTTGTTGTTGCCTTTTGTTTTCGTCTTCCTCTCATTCAGGGGTGTTGATTTCTTTCTCTGTCCCATCTGGTTCTCCACCCCTCTTAATGGGTGAACCTGTGTTTGAGTGTTTCGCCGTCCTGTTATTAGCCGCATTTCCCCTCCACTTGTTGCCAGATCATCTTGTGTGCTTCTCGAGTGCCATGAGACTTCTAGCCTTTTCCAGTGTTAGTTTAAAATAAACAAAGACTTTTTGTTGGAACTTCCCTTTTGTAGAGGGGTTGTTTCATCAATCCAGACTTCACTGGACCACACGCACACATTTCTTCGACTTACCCTCTGTGTTCTGGATGGAACAGTTGAACCTTGTTTCCACTGAGTGGTTTTGTACTGTTCCGTCCGGTATTTTGAATGTTTCCATTATACAGTGGACCCATTATGTCATACCGAACCATAACATTTTTGGAGCCCCATTGGTTGTTGGTCCATGAAGGACCAGTAAGGATTTTGACAAAAAAGCATTATGACAAAAGAAAGCGGCTTTATTCCTCCCCGCAATCTTCTCAAAAAGATTGAATGCTTTGTAAATATGAAGTACCAAAAGTCAAGTGGAAAAAAAATGAGCTGTTGGATGACCTTCATTGTTAGCTTCACCTCACAGGCCATGCCAGTCCAAATTTCAGTTGAATGGTTCTCCTGAATTGCCTGGACCATTCTAAACCGCACCGGACCAGTCTGCGTCGCTCAGTGGAAACGACTTTATTGTCTTCTTTTGTTTCTAGGTTCAAAATAAATATGGAACTTCTGTTTCTCAGCCTCAACTGGTACATTAGGAAGGATGTTGTTTCTCTTTTGTTTTCCTTCTTTGATGGCTCTTGCCTTGCTGATTTCATCTGATTTGGTAGGAATAGCTTCTGTAAAGTTCTTATTTTAAAGACAAAGTAAACTCTCATTTTATGGCTTCTGTCTAGTTTAGTTTTCCTGATTTTCACTACTCAACATTTAAGATGTTAATTGAACAATATAGTAATTTAACAATGAACTCAAATGTAATAAAAAGCTAATCATGAAGAAAAATATGACACAATTAAAAACAACAGGTGATGTCAGAAGTGATGTGCAGTGATGTTTCTAATCATCGCGGGTTAACAGTCAAAGATTTGTCATATCAAAGAGGTGTCACATCTCTGCTTTTAAAGGGTTAATGAAACACCAAAAATAGAAATAGTCTTTATTTAGTTCCAATCTAATAGATAAATGTATGCAAAACTCAACTTTTTGTTTATAAAAACAACTATAGCTTTTGAAAAGAGCTGATATGCAAATGTGTCCAAACTTTTTTCAATGAAGGGTTCAATCTAAGACAAGAGTTTAATCCTGTCTGTTGTTTTTTGCCTTCTGTAAACTCTAATCAAAGTGTTGGAAGAACGAGAAGAAGCTTGATAAAATCAGTTACAAAATGTTGCTGGCCAATCAGAATCAGCCAGAAATCATCTAAAATTTACACTTCTCATCTCAGGCTGTAAATATGACCTAAGCTGCTGAGTGGAATACTCAGGAAATTATTTTATTTCCATGATTGCATTCAAGCACAAAGCATATTTAATGGCACAAGCCCTTCTACTCAGACCTGAATTAATGTGCAATCAATCAGATCAAAGTTTGCGGTGCGCCACAACAGAGTGAAGACAGAAATTACCCACAACAGAACCATTCTTTGATCAAACTCTTTCTAGTCTGCAGTGTTTTCCTCTCAAGTAGTAGTAATGACATATTTGCAATATCCATATCTGAGGAACTATTTTTATACTTATGTTAATGCAATCTTGAAGGCATTAGTCATTGCTGTTGATCGTGTCTGTGAGCAGAGATGTGATGCTTGTGTTTTTTTTAACTGGAAGTTTTCAGCTTTCTGATCTAGACCCAACAAACATTTCATTCAGAGAACTCGAGAGACGAAAAAGAAAAATGAAGTATTTCCAGTTATTAATGCAGCTCAGATGTTTCCTAATGTTTATTTAATAATGTATATTTCAAACCACAAGTGTTATGAACACACTTGAAGTTAAAAATTGGCGTCTGAATAGAATTAGGGATATAATAAAATCATTTAGAAGCTGTTATAAGCATGCATTAATTTTAGCAGAGGTAAAATAAAAAATCATTTAGAAGCTGTTAAATTGACAGCAATGCATTACCTGTAGCAGTAGAAGGCGCAATTCCTGCATTATTTACATATTAATCTTTATAGATAATAAATATACAAATATACCACAAGATCAATCATTCTCCAAGCTTTAAGTCTAGCCATATTTCATGAAAATCGCTTAAGAAATGAAGGAGCTAGCCCAATTTTTGTGGTTGATATCTGCCTGTCCTCTATTGAAACAGCAATGGAGCCTGGATGCACACGTCTCAGTCTATAGTAGCAAAGAGGCAAGGGCCAGCCCAGTAATATACATCAATGGTTAAAGACCCCTGGGCTTGACAATAATATTTCAACAAAAAATAAATTTCACCATCTACTCAAGCAAAAAGAATTTTTCCCTTCTGTTTGTTTTCATGCAGATTGTATCTTGTTCTTGTGATGTTTACGGATTCTTGATTCTTTTAGTTCAGGTCATATTCCCTTAAATAGATCCAGCAGGGCTTGGAGGGTCTGAGATATTGACACGCTAGCTGTAAAATCTGAATTTGAGCTTCAAAAAAAAGAGAGAAAACCCAATTGGTTTTTCACAAATCTCCTGGCTTCACAATCAATTGTTGAAGGGTAGCAGAGCATATCCCAGGAGGCACATTATTCAAGCCCCACGGGCCAATTTAGAAAAGAAGCATGTCTCAAGGACTGTGCTCAGAAGGACCTATGAGATCAGAGGTTTGCCGTGATTCTAAGTCTGCATGTGGTGTTTTTGTTTTTAAATGAAGTTGATTTTCCCCACTTGAATTTGATTGTTTAATTTGACATTTTTCTGTTTATTTTCTGAATAAAGTAATTCACGGTGAAAGGAATTCAGATATAGAAGAGGTCTGGAGTACAAACCAAGTACTGACTAACAAGAAGATATTCTGGATGTGTGGTGGGGACAAACCCGTGTCCCTTAATCCAGGGGTCCCCAAACTACGGCCTGCGGGCTGGATCCGGCCCGTCTCCTCATTTGAACCGGCCCCAAACACTATCAGAGATCCATTATTATTTTTTTGTCAATCTGGCCACATGATCGAGATCCTTATAGAATGTGACTTTTTATTCAGTACCTCTATCTGAACCCCAAAACTCCCTCAAAAAGAACAGAACACGGTCTTCTCGTTCACCTGGTCTCAGTGCAATCATGCAGCTACCTTTTTATTTTTTTCCCCACCAGTGGACCCTGTTCTGCGTCCTGATTGGCTGGAGACCTTGTCAACCTCCTCCATGCTGCGTCTGCTGCGCTGAGCACAGATCTTCAGACCTACATAAATGTGTGAATCCGATCAGATCTTAGTTTTCATTTTATAATCCTGGAATAAAAATGTCCGTCTGTCTGATAAAAGTGGGGAAAGAGTGTAGTGAGGAATTTAACATCTGTAATCTGAATTTGCGGTTTCATCTTCACCAGTTAGTGTTATAACGCAACTCCCCGAGAGAATATAAGTTTCACTTCCCCCAGCTGCTCATATTTATTTATCAAGTTGTGTCCAGAATCCTCTGTTTTTATTTACACATGTCAGATCAACCCATTTGCGCGGAGATCATAAAATCGCAGAGCCGTGCGCTGAGCGTGTGCACGCACGCATGTGTGTGTGAAGCTCAAACACACAAACTTACAAAAATGAGTGATTCAATAAAGAACAAAAATCTGGAAGGATTTTATTGGTATTGATAAGACAGAATTTAGAATCTGTAAGAAAAGACTTTCAAACAGAACCAACCTGTGCAGACATGAGAACAACTTTCTCCAGAACAGATCAGATACTGACAGAAGAAACCAGATCAGATTCACACAGATCAGATATTTGCGGTTTCTAAATACCTTTACAATGATCTACAAACCTTCATTTTTTTCCTTTTCATTTTGCACATTATATTAGTATTTTGCATTGTGGTCGGTGTGTTTTGTGTTGTTTCACTTTAAAACTTAAACAGTAAATTATTGTTTTTTGTTTTTATCAAGCATTTTGAACATTTTATCTGTGAGGAAAATAAAACATAATTTAACATAACATATTTTACACTTATAAAAACATTTTTTACATCAGTTATTCATTTTTTTGCATGAGTTTTTAGTTATTGATAAGTTTAATAAAACAACAAAATGACCTAAAGAGCTTAAAGATCCAGATGTCTATAAGATCTCTGTGAGGAGCTGCAGCTCTCCAACATCTGACAAGAGAGGATTCTCTATTTAATTTATTTTTGACAGTTTTAGATTCATTTTCTCTGTGAAGACTACAGAAAAGGATTGTTAAAATATGGGTTCTGGAAAAACACAGTTGTTTACGCTTAGACAAATGTTTTGATTTTTTAACTTTTTCTGTTAGTTTACAAACCGACCCCGGCCCCCCATCAGAGAAGAAAACAGTTATGTGGCCCTCACCCCTGCCTTAAACAATCTCCATATTGTTCTTGAAGAATTAGTTTGAGTCTTATCTAACATTGTTCCACTCTAGCTCCCGAATAATCTTGTGTACTACAGACAAAGAAAAACCTTTTGAATTTATCTGACTGCCAGCTGTCAGTGCAAACAGCTGTCCTCTTTGAGATAAGTGTCAACAGCCGGTTCAGTGTCAGCTCTGGCTCAGTGACCTGGGGTTGGTGGAGACGCTCACAGAGCCAACCACCAGGTCGGCCACTGGCACATTCAAGACAATAACCAGAGGCGTTTGCCAGGATTCCCCCTCCGCTGCGGATTCCTTAAATGTATGCAGAACAGGTGGAGCTGGGAGGGAATGTTCTGGAGGCTGCTGCAGAGGTCTGATGTGAACATTTCACAGGAAGTCCCAAACATCAAAGAGTCAAAACAGCTTCAAGTTAAAGGTAAACCACTGTCAGGTGGGATTTTACTAATAGAGGTGTTTATTTTGAAGGTGAACGATGAAACGACGAGCAAAAAGAGTCTTCCCTGGTGTTCTATGTCACATGTTGAGATTTTCTGACACTTTTTACCTTCGAAATGGGAACCCAGTGAAAAGATCACAGTGGGAACACAGGTGGAGCTCAGAAAAACAGAAAATGTTGCTAAAATATTTAAGCAACCCACGAAAGCATGCTGTTATATATTTGTCTAGTTTTATTTTCATAAGTAGCATCTATTCTGAGGATTTTTTCCTTTGTTCCAGATAGGACAGGTACAATTCTTTTGGACTCATAAAACTTTTATGTTGAGTACAAACGTACGGATCAAATTGGAACAATTTAGAAACAAACAAAACAATAAATAATAAATGAAAAAGAACGAAGCCTGAAAAGATTCTTCATTTTAGGTACGCTGTTTGTGAAATGCATTTGCAAGAATGAAGTTTTTGTCTTTACCCTTTCCTCTTCAACTCCATCCAGCCGGCAACTGTTCAGCCATGCTTTGCACACATTTAAGCCTTGGTTAAACATTTCCAAATTATCTGTGAACTCAAAGCGCAAAATGTTCTGAATGAGAGGCATGCAAATAATCACCATCCCATTTAAAAAAAAAAAATCTGGGAATCATCCTGTTATTACACAATTTTAAATGCAAAACTGTGAGAAAATTCCCTCTAATCAAATGTGACAGAGGTGAACGCTAGCTTCAGAATAAATACAAAACAAAGCAGTATTGTGTTAGTGTTTTACTTTAAAACATAAAAGACACCCAATGCTCCAAGAGTCTCAATAAACTGAGAATCAGAGAAAATAAAAATCTGTCCTTGTGAAGTTCATGAAACAAAATGGCCTTTGTAGCTCATTAACAACATTCATACACAAACTTGTGCATTTTTATTGTGTTTTTGAGTAAATGTGTTTGCTATTGTCACCTTTGTGCTTTGAGGTTTTTTTCTTTCTTATTGAGCCTGACTCAAATTTGTTGTCAAGTAATTATTCCTTTCAGCGTGCTTGAATACATTCTTCCAGTTTGTGTGTACTTATATATGTGTGTATGTGTGTTTTTATGTATACGTTTGTGTCTGGGCCTCCATGTATACTTGAGTGTAGTTGCTATGATTCAACTTCAAGATGAAGGAGATCCTTGTTTGTCATACAGACATACATGCTTATGTGTGTGTGGGTTTTTGTGTATTCGTGTAAATATATTTGTGTGCAGCTACGTGTACTTGGATATGTGTGCCAGTGTTTGTGTATGTACTTGCATTCACGTGTGCGCGCATGTTTTTGTATGTCTACTTACATGTGTGAGTGCTTGTTTGCAAACATTGTATGCAAATGTGTGCACATCTAAGTGTGTGAGTTTCTATGTGAATGTGTGTGTGTTTCTGTCCGTGCATGCATGCGTGTGTGTGTTCAGGTGCTTGGGTACCTTTGTGTGTATGTGTGCATACATGTGCCCAATTTATATGTGTGCGTTTGTGTTGGTTTGTGTGTCCTTGCACTCTCCGGTGTGTGACAACAAATGAGACGATAACTTTTCCTGCAGGGTTTTTCTTGCCCCGTTTAACACCAGCAAACCCTAACGAGGATAATTGACCAGATCCTGAACAACTTAATGCACCAAATGTATGCTTTTATGGGATTGTCTATACAAAGCCCAGTGGCCTTGTGGTAGAGTGTCCACCATAAAACTGGACAGTTGTGGGTTCAAATCTACAGCCGAGTCATACCAACAAGTCTAAAAATAGAACCCAGGTTGTGTCCCAACACCCCCCCATCACTATATAATGCCTTCACCATTTTCTAGTGCTGTCCGAATCTACTAGTTTAAACATGGAGTATACTAGCAATTTCACAGAAGTACAAGCATGCAACGAAGCTCACTATTTAGCAAATATAGACCACAATACATTGTGGTCGAACAATTTGGAACAAAAAAATGTGTTTAAATGTCATTTTTGAATAAACCATCCACATTTTCACCATCAGAACACAGAGGAGTCATAAATAAACAAAGTGAAATGTTTGTATTTATTTCGCAAAATTGTGACGTCATATCCAGTGTTTAGAAAAACAAAAGAAAAGCAGTGAGAATCATGTCCGAATTACCCTGAAAATCCAGAGCACTATCTAGTCCCACACTATATAGTTTTTAGTAGTTTGGGGTTAGGGAGGGAATTCGGGCACAACCCCAGTTTCCCCCTGCTTGACACTCACCAGTAATTGGTTAAATTTCACAAATTTCACACACCAAGTGTGTCACAAGTAGTGAGACTTGGTCGGGAGTTAAATGCCTATGCTTTTTTTTAATTTTATTTTAAAGGCAGTGCATAGCATTTTACACTGTTGGACTTACATCAGCGTAAGGACAATGGAAACATTTTTGTTAGTTTACATTTATTTTTAAATAAATGCAGCAGAAATAGTCACAATAGATTAAGAAAAACATCTAAGATTAATAAAACTTGTAGGTAGCTTAATTTCTTTCTTTTGCCATTTGGAATTATGCCCTCATTTTTATGAATCTGTAATTTGTAATTAATGTTATTAGCATTTCAGAAATAGATTGTTGGTATGTTTTTTTTTAGCTCTGAAAGAAAATGCATTGGGGCAGTGTTTTGAAATTACAAATGCAATATACAGCATATATCAGTTTTTTATGTTCTTCAAAGCCTAAAGATTTCCACTTATAGTTTTATGCACTCTCATATACCAATGATAAGGCCACCGAGAGCAGCGATGAGTTTAAAGTCTTTCCCAAAGACACTTAAACATTTGGCAGGGCAGATTGCGTTGGGATATTTTTCCCACCTCTTAAACAGTTTTTGATGACAATCCATTGCTTCCACCAGCTATGGTGGCAACAACTAGCACAGAGCTGCATCTCAAACTGGATCCTAATTGACCCGATACAAATGAATTCAGTTTATTTATAACATGCCAGCTTTCTCCAGGCGCTACACAGAGGCAAGAAACATCTAGCCAAATTACCAACTGAATTATTACCACTGAATCTAATTTGCTTTATTCCAATTCAGTGTGACTGTTCTACCCCAAACTATTTTAACTGTATTTTTCAGATAAACTATAAATTTAAAAAGATCGCATGACCAAATCCTTTGTCTTTTTGAAAATGATTTTATTTGCAGATGTGCAAATAATCATTGAAGTTTAAAATCTGTCTAAAGGTGTAAAAAAATCTAGAATTTTCAGGTCCAAAAATGAGAATTCTGGAATAGTGGATATCAGCAGGAGACAGAGATGATGGATGTAGGAGAACACACAGACACAAATGTCACAAACCTATGACAGGATACCACGATAAATAAATAATGTCACATTTAAAAGTCTTTTTTTTTAACTTTAAAATTGCAGTTTTTTCTATGGTTGCTTAAACAACAACAGTTATAAGAGAGTTTTTTCAGGTGAAGCTGCATAGAGCCCTGGAGTCTGAAATAGTAGCCTCTCTTGACTGCTTGTTTTTGTTTTCCCGGACCTGTCCAGCAGCAAAAGCAGAGTCACCGACTTCCCTGTCTGGGGATTTTGCCCTCATTTTTCTTGCTGTGAATAGTTTACCTCGTCTTCACAGCCCTTCAGGATCTCTGTTAATCTGTCAGCCGGTCCGCCGGCACTCTCGCGTGTGGTCTTTGTGAATAAAAATATAGCTTTCCAGGAGATGCAGCGGGTTTTCACTTCTCTGTATATCGTTGTGTTTTTTTGGGGCAGACCAGTGAAGACCGGTTACAGGTTTCTTGGTTTGGATGACTACAGTCAATCTCGACACTGCTGCCGCTGACTTACTGGTGAGCACTGTGGATCAGCTGCAACTACTGTCACTCTGCTCAGCTCATGTCAGGCTCCACCACAGTCACTGAAGAGTGTGTCACACTAAACCCAGAAGCAGTTTATGACATCCCAGCTTTATTTTCTGAATAATAACTCAGTTTTTTCCAAAGTAGTTCTATCTTGATGCCATTTAATATTTTCTATTTTCTATGTGTATGTTGATTTCTTTTTAAAAAAGATAAAATGCTTGATTATTTTTCAGGGAAATAATTATAGTGGATGTCCAGTTGATCCCTTATCTAAACAAAAAGTAATATAAGAGAAAACAAACTCATCATCTTGCAAAACTTTTACTTTTTTTTTTCTTTACTGTGTTGTCAGAGCTTTAAACGTTGCTTCAAAAGTTGATGTTTTTTTTTGTTTTACTTACAGTTTTGCAGAAGTGTTTGATTGAGCGCCAGTTTAACACACAACATTAGTGTAAAATACATTGATTGAACATAAAAACTGGAGCAAGTAAGTGTGATGTCACTTAAATAGTTTTCTTCCAGCTCAAACCAAATGAAGTAAAGTCAGTCTCTATTTGATTCATCAGACAGATTTCACAGTTTCAGTTGATTTTAAAGTACTTTTGTTTTTATATGTTCACCGCTGGGGATGAACCGACTCAAATTCTCCAAACTGGTCTGGTTTCTTTGCGGTAAAATATGTTATTGATTTAAGAGAAAAAAAAGTTTTAAAAAGCCTTTCAATTCCTGCTGTATCTTATATCTATTTATCTCTATTCAGCTGTTGTCTTGCTGTCATTTAGGTTCATCCTGAAGAATGTTACAGTAAAGCTTAAGTTGAGAGAATAAAGTAAGTTTAAATGTGAATGAACTCGTTTGATTTTATTAATCATAATTGTTTTAATTTGCACAGAACAGAGATCTATTCAGAGCTGAAATGGAGAGAAATAGACCTTTTTGTTTCTACAAGAGTGATAAGAGCTAAAAAAAAAAAAAAGTTTTGAAGCACTAATTTTATTTAAACATATTATGTACACATTCAAAAAGAATCCGATGACATATCATCTCATCATCCATGATTGGAATTAGAACTACCTAGACGTTTGCTTTTACTAAAACAGTTTATTCAGTCATCAGATTTTGAGGTGTCTGTGTGGCGTGTAGATCCACACATACTACAATCTCCATTTCAAATACTGCTGCTTTTGTTTTCCTCAATAATTTTAGAATTCGTATAACTCTAAAGTAAACGTTTTAGCAGCCAACAAGTACATCTGTAATATTTGAATGTCTGTGGAACTGACCCCGCCCTTTATGATAAACATGCAAAAGTTAAGATTACCTTCAAGCACCTAGTTGCCTATTTTTGTTTGTAATTCTACCACCCCCCAGTTGTTTCTTGGCTCATTCTCCAACACATTTACCACCTCCTCCTCCCTTGTACCTCTTCCCATCTTTACTATTCCATTGTCCCTCTCTGTTCATTTTAGGCTTGAATACAAATATCCACCTAGTGTGTCCAAAGCTGCTTAACTCCTGTTGTAACAGTAGAATCTATAAAGTAAATGGGGTAAAAACAGAAGCCTAAAGGCAGTTTCAGATGTCTAAAGTCCTAATAAGACCACTAGAAACTGGTTACAGATGGGCGAAATTCACATTAGAATATTTTTTAGTGTTACCTCTGATTGCAACTATTTTGCATGAATAGCAGAGATTATTTTTTAGTTTTATTTTTCAGGTCAGAATTTGGCATCAACATCATGAAAGCTTGGATCCATCCTGGCTTGTATCAACAGTTCAGGCTGCTGGTAGTGGTGATGTAATGGTGTGGAGAACATTTTCTCAGGCACATTTTGGGCTTTTTGGTGCCAGGTTAGCAAGGTTGCTACGGTTACAACGTCACACCCGATCTGACTATTGTCAATTTGAACTTAACTCTGAGGAATTTTTTCCAGGACTTTGTTGAAACTGTTGTAACAACAAGAAGAAAAATATCAGTTAAAATGTTCTTCACCAACGAGGCAGACACCAACAGAGGAGGACAAAGATGTATAGACACAGAACAAAAGCTGGGCAGCTGGAAAGAATAATCAATAAAAATTAGGGGAGCCTGTGTTGCATTGATGTAACAGTTTGTTCTTTTTCAGGGGACAAACTGCAGAGAATTAGGCAGAAGCAGCGGCAGATTGACGTTCCACTACAGTGGCATTTAGCGGCTCTGTGTGGGTTTGAGTGATCCTTGTGCTGCAGTCTGTCACTTGTCATGATAATGAATGAAAGATGACAGGTTAAGTGGCAGCCGTTTTCACTTTGTTCTTCACTTTTGTGGCCCACCGAACTTTATGAGAAAGCCTGCCAAGTGATCTAAATGTGTCAACACAGAAGGCCAGAACCATCCCTGGAGGAAAGAAAGAGTGATGTCTTCTTAGCACACATTCCTGTGAAGCACTGGAAAGAACATTTGTTGTTGCTCAGCAGACAGTATGATGTAAATATAGATTTTACTTCATTTATGGTCCAGTGTTCAAGTGGGAAGCCTCGAGTCCTGGAGGTCTTCTAGAGACTTCATGGAATATCAAGGAAGGAAGTTCTCAAAAACTGTACAAGAATTGTTCTGATCTCCATCTGCTGGACAACCTTTACAATATCGAGACAGATAAATAATAATTAATTATATTTCTTTTCAGATTTTTAGAATGTCACTTCAATATGACGAAGGGAACCGCTGCCAAATGAAGGAGGGGATAATGCCCAACGAGGTGTCCATTATCAGAAATTAACACATAACTTGGAAGCAACTATCCTCCACTTTGTGTTGGTGATTGCTTCTATGAAGTTCATTAGTTTCTGTTATACCAGGGGTGGGCAATTGTTTTGACTCGTGGGCCACAAAGGTTTCTAAAATTTGGCATGAGGGCCGGACAAGGAGCAGATGGAAGGCGAGATTGGATAATCAACCTCATAAACTAAAAAAATAATATGGAATTTAGAGAAAAACATGCTTTAATTTGGATTCAAATTCACATATATTAATTTAAAAACAGAAAATTTGGGAGTTTTAATTTCTAAATTTTGATTTTTGTTCTCTTTTGGGTGATCCAATGGGTTGATGTTCTTCAGAGGAAAATGTGAACTCAAAGAAATGCTGCATTTATGTGGTGTAGGAATAATCCGAAAGATCACCATCTGACTCAGAAAGGAACACACACGAACGTCAGAGAAACAACACCATTCATGGGAAGAAACCAGAAATACAATGAAAATAAAACAATAATTAGGATTTTTGATTCAATGGATTTTAATTTGGAAGCCCACATTAAGTAGATTAAGGGGCCACATGTTGCCCCCGGGCCGTAGTTTGCCCACCCCTGTGTTATACCATGATCCGAGTGAATACTCGATTCTGATTGGCTGCTCGGTGTGGATTAAAAAGGGATAAACCACGGTGATAAACCCCACCTAAAAAAGAAGTTCCATTCTGTATCACTCCGCAGACTTCTTTAAAACATATTTTTCCTTCATCATCTGGACAAAAACAAGTGGTAAGAGATGAACTTTCTCTCTGAACTCATGCTTTATTTAACTTATTGTAATGATCAGTATTTATATTGCTTTCCTTTTGTAAGGTAAATTAGTCAACCTCCCGCCCCATAATGTTCGGCCTAACTTCGGTAATTTGTTTTTAAAATTAGTTATTCTCCTACTAATAAGACACAGCACTACCAAACCTGCCGTGAAATGAAACACAGAGACAGAAGCTGATTGTGTGCTGTTTATGTTCTAGCTGCTTACTAAAGGCTTAACTTCAGAAAAAGGAAAAAAAAAAAAATCCACATTTTTCCGGGTCTTTCTTTCAAAACTGTGACACTTTCCTGCTACAGCTGAGGTCTGTGTTGGTTTCCGGCTTCGTGTCATGTTCACTTACATCATTTTCACTTATAAAGTAAATAAATACTAATTTATATAACAATACTTCAATTTGTTATTTTCTACATTTGCATTGTATGAATGAAATGGTTTATTTCAAGCAATCAGGTAATAATACATAAAATCACATCTTACATAATCAATCAAGTAGATCGCTTGAAGGGGAGTGGGAGGAAGCAAACTTGTATAATCCCACCCGGCTCAACCACACCGTTTTAGTCTGCATGAATTATCAACATCCGGTTTAGGACTTGATATCAAATATGTATACTCTACAATCATGGATTCAGGCTTTAAGATCAGTGATGTAATTAAACATCCACAGACAAGTCATTTATATTAATCAGTGCCAAAAATAAAAAAAATACTCAGACGATTATCATCAGGAAAGAATCATCCGCATTAATCAATACCAAAAATCCAAGCGTATTCAGACCATCATCAACGGAAAAAAACACTCACCAACCAGCACCAAAAATCTAGATCTTACCAAGATGATTAATAATCATCTGAATATATTCCAGACCCCTGGCACTCATCAATTCAGAAGATCCTCCCGACGATGATGATTCAAGCATACTACAAACTCCGGGCTTGATCAAAGCAAACAACCTTCCCGATGATAATCATTAATTATCATCAGAGAGAAAAATCATCAAAATTATTCAATGCAAAAAAAAATCAAAAATATTCTCATTAAAAAAGACAATTTGTGTAGATTGTGTTCATAAAAGAAGATCAATCATAAATCACGCTTCAGGAGAAAGGAAGTAAAAGAAAGTTTAGGAAACCGTCTATAGGTTTAAGGCCACGTCATCTTTCTTAATGTCGTTGTTATGACTGAAAACTGTGTATTTAAGGTCCCCATTAGAATTGAGAATTCACTCAGACCATACTATAACTGTTTAAGGTCAGACATGTCCTTTAAAAGAAATCATAATTTTCTGCCCCTTAATCCTGATCAAGGAAAAGCTTCAGTCAACAACTACCAAAACTTTTATTTCCATAACCTACTTTTCTTTTCTTAGGAGCATAGAAATTTATTTTTTTGTTGCTTCGTAGGGATTCAATAGTCCTTACGTATGTGACAAACCTCCACTGACTGGAATCCAGAAGGTAAAGTGAACTATCATCTCTGTCTGATGAGTTTTTTTCCCAATCCCTACAAACAACTGTGCTTTTCCTTAAATCTGTCCATCCAGCCTTCAGCAGAAACCTCAACCTTTCAATTATTACCAAAAGCAACAAAAAAAAGTAGGTTTGGGATCACACAGATCATCCTAATCTGTAAGGCTGACTCCCCTGTTAGCCTGGTGCAGCATCTTTATCAGTTCAGAAGCTGCTTTGATAATCCGGCTGTCATTCTCCCGCTCCGCTCAACCCTGTGAACAAGAGTTGAACTCCTCCAAGACAGAAGCTCCTTCCTAACCCAAAGGGAGAAATCTGTGAAGATTCTGAGATCTTCATCTGGGTTTGTTTGCACTTCAGGCTTCCACAAAGGAAGATGGAGGTTTCAGCTTGATGAAACAAAACAGAGACAAATCTGTCGTGATTTAAATGGAACATCTTTATTCCAATTCCATCAATTGATTATTTATGCTCAAAATTAGCATTAATAAGATATCAATAGTGATTTCAGGATGCATCTCCTGCTCAGACTTTCCTGTGCACTGCGCTACTCAAGTAGAAATCCTATACTTAATATTTACCCTAATAATATGCCAGTATGGGGGAAATATTCCTGACGCTGCCGTTTGTCAGGTAATCTTTTTGTTTGCGTTCTCATTGGCTTTCTCGGCGGAATATGTGACTTTTTCCCCGAGACGTGATCCGCTGAAGAGCTGTCTGTAACGCTGACAGGCTCGCTACTTTGAAATGAATAAGCAGCAGATGCTCCATACATATTAACTTCCATTTGGATCCAACAAAGATGCGCCCAGAGAGATGAGAGCGGAAGATGATTCAGCGTGATGCTCGCTGGGTTCTTGTCACAACCACAGAGGGAAATATTACTCCACTGTCAAGTTTAACAGCAGACCAAATCTATCTCTGCCTGCAGCCGTCCCCCTCTGGCTTTGCCTGTATTTACTTTAACAAGGTGTTTGTGTCCATCTGCTTTATGCAGCAAATATACCACATTATTTGATTTTGTATTTGCTTAAAGACCAACTCAGGTGGAAATTGTATTTTTAGCATGTTCTTGTAGCATTTTTCTGACAATAGAGAACATATGAATATAAAGAAAATTAATCCTAAAATTGTACTTATTCTAAAATAGATTAACTAATTAATTGCAAATCTGGAAAAAAAAATCTGTCTTTTATTTTGTTGCAATATTTGGTGACATGAAATCACATGCATTTGTACATTTAGAATATTTTTTTTAACCCTTTAAGGACTTTTGAATTTACCTCTGTATTTTCAATTTGAAAGACTTCATACCTGCTTAGTTTAATCAGTACAACCTCACCTATGTGACACTACCTTTATTTTGTAATTTTTTTCATGTTGTAGTCACACACTAGACATAAAATCAGGCAAATACTGAAAATTCCATCTGGAAAAATTTGATTTATTATGCTGTGGAAACCCCAAAAATGTTTAACAAACAGTTTTTACAACATGGAATGAAAGTTTTTGGTGTAAATTTATAAAAACAAGAATGAAGTTTGCCAACAAACTAATCAACATTTTTTTTTGAATGAAAATACAAAAATCCAAATTAAGGTGGGGGCTAGTCTGTCCATTCTGAACTGCTGAATGTCAGTTCCTCAATTTTTTCCTCAGAGTTTCCTCAATTTTTATCATGCTTGTTGTTGTGGAAAATTCATGTCGGTCCCTAAAATCAAATAATACTTTTTCTTGTCGATTTCTAATGGCTCCAGCCCCCCTGCCCCCCATAGCAGATGCACTGCTTCATTCCAGCGGTCAGATTGATGTTCATATTCCGCTTCATTTCTTAAAATAAAAGATTGCTTTTGTTCAAAATATACAATTAAAAACTATATTATCTCTTTTATTTGGAAAAATCTCAATCACAGAATGTAAAAGAAAGTTTAAGTTTATTCTGACAGTTTTATTAAGCTGCAGGGCAGGACCCCTGAGGATGTTTATGAATACATTAAAAAGAATTTATTATTCACAAACCAACTTTCACAGCCCTAGTTTATTCAAATCGTTGTAAATCAGGAGCAGACAACAAAGTAGAGAAATAGATCCATGAACGTCTTCGTTGTCCTCGTCTGAGCTGGCATCTGGATCCAAACTGTACGGACGGATAGTTTCAGTATTTCTTCCCAATTTTGTTGCACCGGTAATGTTAGGTTGGCGGTGTGAGGGGTGTAAGCTAGTGGGAGAGTGCGTAAATATAACGAGATGAGATCTTTCTATTGTAATTACACATAATATTGGTTGCCCCAAAGTTAATGTCATGATTCGCCAGAGGCAGCCCTGGCCAGAGTTTTGACCTCCTCTGCCTCAGTACAAATCCCATCAGCCACCTTCTGTCCAGCACAGCTGATAGCCACCAGCCACTTCTATTTTGCAAAGTCTTGTTTGGCCTAGTAGACATGCTGAGCAATATTGTTCCTAGTTGCCTTCTCTGTGCCTTGACTTTGCCTGTTTTCTGGTTTATCTGCCTTGCCCTTGGGATTATGACCTCTGCCTGGATTTTGACTACGTTTCATGTCTTGCCCTTACTCTACTTCAATAAAACGTTTGCATATGGATCCAAACGACTCCGTCCCTGCTTTACAGTTTACTTCTCCTTCTCTATTCAGTGTTGAGTTGGTAGCCCCTCCTTAGTTGGTTCTTCTTCTGTGGTTTCTCTTTCATATGTTGGCCGCTCTTCCCTTTCTGTTTTATAATCTGGTGGGCGAGGCGAGTCTCCTATAATGTCAATAATATGAATCCTCATTTTATCTTAGTTATGCCCAGAATCCTGTCATTATTTGAGTTTTGTTCCTGAAAACTACAAAAACTTCAAAGATTTTGACCATTTATTTTGATCTAAGGATTAGCTGATCTCCCTCTGCTTGTCACTCTAATGTAGGAGCTAGAACAGACAGCTAACACCGTGATATCCAGTTGTCAGGACCGCAATAAATGGAGTTGGTCTCCAAGGGTGCTGCTTTGTTTCTACATCATATTCCCATGAACACAACGCAGAATCGATACGGCTACGTAAAGAACTCAATTAAGTGTGATGGGAAGGGGGGGATGGGATTACTCCCCACCAACAGTAATGCTCACAATTCAGAGATTAACTTCTGACGAACCACTCTGCATAAACTATCTCCTAGAAAATAAACACTTTTAATTATTTTGGCTAAAAATGGAACAATCTTACTTAAAAAGACCTTTTTTGAAAACGGATCAAAAGAGGATTGGAGTGGATCTTTAAAAAAAATGTGTATAATAATAGAAAACAAAGAGGAAAAATCGGGAACAGGTTAAGTATCATTGCATCAATGTGTCATGAAAGCTCTGTACTTGTAGATTTGTCTGTTTTATTCAGTTCCAGACGGTGTAAATGAAGCCATTTAACCAGGGAGCTGTGATAAATTAATGACCTGATGAGATAATATAATTAAAGCAAGTCGACATGCGTTCCCTAATTAATCCAGATTGATGGCAGTAGACCTCTGCTTTTAAAAGGTAGACATGTCTTCATGTGGAATCAGATTACCACACACATTAGTGCAGATGGGATTTTTTGGGTTAAACCACTTTAAAAAAGTAAATGTTTCAATTCCCACTTTGCAAACGTGTCTTAAAACATCTTGCTCTGGTATTTCTCCCAAAAAAAAAAAAAAAATGACCACATCTCCAAACCTTGCAAAAAAATGCCCCCTTTATAGTCTCCAGAAACTTGACTTCTTATCTTTACCTGAACTGCCAAATTTGACCAAAAAAAAGCAGTAAAGGTCCTCCCGGTGGATGTCACATTATTTAAAGGGCAGCCGAGCTCAAAGGTGAATTAGTAATGATTCAGCTGAAATAAAAGTGGAAAAAGATATTCTGATGTCAAGAGCTGCACATTTCTAAAACTAATTTAGGGATTCACAAAGTATTAGATTGTTCTTTTGAGCCTTACACTGAACTGTGAAATATTTAAACTAGACTTATGTCAAATCACTGGACACCTCTTAACCTTAAACCGTTTTAGTCTCAATTTTAGCTTTTATGAGGTCAAATGAGGATGCTAGTATTTCTGATAGAAAATGGTTGCTATGGAAAAGTTTGAGCTATTCTCCAAAACGGTTGAATCTTGGCTAAAATCTTTAAGAATGTATCATTCAACATTTCTCCAGTACTTTATATTCACAGATGAATTGGGATGTGAAACTCACGATTTGATTCGATTCCGATTCTTGGGGTCCCGATTCGATTCTGAATCGATTCTCGATTCAGAAATTTAAGACACAAAGGAAATCTTTTGATAAATGATGTTTGATACTGTGCAAACTTATATTATTCAGACCCTCCAGGATTTCACTGCAGATTTTTATGATTGTTGCGGCCTGAAGTGCCTGATGTTGTTGCAGCTTTTGTAAAAAGTTGCAATGTGTTTGAATATACATATATATTTTCAAAAGCGCCTAAAAATTTTAATTGTGAAATAAAAATCACATTCTCATATTCTATCTCTTTTTATTGTGACACATGCACAAAGTAAATCCAGCATCATCAGCATAGACAATGTTTTTGAGCTGTCATTGAACTTGAATAGAACTGTCAAACACAAAATGAACTTTGGTCTTTCATGCTCACAGTAATCCAAATATGTATTGATTTAAACATATTTTAGAGTAAAATATTTCCAAATTTACAGTGAAAAATTTTGAACTTAAATAACATGATAAACAGATGAGTCCTCAGGTGTTCTCAGAATCTTCCTCTTTATCTATTTCAAAAACATCACTGCTGATGCTGGTAGAGGAAGACAAAGACTTTGAGGAGTTGATCTGGTTTTATTGATCTGCTCTGTTTTAAAGAAGCTTCTCTCAGGTGTCTATAGGTTTGTTGTGGAGGAGGTTCTAGATGGAATTTTTTTCCTGCAGACTCTAAATTCTTCCTTTGTTAAAGTAAAATGGTTGAGCCCCGCGCAATATGACAGACCAATCTGTACCTGCGCCCCACCCAGCCGTGTGCGCGCCCGGGGAGAGTGCACCTTCAATTCGGCACGACGTGCACCAGCGTATGCCCACCCGCGGGTGACCGTTCACGCGCGTTTTGAAGAGATAAAAGTCTGAAAGCTACAGAACGATAATAAAAGAGAGCACGGCTCCCGGGAAGGAGTCGGAAGGGAAACCGTCACGTGATCATCCATGACTGTTGTCACTGTAGATTCGTAAAGTTGCAGTGAAAATAAAAAGCTGCAAGGTGCGCAACAAATCGCGGGATTTGATTGGATTTGCATTAATAGTTGCAATCGCAACATCACGAAATCCTGGAGGGACGGATGATTTCAACAGAACCAAGGCAGAGAAAGACTTTTCAAACGTGATTTTGCAGATTTTACACACTGCACACGTCATATCAAGCTCCTTACCCCAAAATTTGTAGAATCCAAAGTGTGCCCAAACATTTGTCTTCATTAACGACGGGAAAGGAGGAATCTCTTTTTCTTCTCTCGTGATGTAGCGTAGCGCTCAGTAAGCTCCGCTCGCCTCCAGAGAAAACAAACTACGGTAGCCGTTTCGGGACAAACATTACGGCTTGCAAGTAAGCTAGCAGGTTTGAGCCACTAAATGAAATATATAAATGCAAGAATATGGGTAAAAAAATTGATTCTTGGATATCTAAAATCGATTCTGAATCGTTAAAAATGAGAATCTAGATTCGAATGTGGATGGATTTTTTCCGACACCCCTACAGATGAAAAATATCCTACCTCGAATCAAAGGCATTTTAGTTTCATCAAAGGAACATTTATCTCAGTTTACACATTTTTAACTCAATGAAAACCAATTCATTTTTTTAGTCAAGAATAATGCTTTTAAAGGTCATTTGTGAAAATTCTTTAAACACGTTTAAAATCCATTGAGAAGGAAAAATCAGACTAAACTGTATAATTATACATGATTTTATGATTTTACTTCGTCCCACTCCCTTTTAGTCGACAAATCAAACTCACTTTATTTCTGTCTACTGTATGCATTACTGCAAACAGTGGTGGACTTACCATTAGGTAAAGGTGGGTGATTGCCTGAATACTTAAAAATGTGGTCTAAAATCATTTCCATGCCTTTTGGCATCAGAATGTGTCCGAAAAGAACCCAAATCACTGAGATGGTACTGAACTGCTCAAGGGTTTTGTCCTCCCCCAGCCCTTCTACAGCAATGGAAGATTCCATCAACAGCAAGCCAAGAGAGACTTTCCAGGAAAAAAAAAAAAACAGTAAGATGAAGTGTTGTAACATAAAAAACGAAAAGAGAAAGCAAGAAATGTGTTCTAGCACTTCCTTTAGTGCAAGAAAACAAAACAGAAGAAAGGGCAACAGAATTATGAGAAAACAGTCAAAATGTTGTGAGGAAAACGTCCTAAAACTATGAGAAAAAAAAAAACAACAAATGTTTACAAGAATAGATTAATAAAAGTATGCGAAAAAATGAGTTTTTATTTTAAAAAATAATAAAAAATATTATACTAAAACATTTACAAAGGCATAGTTTTAACATTTTAGCAAAAAAACCACAATTTTAAAGGGAAAAGGGCCTGTTGCTTTTTCTAAAATAAAACGTCTTTTTTATCTTTTAAAATGTTTCAACAAAAACAATCTAATATTACCTGTTTTAGCTTGTGTTGCAGACAGTTCAGAGAAATGGGATGGACGTCACACTGCCTACAAATCTTGTTTACATTGTTTTAATTACTACTAAAATACTTAAAATATGTTGATGATCATTTATGATCATTTATCCTAAACTTGATACTTTTTATTCCTTTTTTGTTGGAGTTCCTGCATATAATACTTTGTTTATGGATTCACTCATTCACAATATGAAACACAAAACTCACACAGATGGACAAATAGTGGTGAATATCAGCAAACTTCTCATAAATTAACATAGAACAGGTATTTATTTGTTTTGCGTTTTAATTTGTCAAAGGTCAAGTTGACTGTAAAAAGTAAAAAATCAATTAGCACAACTTCTGTAATTGGTTTAAAAATATTAGTTTTTATCTAATTAAAAATTTGACTTTTAACTGCCTGGTCAACCAAATGTTGGGAAACATTTAGAAAACATGTTTTTAAAAATATTGGTTGTGTGTATTAATCCCCAAAGTACGGAGCAGCTAAAGGGACATTGAGGGGAAAATATATATATATATTTTCTGGTTAATAACTGGTGGATACCAGACAGTAACCAGAAAAAGTTTTTTTTTCCTTTACTTCAATTTTTAGAATTTTTTTTTTTTCCCAGTTACAGTGCACACCAGTTACTTACCAGAACTATATTTGTGATCAAAATGAAAGGGAAAAAAATGTAACTGGTGCTTCCAGATAGTAACTTTTACAGAACCCCTATGTATTTTTTAGGGAAAAAAAATCACTTCAATTTTTTTTTTTTTTTTTTAATTTTTAAACTTCGACCTCCCTTTATGGAGAATAAGGAAAAAAAAAACAACTTTTTTGATGTCTTAGGTTTTCTTTCTTAAGAAGTTAAAAGTTTAAAATTTCAATTTGATGAAAACTAATAATTTTAAATCTAACAAATGGCAGATATTTTAATTGATTCAACGCTTTACTTTTTTCAGTGGAACATCAGAACATTTGCATCTTATGGGTTCAAAGTTATTTTTTTATTTTGTATGACCTATATGCAAATGTGTTTATTTTAACTTTCTGAAACGTTATATTGGGTAGGGGTGGATACTGAGAGCCTGTCCTGGTATGTTTTTGTCTTGTTTGACTTCTACTCTGTCATTCATAGTATTTCTTGAAATGGAGGACCCCCTTGAAAAGAGATGTTCGATCTCTCGAGGTTTATCCTCCTATCTCAGTTTAAATGTGTAAGTAAATAAATAAATAAATACGTTTTGCCCAAAATCTAAAGAACAAATCGGGTGATTGTTTAAAATTTAGTATCTGATTGAGATTAAAAAGTTCATTTTCTGAACAGAAACTCCTCATATTAGTAAAAATATTCTATAATGAGCATCGTCGATCGCCTTGTGGTTCCGGGACTGTGGCAGTAACTTTGAGACCTCCCACAGCAGCAGCGGCGGCGCGTAATGGACGCATCCAAACAGGACAACTCTGTGTGACAGGAATACAGCAGTGAGTCATTGAGGCCTTTTTCCTGAAGCTGGAAGCCTTTTCACTCTCGCTGCTCTCCTGAGGCGTTTCAACATGATTGATTTTTACATTATTTTAATCCAGTGGGCTGACGCGTTATTGGAAAGAGGAGTGATGGATCTGGATGCGCAACACTGGGCATTGATCACTGGGAGGAGAAGGGGAGGTCGGGTTTTCCCCTGAGGATCTCGGTGTCACGCGCAGACGAGCACGCCCCCCCCCACGCGAACTGTTGATGGTGCCTCTGGATTGGGTGTTTGCGCAGGGGGCGCGCGCCCGGCCTGATTTGTTGGTTTGCTGCAAAGTTCATTTTAATCGTGGATGCTGCTGCATCCCCGCTGGAACACATCCTTCTTCCTCCCTGCTGCTGTGCCAGCGCGGGAGAGCCCGCGCGCCCGCTCCCAGCAATAACCTCGTGATGACCAGAGTGTCAAGTTGGAAAGAAAATTGATTTCCTTGTAATTAAAAAATATGCTCCACCTCGAAAGGGAGTTGGTGTGCAGCAGAGCGCCGCTCACACGCAGATTTGCCCGCGCAGCATCTGCTGGAAACAACGCGCGCAAGAGAGAGCGAGGAAGGAAACGCAGCTGAGCTGAGCTGAGCTGAGCGCGCACTCTGGCATTTTCTTTCTGTCTTTCTTTTTTTCTTTCCTGGAACGCGCGCAGACAGACACCGCTGCTGCTGAGACGTCAGACAGAGGGGAGCAGGGGAGGAGGACGCACATCCCTGACGCCCAAAGTTCCCCCGCGCGGAGTTGGGATTATGGTGCCTGCACATATTTGCGTTTCAGTTTAATTATTAAAGTTTTGGATTAGAGGGAAAGGGAAACGAACACCCCCTGGTGCACCCATGGATTTTGGAGCGGCACTGGCGCTTTAGTGCAGCGGAGCCAGACACAGATCCAGCCATGATTTGGGTAATGTTTTTCCCATTTTTAATCTCTGGTATAACCGGGAACAGAACAGCTGAGCAGGTCCCGTTTTTTCACGGGCACGTTTTTGAAAACTCCCCTGCCGGTTCCCGGGTTAACGGGCTGAGCGTCCCGTTGAAGAGGCTGAACTCGCTGAGGCTCTGCGGCTCGGAGTCCTCCTCAGCGGCGGCGCACTTCAAACTCCAGGGAGATGGAAACGAGAATTTCCGCGTCTTTGCGCACCACAAGCGCGGCCACATTCTCCTGAAGACTTCCCGTGTTTTGGACCGAGAGGAGCGCGCCGCGTACGCGCTGGGGCTCAGCTTGTGCTGCGGTCAGTGCGCGGGGCTTTCCTGGAAAGACAACGGCGAAGCCCCGCTCGTGGCTGAGGTCGCTTCCATCCAGGTGGACGTTCTGGACACCAACGACCACCAGCCCACTTTCCCCAGCGCGGAGCTGAAACTCAGCCTGGATGATGCCACCGCGCTGCGCTCGGCGGTCTACTCCTTCAGCGCGCGGGACGAGGACAGCGGCAAGAACGCCGAGCTCATTTACTTCGCCCTGCCGAAAAACGGGAGTTTTTACGCCGTGCCCAAAACTGGAGACATTCTTCTGGTCGACTCCATTCTCGGTCTGGGAGAAGTAATTAAGTTTAAAGTTTTTGCGCGGGACCGCGGGTGGCCACCGCGCACGAGCCAGAGCGTCGCAGTGGAAATCAACCCTCGGCAGTGGCCCGTGGCGCCACCGGGGACTCCCAAGCCAAAGATCAGGAGGTCCAGATCAGCGACCGAGTCAGACAACCCGGTCTTCATCAGCGTGTCGGAGGACGCCGGGATCGGTTCGGTGGTGATGAACCTGAACCCGGTGAAGTTCCAGTCGGCCTCCTTTGAGCTCATGGAGCCGGAGCCGGACAGCTCCCCGGTGAGCGTGAGCCGGGACAGCGGGGATATAGTGATCATACGGAAACTGGACCGGGAGACCGAACCGCTGCTGGACATCACGGTAAAGGTGCAGGACAAGAGGGGTGAGTAAAAGCCGTGTGTCAGCTGCGCGTGCACAAGATGTACAGAAATAGCTTTTCTAGTTTAGCAAAGTTGACCAGCTGAAAAACTGAATGAGATTTTTTTGGATTTGCTTTACGCGACTCTGCTGGTCTCGTGCGTAAATACGCACAGACGAAGAGAGGAAGAAAACCACAAGGCAAGCGGCAAATGAGTTGAAGTTGGAAACCTTTTTCTAATATTTGAAGTAAACTTCTCTGCATGCCCCCCTCCCCACTCCTGAACCTGGAATTGGACAGAAATCCTGCGCGCGCAGCCGCCTGGGGTCATCTGGTGGAGGGGTTAGTGTCTTTGAAGTGTCAGGAAACCAATTTCAGTCAGTGAAAAAAGTCATCTTTTTCATGTTCCGGAGTCTGTGGCGGGTTTTTTTTTTTTTTTTTTTTTTTTTTTGGAGGGGGGTGTCCTCCTTGCTTTGGTCTGCAAACCTCGGAACGCGCCAGTTTCTCCACCGATGGTGAGATTACGCAATCATTCCGTTCCGGTCTGCCGCGGGTGGCGCGGTGACAGCGGTGTCAGGGTGTTCACAGCAGAGGTTAAACTCGTTGGCATTCATCAGCGCCGCTGATTATTCATGCGCGCGAATGTGTTTATTTACCGCCGCGCGCGTGCGGTACTTTAATAATGATATGGACATCCGCACACACAGACGCACGCGCATGTCTCCCTAAACACTTGTTCCATTTAGCAACGCTTGACTGGAGGAGTGACCCAATCAATGCAAACTATCGGATTGGGTAATGTGAGCTCTGCTGAAGCAGGACACTGTCTACCTGCAGGCAGCACGCAGCAGGGCGCGCGCCTCGTGCTCTTTAGTAACACATATTCATATGGATACAAAGAAAAAGAGGGAAAACATGGTGTGATTCCTTATCTGCTGCAACAGGCGTCCTCTGGCTGCTGCACTTTCATTGCACTTAGTTGGGATTGGGCAGATTTCCAACGTTTTGTAATTAAAGCAAGTGGAACAAAAGTTGCCAAAATGTGTTTTCAAAAAGAGTATTTAGTGAAGTATGTCTCTGAACGGATGGTGATTGTCTCGTGTTGTGGTGATATGTCAACGAGGAGTATCTTATGAGATCATATTGAACATAGAGAAAGTCTTCAGGCGGACCTGAAGCTCCATCATTCTAGGTGAAGATGTTTACTTTGAAAATTACTTGAGTATTAAAATCGTATTGGAGTCAAAATCTGTTGTTATGGACATAAGAGCAACAAATCAAATTATACATTTCATTTGTGATGAATTCTGCTTCTCATTGCAACGAAAATGATGTGGCGTCCTGGACAATCGCCCAATGGAAGAACAACTGAATGTATGGAAGAAATCACAGCAGAACTTCAAATGAAAAGTGACTTATGTGGGGATAAACGTTTACTTTTATTTATGTTTTTGGTCTGTTTTTTTCTTAAGCCATGGTGGGAACCGACCTTTGAATGTAAATGGACAAAATTACTATTATATAGTAACATTACAGCTTTTTTAAAAAAGATTTTGTGTTCTTATATATAAATATAAAAGTACTTTCACCAAAACTGTCAATATAACCATGTCCTGGAATTCAAGGATGCTGCCGGTGAAATCTTCAAAACTTTTTTTTTCTCTTGTTTTGTTCGTACTTTCGCATTTTGCAACTTAAACTGCTTTACATTTTTTAAAAGCAAAATAAACAGTTTCTAGATGGTTCTTTAACTGTTTAGTGGAACCCCCTTTTTGTCTGAAAACCTTCCAAATAAGATGAAACCAATTAAAGAACTCACACCAGAAACAAATCAAAAGTTAAAATAAAAATATACATAAAAACCTTTATGAACTACATTGTTTTTCTTTAAACTAAATATTATTGATATAATACATATTTTTAAGAGAAAAAAATAATAAACACTTTTAAAACTTTCAATTCATACACATGTATTCATATTTTATCTACATTTTTTTGCTAACCAACTTTCCATTTTTTTCAAACTTCATCTGGATTTCATATTTAAAAAATCACTACTTAAAATTCTATGCTAATTATTTGAAAATGTGAGTTTTTGCATAAATAAAAAAGAGGACAAAAATCATCCATTATTTGTAATAAAACAGTAAATTGATGAGACTTTGAGTTTATCAAATATTTAATACACATAACTCTTTTCTCATCTTTGTGCAGACATATGACTGAGATTCATCCCATATTTAAATATAATATTAAACTGCATTCTGTTAAAAAAAAGGATATTTGTAATTCCTGCTATATTTGACCACATTTAACTATATTTCCAGTGTTATTCAAATCCTTCTAACTACAGTTATGTTGTGCTTTTAATGTGAACATTAAGGAAAAAGTAAAAAATGAAAATCCAATAATGTAACACTGACATTAAAGAATGCACGCTTTATTTTGAAATGGGTGTAAATGCGTCACTTCAGAGTGACATTCATCAAAATACATTTGGTTTTAAGGATTTAGTGAGAGAAGTAAAGATTCTGTCCTTTGAAAAAATGAAGAGTTCACAGAAAAAATGTCTTAAAAGGATTTTGATATTTTGAACATTAGCAGGTCAGTTTAGTTTCTGAACTGAATTAAATTGATGCTTTTATTGTTTGTTTCAGACAAACTTTACGCTGACGGAAATATTCACAAACATAGATGTTAATATTTAACCAGAGGGAAGAATCACTAAAGAAAACGGCAGGATTTCTCTAATCTCAGGTTCAAACTCTGACCTGTCACAGGTCTACAGGTCGTGTGACTCAAACAAAGATGGTCTATTAAAAAAAAGAGTCTTCACTCCTCTCAAATAAACGCTACCAACAAAAAGGCTCTTGGACGTCCACAAAATCTGGAAAACGGCTACAAAAATCTCCTCAGATAAGTTTATATTCACATTTATTTTGTACAAAATGTTAAGGTTAATATAAATAAAAAAGCAACTCAATTACAGTAAATAATTCCCTACTTTCCAGCCCTGTCGAGAGTTTCAACAAAACTATTGAGGGGACAGAATGCAGTATTGGAGAGCGCCGGTCAGGCCGCGGCGAGGAGGCTGGCAGGTTCCACTGTGATGAAATGTAAATGAAGAGTGTCTATTGGCTGGAAAATGCAGTTTGTATGAACAAAATCAGAAACAAAGAATGAAATGACAGCATGAGAAATGAGAGTGACATCAGCCCGAGGCGTTGATGAGGAGAGCAGAGGATCTCTGTTTTTGAAATGACGCCAGGAGTTCTTTAAACATTTGGCTCCAGCTCCACTCATGTCTTTTAATTATCCCTGAGGATCTCAGAACAGTTGTCCGATGAAATAATCAGTATTGTGGAGCAATAGATCAAATTTTGTGTTTTATAGTAAGACACCAACCCATCATCCGAGAGCTACTTTTTGGGTTTTCTCCTAAAACTTCTCCTATATTTTAAGATTTCTAATGATCTCAGGTTGTGCACAGGTTTTTTTTTTGTGTCGCTGCATCTCAGTGCTGGACTGGTATAGATTGCTCAAAGCATGACCCACCTCCTGCCTAATTACAGCTTAAATTGGCTGCAGAATCCTGAACAGGAAGTGAAGAATGTAGGTGGAATTTAGGGAAGATGTTCCAGATTTTTTACTTTGAAGTTGAAAATTTTGTTATTAAAGATTTCCTCCATAAAAATGTAAAAGTTCAAGTTTATTTTTCCACTAAAGAGACGCACTATATGAGTGTGCAAAAGCGCTAAACCTTCTATAGAAGCACGAATAAGTTGATTGTATTGAAGTAGAAGGTTAAAAAAACACTCATCTGGATGTCGTTTGTCTTTATTATTGAATATTTCTCCTCTTTTATCCTTATTTCTGGTCTGCAGCTGGTTTAAATGCTCCTAGAAGTGGTTGTTGTTAGCACTCCGCAACCTCGTTCGCTCCTCTGGATGAAAGCAGCTTGTTGGGTTTCAAGAGTCAATTGTAAGATTGTTCCTGAGTCTTCCCTTTTTTATTGAGCGAAGGTTTGTTTTGGAAAAAAAAGATTGTTTTACACCAAACTCAAAGCGTCCTTTCTCTTTGGTTGAGATAGCGACTTCACTGCCCTCGAACGAATAGTTTGTGTCCTTCTGGTGGAGAATGCGGTCCACTAGAGTTGACCCTGCAGTATGAGATATGAGAAAAGGAAACGATGTCCTCTCGCCGGGGCTGTAACAAGTATCGGAACATTTTAGTTGAAAAATCTGTGATATTCAAAAAACGCAGATAAACATAGTAGCATATAGTAAAGAAACACTTCAGGCAATGTAATTATCAATCAAAAGTTGCAGATTATTGTTAGATTGCAAGTACATAAATTAAACAAACTGAATACACAACTGTCAATGGAAATAAACAAAGCTTCAAAGTGAAGTGACAGATTCTCATTTTAAAATTAGGGTGTATTAAGTCTGGAGAAATGATTTATTCCAGACGGAATACACTTAATTTGTTCCGGATCGAATCCTTAACCTTGCGTTTGGTCTGTATTCAGACTGGGATGTTCCGGAGAATCCTGTTCTGGACCAAAGCTTGTATACAAAACCATGTGACTAAAGATCTCTTCACTCATTGGCTTACAGCTACGAGGGCGGGTCAAAACAAAAAGAGAAAGATGGAGGTGCTGCACTTTGCAAATACTTGGCAAGATAGTTTAACTATTCAAACATTTTTCTAGGAAGACCATTTTTATCACTTTGTTCTGCTACTGTGACACAGTGGAGACATGCTAAAAAAAATGGTAGACAGTAGAGCTACGAGGTACGCTAAGTGTTTGACATCTACAGTTGAAACCAGAAGTTTATGTACACCACATAAAAAAAACACACATGCTTTTTTTTTCTCACTGTTAGACATGTAATAAAAATAAACTTTTTCCTGTTTTAGGTCAATTACTATTAACAAAATTATTTTTATTTGCTAAATCTCAGAATAATGAGACTGTTTTTTTTTTTTTTAAGACAATTTTTTAATTACTTTTATCAAAGTCAAAAGTTTGCATACACTAGGATACCTATGCCTTTAAGCAATTTGGGAAATCCCAGATGATGATGCCATCTCTTTGGAAGCTTCTGATAGGTTTATTGAAAGTAATTAAGTTAACTAGAAACACACCTGTGGTTATATATTAGGGAAAATTTGAAACACACTTGTGCGTAAAACATCATGGGAAAGTCTAAAGAAATCAGTCACAATATTAGGAAGACAACTGTGGATTTGCATAAATCTGCTTCATCGTTGGATGCAATATCCAGGTGCCTGAAGATGCCACGTTCAGCCGTTCAGACAATTGTATGCAAGTACAAACAACATGGGAACGTCCATCCATCATATCGCTCAGAAAGGAGACGGGCTCTGTGTCCCAGAGATGACCGTCCTTTGGTCCAATATGTCCAGAACAACCCAAGGACAAAGACAAAAGATGTTGTGAAGATATTGGCTGAAGATGGTGAAAATGTGTCAATATCAAGAGTGAAACGAGTGCTGTGTAGACACGGGTGGAAATGCTACTCATCCAGGAAGAAGCCATTACTCCAAAAGAAACATATAAAAGCCAGATTAAAGTTTGATAAAGTCCACAAAGATAAAGACTTTTGGAACCATGTCCTGTGGTCTGATGAAACCTAATGTGAACTCTTTGGCCACAATGACCATCCTTATGTTTGTAGAAAAGAGAGGGAAGCCTGCAGGCCTCGGAACACTGTCCCAACTGTAAAACATGGGGGTGGTAGCATCATGTTGTGGGGTTGTTGTGCAGCTGGAGGGACTGGTGCACTTCACAAGACAGATGTCGTCATGAGGAAAAACAGTGTGTGGAAGTATTGAAGCAACATCTGAAGACATCAGCTAGAAAGTTGAAGCTAATGGATCTTCCACATGGACAATGACCCAAAGCATCCCGCCAAACTGGTTGCAAAGCGGCTTAAGGACAACAAAGTGGATGTTTTGGAGTAGCCATCCCGGAGCCCAGATCTAAATCCCATTGAAGACTTATGGGCAGAGCTGAAAAGGCGGGTACATGCAAGGCGACCCACAAACTTGGCTCAGTTACACCTGTTCTGTCAGGAGGAATGGGCCAAAATTCCTGCAAAGTCCTGTGAGAAGCTTGTGGAAGGATATCCAAGACGTTTGATCCAAGTACTGCAGCTTAAAGGTAATAGTACCAAATACTAATGAAATTTATGTCAACTTTTGACTTTGATAAAAGTAATAGAAAATTGTCTAAAAAAAACCCTAGTGTCATTAGTCTGACATTTAGCAAATAAAAATAATTGTATTAATGGTACTTGACCTAAAACAGGAAAAGTTTGTTTTTATTTCATGTGTGATGGTGAGAAAAAAAAGCAAATGTGTGTTTTCATGTGGTGGATGTAAACTTCTGGTTTCAACTGTAGATGGTCGAGTGAACAGTGTAGGAAGCAATTTGTAATTACGTTAAAGTTGTTTTAATGAGCCTGACCACACTTCAGTGAGCTGCTGTTCCACCACTGCTGCACGTTTGTCCACGGATGATCGGCTACGGTGGCTGTTTTGGTTCAGTTCTTTCACCCTTGGAGCGGATCCTTTTCACACTGAGGAATCTCAATAAGGACAGAAGTTCAGTCTGATTGGAAACGAACAGAGACCAACTCCAAAGATGGGTCAGAGAGCGATTCCTGGTCCGGGACTAGGATTCATCTGAGAGTATTCACACTGAAACTTTGTTCTGGATTATCGGGGAAAGAAACTCTGGTTCACTTTAAGTAGACCGAATGTGTTCAGTCTGAATACACCCTAAAAATATCTGTTTTTTTTCTAGATTTAAGAAGAAAAAATAAAACTGAGACTGGAGTCAGTTTACCAAAATAAATCCAGAATTTACAAATACAAAAAGTTAAAAATATTACAAAAATCTGGTGATCAATGGTGTAATGTCATTTTTCTGCCTGCCGGAAGTTTTGGGTATTTTTTTGTTTTTTCCTCTAAAGATGAAAACAGTCCGTTTGTTAACTGTTTTCTGTGGGAAGCTGTTTTCAGTTTAGATCCAGGCCTCGAGGGCCGGCCTCCTGCTGGTTCTCCAAACATCCCGTTACCTGGATCAGGTAATCGGCTGCAAGGAGTTTCAACGGCTGGTTTGCTGGAAAACATGGACACCGGCCTTCGAGGCCTGGATTTGGACACCCCTGGTTTCGATGAAAGGACTGAGTGTTGTTTTGTCGTTATTATGATCTTCTTATCATGGATCCACTGGAACTGAAGTCAGCTAAACTTTGAGGATAGATATACTGAACATTTTTAGGATTTGTTGTTTGATGATCCAAAGCGACGGAGATGTTTTGTTTACTGCTGACCAGGAAGTTGACAGACAACTTTTAAATGACATCATTTAAAAGTAATAAATATAATTTCTTTCCTTCAAATTGTTTTGTTAAATCTAATCTCCTGTTCTAAATGAAGGTATTAATGATGGTGAATAAATCTGAATTTTACTGTTCATAAACCAGTAAAAAGACTCATGTAGCAATCATTCAAACAAAACAGTAAGGATCTGGGTTTGATCTGTGAATCCTGACTTGTGGATCAAATTGATCTCCACCAAAGTACCGATCTGCAGTTAGTAAAACCCACAGCTGGAGTTTGTAGAGGCTGGGATTACCCCAAAGCAGAGCAGACAAGTGTTGCTATTTTTCATTTTGTAATCATTCTCTCTCTGGGAGATGAGGACAAACATTCCCGAGCTCCGTGTTCGTACTGTAAGTGTGAAATGGCTTAGCGCGTTTCAAGATTAGAAACGCATCACATATTGTTCTAATCCCCCCCCCCCCCCTGCGCTGACCAGTGGTGACCAGGTCACTCATAGATTCCGGACGGGCGTCGATGCTTCCTGAATGGATGGATCTTAAAAGTACCAAAGCGTGGCCTTTTATGAGTTTGGGGGGCGGGGCATATAACGCACTGCCATGACCCCAACTGCCTGCTGCTTCACGTTAAAAGACGGCAAGTTTTCATTTCCAAGGCTTAGCGGTGGGCGGCGGGGGGGGCGAGCGGGGCTCGGCTGGGTGTCCGGTGCGTGAGGGGAGCGCGCCATCCGTTTGGTTGTTGGTGGCTCGGTTGAAGTCTTTTAATCCGTGCGGAGTGGAGAGTCCCGGCGGAGCCTTGACCTCCCTCCATCTGCTCCCATTATCCCTGTAATCCCATCTCATTCTCTGTCTGCCTCTCTGCCGCTGCTGCTCGGTCTCCACTCGTACTTTCCTGTTTTTCTCTCTCTCTCTCTCTTCTCTACTTCAGGGAATTTGTATGAGTGGAATAACGGTTTGAGACTGCAGGAGAAAAAGGCTTAAAGAAGAATAAAAACGAGTAAGAGGCTGGAAGTGTGATGTTTCAGGATCTAAGACTTCCATCTGTCTGGGTTTGCGGTCTGTGTTGCGTGTGTGTCTGCACTAGTTTTCGCTTTTGCTTGAACACGGTTTTGGTAAATGTCAGATGAAATCTGCTGCCATGACAACAGCAAGCCGTCTATAGTTTTTCATTATTTTATATGCACACCTTCGCGTTCGATACAGCAGTCCTTTTCTGTGGTGTCGCAGGTCGTTGACTACATCTATGATCACGGAGCAAGAGCTCCATTAAGTCGGCCAATTTTCAGCTGCTCCTTGACTGCAGTAACTCCTGTTGGCACAACAATTAAAGCCTTGATTTATTTGGTTAATTAGCTAAATGAATAATTGAGTTAGTCACACCGCGGTCCTCTCTGTGTCCCCTGTGCTTAATGTTTTAAAATAAAGACGTATGCCTCGCACAGCTTGTTCTACTCATCTCTCTACTAATTTATTAACTATCATATTCAGATCACCCCACAAACCCAAGCAGGATCAGCACTGTTGACCTATCGGCTAATGACGGTAATGGGCTTCCCCTGCGCAGAATTTACGGTTCTGGACGTAAATCTGGTTGAATTCAGGACGGATGACCTCCATTATGCTGAACCAGAGGAGTTATAACGGACTCATAAACTTCAAAATCCACAGAGAACATAAATAAATCTGCCCAAATAAATATGGAAGAAGATCCCATCAGGGAGATGCTGCTGATATCTGCACAATTCTGGAGACTATTTTCCTCGGAGCGTCACATGATCATGGAAAAGACCTTCAGAAGACGCTCACCTGAGATGTTCAAGTAAAAGAAAAAACTGTTGGAGAAAAACTTAAGAAATATAAACACCCATGCAGAACCTCAAAGCAAGTTCAGGAAAAGTTAAAAACTGCAGACAATAAAAAAAATATTTACCGTATTTTCTGGACTATAAGCCGCTACTTTTTTCCTAGGTTTTGAATCATGCGGCTTATACAAAGGTGCGGCTATTCTGTGGATTTTTCTTCCACTGCTAGAGGAGCTCTAACCGGAATTTGAATCAAAAACAAGATAGACAAAAAATCAACTCAAATCACAAAAGCCAACGCTACTTTGTCTTTAGCAGATAGAACACTTGTGACAAATGACTAACTGGTAATTGTTTTTAA
The DNA here is from genome assembly GCA_003999625.1 of Oryzias javanicus. NCBI lineage: Eukaryota > Metazoa > Chordata > Actinopteri > Beloniformes > Adrianichthyidae > Oryzias > Oryzias javanicus. Next base: position 37,180,243 of record CM012439.1, read on the forward strand.
AATCCTTCTTCATCGTGGAAATCACACAAAGAAGTTTGTGTGGTGGACATTTTTAGTCAAAAGATATGGAGCTTGCTATCTAGGAAGGAAACCGCACTGCTGCACACATGCTTAGCATCAATGAATCTATGGTGAGACGCTGGAGATGGCAAGTACATACATGTACATTTAAAGTACAAAATTGTTACAGTAATTATCTTACTTTTCAACATAGATATATGCGGCTTATAGCCCAGTGCGGCTTGTATTTCTTTTTCTTTTTTTTTTTAAACTAAGCAGGTGCGGCTTAGTCCAGAAAGGAATATATATTCCTATCTAGATTGTCAGTTGATCCAACTTTTTAGCCCATAATATTGAACTTTAACTGAGTGGATTGAAAAAAACAAAAATAAAATATTCATTTTGTCTCATCAGTCTAGCCTGATAACTGTAACAGAACCATTAAAGACCCACTCCGATCATCTTTTGATCCGTTTTCAAAGCGTTCCCGATGGTCTTTAAATCATAATTTTGCTGTTTTTAGACAAAATTAAAAAAAAAGGCTTTTTTTTTTTTTTGTAGAACATAGTTTCTTAAAAACAGTTTGTTTGTAAGTTACCTCAGAGTTGTGGGTGGGACTGTTGGCGCAGAGCAATCCCACCTCCACTTCCCATCACCCGTTCAACTTAATTTCACCCAAGCTAACTCTGGTCCGGGACCAGGAACTGCTACTTCAAGGGGGTCTCGGTTTCCAATCGGACTGAACTTGCGTTCGCTCTGAGATTCCTCAGTCTGAATACAAGGCCAAATATCTGAACCAAAACGGCCACCGTAGTTACGAGATGTGAATGGAGTAGAAATGAACCGACAGAACAAATGCAAGCTCAACTTTTACTGTGATTCACAGTTTTCCTGACAAACTCTGATCATCCTGCCTTCATACATTTCTTACAGCACGCCTCCGTTATACCAAACTTTACTCCTAAATATAAATCTTAATTAATAGCTAGTTTTTCAAATGCATTTTTTTAAAAGAGCAACTAGTAAAAAAATATATCGTCCTTACCTTTAACATATAATTGCATTCTGAAAACAGTTTAAAACCTGAGCTTATGAAGCAGACAGTTCCTTTCACTGAACATCACAAAAAAACCCTCAAATGTCGATCAAAATGAATCCTCCTTCAGATTCTTGGAAATGTCTGCTGTGTTCACGCTTCCATCATCGCCGCTCACTGAGGTTGATTGTAAAGACGAGATTCATTTCCGTGTTAAACACTTTTAAAAGCATTTAGTAATTACAGAAAATTAGTCAGAGGACGCCACGGCAGCGCTTCACTCCTCAGCAGTAGCGGCGTGAGGAAGAAATGCTTGATTTTACTACTTCGTTTCTGGGGTTTTTGGCTCTCCATCCTTTAAAATCTTCTCTTTAGAATTTAAATGGAAAGATTCTTTTTTTACTGTTTTACTTTCTACAAACAATTCATAGAATGTATGATTCTGTAAAACATTTTTAACAGTTTTTATTTGTATACTGAGACAAACGGGTAAAAAAAAAAACATGTTGTTGTAGTACAGTTGAGAAACAAAATGAAATATTTCATCTTAATAACTTTGGTTTTTAAGAGAGAACTTCTGGCAAAACGGAAAATTAACTTTTCATGTGAACATAGCGCCATGATGCTCTAACAGAAACTGATATTTAAGACCAAAGTAATGCTCTAAAGGACTGAAAACAAAAAATTCACAAACATAAAACTGTTGAGAACATGAAAGAGGGAATCTACCAAAACAGAAGACTTAAAAATATGAATGTCAGCTCATAAATGTTAGAAAACAGAAAAGCGGCGTTGGATTCCTACCAGAGCAGGAGAAGTGTGGAATGACGGGATTAGGGAACAGCTGGCTTTAATCAAGACAACTGTCACTTGACTTTACACAGATTATTCTAACTTTCACACACATGTAGCCTACACTAATAATTACTTTGTATTTAGTTCTTGAGTCTGGTTTGTGGAACAGTGGGAACTGCTTTGAAAATGTTCAGTCAGAAAAACGTCAAGCATAAAACGTCTGTGAAAGAACCGATATGAAGGGATTAGGCAAAAGAACTGGTTGTTTTACCACTTTATTCCACACTAAAATTATTTTATTCAATCAAACTGGTGCCAAATCCAGGGAAAAGGTTTTAGCAACTGAAATACTTTGAATTCAATTTTATTTATATTGCCCAATATTTAAAAAAAATGCTGCTAATTGCACAGAAGCAGAAGGTCAGTAACAAAATATAAACTATAGCTTTTATTTTATTTTATTTTATTTAACCAGGAATGTCTTGTTGAGATTAAAAACCTCTTTTCCATGGAAGTCCTCGCCAGCTAATTGCTAAACTAATCAGACTAAATAAAACTGGTTATCTGTGTCCTTAGACCCTCTTTCCCAGTAAGAAAAAAAAGACTTAAAAAATCTGATTTAAAAAAAGAAAAAAAAGAAGAAACTTCAGGGATGCCCACATGGAGAGATCTTCTCCCAGGACTGACAGGCGATTTACCAGGACTGTTAAAGAATTAGATCGTAAACTCTACAACTATGGATTTGAAAAGAGTTCAACCAGATAGAACTGGAGGAGGTCCACGACCAAGAACAGGAGCACAGATGATCCACCTGGAATCTAAAATCCCTCCCGCTCCCCCAGAGGGGAGTGGGAAGGAGAAACAACACGTGAATCGCACTGCACCAAACAGAAGTACAGAGAACTAAATATAATGAATAATAAAGAATAGAGGAGAGGTGAAGTAAATGAGAAGAGAGAACAGAACCCTAGAGCTGATGGGGATATCTCCAACATTGGAAATAGGTGCATTACTTGGCAACAATCTTCTATGTGAGATTCCTACCTGTCCTTTGGGAGACCCTCTTCCGCCATGTTGACTATCTTTTTTGGGAAGAGTGGCATGCACTAGGAACCAGTAGGAAATGTCACATTCAAATGTTTGACGTTTGAGGCGTCTTTTTCAAAGATTTCACACGTTACTATTTCAAAATACAGTTTTGATTACTCGTAAAAGATAAATATGTGTCTTTTGTGGTCAGTTTGTTCACAACAACCACTTGAATAGTTGGTATTTTCATTTTCTGGAAGTATTTATCAAAGTTTCCACTGTCAGTGGATGAACCCAGCCCGAAGCTCCCATCATTCCAATTGGTCAATTAATCTAAGCCCCGATTTGAAAGATTTGAAAGTGAAAATTTAAGATTTTAAACTTGGAAACCGAAAATTAGAAACTGAAAAAAACCCTGAAATTATTGTTCACTTTTTAAAAATATATAAAAAAAGTTTTTATTTATTTTAAGTTTCAACACCAATTTTTCAGCTCTCAATTTCAAATGGTTGTATTTTGGTTTTCAAAACTTTTGGCCCCAATTTGACACCATAGGTAACCGGAATTAATGTGTAACTTAAACAATGAATTAATCCATCAGGGAGAAGTTTTACTATCTGGCATTAAATTGTGTAAAAAAACAACCTGTTGACCGTTAAAAAAAAAAAAACAAACTTGTCTTGTGTTGACAAAATATGTCTGAATTATTTCTATAATTTATGCAAGTATAATGTATAATAATTAGAAAAGTTAATCTTTCTGAAAGGTTTTTATCCCATTACAAACTAACAAAGCCTCACAGTGAAACAGCATCAGTTAAAACATTTTTAAAGCTTGGAAGTTATGAATTTTAGAGTATTACCTTTAAAAGCCTTAAAAAAAAGGTTATAGTTTTGATATCTGTGCCTTAATATTGTGCTGCTTGAAACTTCCCCATTTCACATTTCATGTAAAAAAATAATATTTTCAACCAGAATTATTTGGATTAACTAATCTTAAGGAACAGCAGGAGAAGAAGTTTCTATCCTCCAGTACGCTAAATGTCCAAGAAGAATAAAATAAAGAAGAGTGCTAAAGCGTCACATCAACAAGACAAGATGAAATAATTTGATCATGAAATTGGAATGTATTGGTAATAATGCTTACAATGGGAAATAGCCTGAAAAATGTTTTATTTTTTTTTATTTTTACACGAATGGCTTTAAAAAGTCTTGAATTTAACATGAAGAAACCTTTAGGAAGCCTGATGGTGGTAGTGGGATGGTGTTTACGCAAGCAAGCAAGTTTATTTATAAAGCACAATTTATGCTCAAGGCAATTCAGTGTGGTACAAAAATACATAAAATTACAAAAGGAAATGAAAATCAATTGATAAAACATAAGGGAAATAATAGAATTAAAATTCAGAAAATGTAAAAATCAATAAAAATATGTGTGGGGTCGCTGCAGTGCTTCTGGACTTGACGGAATTACCTGTAATTAAAAGAAACATGAATTTCTACCAGTTAGTTCTGACCTCAGGAGATCAAGAGTTCTGCTAACAGCCGGTCTACTGTAGAGTGTTTTAAAAAATGAAATTATTTTAAGGATCTAAATTAATTATTGTGAAGTTATTTTTACAATGTCGGTAATTTTTTGCTCTTTTGAAGAGCATTCATGCACTCTCAGTTCTGAAGCTTTCTCAGCTCCGTCACAAACTCAAGCGTGAAGACAGATTGAGATTATCATCCAACTTGAGTTTAACTCCAGCTGACATCAGCCTTTCATTAACTCCCACAGTTCTTCTTCTCTTTCTCTCCTTCTTCTATCCCTTCTCTACCAAATGACTTGACTTTTGAGTTGATTTGTTGTTTTCAGGGCCTTTTTTTCCTTACAATTTGTTCATTAGTAAACATCAAACAAATAAAACTCCATGCTGCTATTACAGCAATTACTGTGGCTTTTTTCACCAACTTCAAGAGAAAGTCGTGTTTTTCTGCGCCTCTGAAGGTTGCTGCAGAGAAACAGTCCATCACTCCGAGCGCGCTCGGCTCTCCACTCGTCACGCAGTTCGCAGAATTCCAATTCTGTGCTTAATATTTTGCCAAATGCAGCGTAACACAATTACAAGCTCTCACTGCAACTCTCAGACTGAAGTACAAAAATGACTGTGACCATTTCTCAAATTAAGTTATCATAGTAGAAGAAAAAGGTTGAATATGAAGCAATGTCAGGACGAAGAAGCGGGAGTTTGTAGAAAAACACAAATTAATAAACATTAGGGATGGAAAGATTCATTTTCCCCGTGATTCGGTTCAAACCTCAAGTTTAAGGTCATGGTTTGGTTTCAATTTCATATCTATATTCAAATAATACCTTAAAAAAACACTATCTTAACTTCAAAAATTAAAAGTAATCTGTCTTTCCAAATCTTTTTCTATTTACTCAATATAAAAAATTAATAAAACCACTTATATAGTTAAGTATAATACACTAAGTTTCTTAAGTTTAAAAAAGCAAATTAATATTTTTTGATTAATGCAACAAGGTGACAGCAATTCTTTCAGTCTTTCAGTGAATGAAGAAAATCCTTGTGTTTGATTTATATCAGGGGTTCCCAACGCATCAATCATGATTGACCTGTCAACCTCAAAGGAGGTTTGGGAACTTCTGACTTTTACTAAACTTGTAACATAACGCAATACGGGTGTTTAGATTAGAAGTCACGTTCCCCCACAATTCGGTTCCTCTGTGTAACATGCGGTTCAGTTTTAAACCCAGAATTATGGGATCTCCAAAAAACACAAAAATAGATTTTCTGGCACACAAGTCAAGGTGTATGTTTCTAGTGGGTATAGAGTAAATGAAGATACTAACCCTGAACTCCAAAGGGAGATTCGATCTTTCATGGATAATGTTAGGTCAGCTACAAGTGATCCTTTAGGATCAGGGATCTGTCAACTGAGGCTCCAGAGCCACACGTGGTTCTTTTACCTCTCCATTCTGGAGCTCTGGTTAAAGAATAAACAATCATTTTAACTAGGGCTGCAAATGATATTTGATACATTTTCAACATTGATCGAGTAACTGCAGTACAGTTTGAAAACCACCGTTATGAACAAGATTATGATGGTTGAAAGGTATAAAATCAGTCAAGAAGTTAATAATTGATTTCTGGCAAACTGCAGTTTGTTTTCTACCGTCTTTTTATCTACATCAAATGGAAACAAAAAGATGTCCAGTCAACAGCTGCTTCTTTTTATAGCTTTAAATGCAATATGAGTTAGAAAGATCGAGATTTTTGCGGTTTTAGTAAAATAACTTTTGCCAGAACTTTTGTTAAATCCTTTATATATCGATTCATGGTCCATGTAAGTGTGAGAGATGAAGATGCACACCCCTAGTTTTTACCCATAAAGACCCAGACCCAGTTTTTGTGGAAAATACCACAAACCAAGTTGACCACAGGAAAGACATCAGATATTTTTCTGTTAAGCTGATGTTCTTATGGGTTAAACCAACTGTGAGGTAAAAAGTAAGTGTTAAACTAAATCAAACTTTATTCAAGTCATTCTCAGCTACTACTCAACAACAACTACTGTTCTTGAAGAACGGTCGTGTTGAAACATTTTGACAGATATTTGAGCGCTGTTTACCAGAGAAAATCAATTTGAAGCCAGAATTAAGGCTGATTTTCTAACAATTTTAGTATTTTAGATGTGTCACATGGCTTGAAAATTATGGTAAGAGTCACTTAAATAGCTATAATTTCATTTTTGCTGGTTAGATATACAAATTTCTGGCAATCTTGCACCTCAAGTGGTAAAATAAATTTCTGCTAACATTTATTGCATTGAGATGTTCCTATGTGACACAGGGTGTCTTATTTTGAAAGGGAGCCAAAATGCATAAACTACTTCTTATCTTCTATTTATGTTTGATTTATCCCCTAAAAACAACAGTTCATTTATATTGATCATAAAAAGTATCGAAAAGCATAAATATGAATCAGTGTCTTAGTTTTGAGAGGGTGACTTCGCTGGGTTTCTATTAGTGAGAAATCTAAAGGCTGTCAGGGTTACAGACCCCTGATTTAGAGTGAAGTCCTCAGTATCAGTTCAGCTGCTATGATGTAGTGACGTTGAGGATATTTTCTTTCATAATGGTACCAAAGTGCCTGCTAGTCTCCATACACTCCTCGTGCATTACATCCTCCGTGGTGCCATTTGTCACTATTTCTCAGCTCTTGTTATACTTTGGTTTCCTGTCCCCGCTCCGTCTGCCTGACTTAGCTGAACATAAACATGCAGAAGTGATTCTGTTAAACTGCCATCGCTGCTCCCTCCACCATCTGTCACTGCCAGAAACTCTGAGAGCTTCAGCATCATTTCGCTCCAGAAGACAGAACAGTTTTTTTTTTTTTGCACTGACCGGCGCGATCTGCCTCCAAATTGGAATTCACAGCACGTTCCAAGAGAGGATGTCAGCGTTCTCTGAGCTCGGCCCGTTTGTTAAAGGCTGTTTTGATGAAGTTGACGCAGGAATCTGTCAAGCACAAAGGAAAAACGCACAACTCAATTTAGAGCGTTGTGAAGAACTGCAGATATGCTTTGGGTCAGCGGGAACTCGTTGTCCTTAAGTGTTCGCCATTGTATCTAATTTTAGTTTATTATTTGAGTAATGTGGCTGGCAGCTCCGTTGCAGACTGACAGCTTGTTCTGTTAGATATCTGTATGATCTCCAGGAATATTATCTGAATCTGAATCCATGTCATCACAGCTGAAGTTAACTTTAAACCCACTTTTTCTTCCAGAGCCTCACGGTCACAAATACAACTACCACTGCACGACGGTGTCGGCAGTGTCTCCAAGATTTCATGCTGCTCCACAATTTTTTTTGAAAATTGTTGACATGGTCGCAGCAGTCAGGCGACCATCAGGGATGCAGGATAGAATGCTTTTTATACACCCCGGACCTCAGGGGCGGTCGATGGCACTGGACGTTAACGCATCGTCCAGTCAGAACTACTGTTGGCCGGAAATTCCGGTTGCCGCTCGCCTTTAGCCACCTGTAACTAGACTGCAACTGCGCAAAATTAGTTAGATGTCAAAAAAATTGTCCGGTTGCCGTTAATTTTATACTTTTTTCTAAAGACCTCCATAACCACTGCCAAATGCCGCCGCCCGATTGCAAATGCCGCGAGTTTGCTAAAAAGCGTTGCCCGTGGGTCGGTTGCATTTTGGGGGATGTGACCGTAGTCTTAGGGTGTTGACGGGCGGCCGTGGTGCAGTGGTAGGGCAGTCGTCTCATGATCGGAAGATAGTGGGTTCGATTCCCTGCCCGCCCATGTGTCGAAGTGTCTTTGGGCAAGACACTGAACCCTAAATTGCCTCTGGTGGAAGGTTGGTGCCAGTGTTCGGCAGCGGAGTCACTACCAGTGTGTGAATGTTTGTGTGAATGGGTCTGTGACTGTGAAGCGCTTTGGGTAGAAAGCGCTATACAAGTCTACGTCATTTACCATTTGACCCGTGTGAGTGCTGCAGGTTTTTGGAGAGCAGTGTCTTTGCAGGAATACAGGTGTGCCTTAAGGGTCGTACGGTCACCTCAAGGGGCGTCATTAAAATGGAACATTTGTTCATGTGGTGAATGTATCGTGAAGTTTTGGAAAGATAATTTAAGTCCATTCATGACATGCAGGTGATGCTGTCATACAGTGCCCTCCACTTTAGTCATTAGTGAGATGAGAGTATTGGTCGTAGAGTTTGACTGATATTGGCACTAATATTGGGTTTTTCGACACTCATCGATATCGCCCTTTTTTAATCCAACTGATTACTTTTTGCTCAGAGGCAGGTGTTCCTCTGTCTTCAACATTCAATCTACACACAGAAAATTCACCTGAAATTGTATTAAACATCTGTCCTCACCATATCACAACTAGCAACGTTGTGCAGAATGTCATGAAAATGTAAAAGAAAAACACCACTTACATCACCTCTAAATGTGTCAGTGAATCACCAAATTAAAAAAAGATGCTTGTAGGCAACTTACCTGTTTTTTTGTTCTCTTTTATCTAATGTGTCTACCTACTTTTTATGTTTTAACTAGTACTTATATATGTTTTTTTTTTGTTCAGCACCTTGTGTTAAACAGAAATCATATAAAAAGTGCATTCTAAATAAAGGGATTGATTGATATAAAATAATATCAACTAAAACGTTCCCAAATTCTGGAAAGCAGTACATTCAGGGGATATTTCTTTGCATTTTTAAAATGTTTTTGAAATAAACATTTAATACTAGAGACTTGTTGTGGTTTATATTATTATAAATGTGATGCCACTTTAACAGCAAATGAATGGCAGCCTAAATATCGACAATCGGCCGTCCAGACTCATCGGTGTCGTATTTGCCTTGAAAAAAAACAAATTGGTCGATCCCTAATTGGTTCTTTACCTACTCTTAGGATTTGAGAAGGTAGAAAAAATGAGAAATCTATTCAACACGCTTGTGTCTCACCTACTTCCTCTTCTCACTATGATCTGTCGCCTGCAGCATACCCATAGGAAAAAAAAGTTTTCGGTCTCCAGGTTCACTGAGCCGTCTCTGACCTTGATATTTCCTGTGTGTCTCGTAGAGTTTTTCCCATTTTTTCCCATTTGTCTAAGGCCGTAGCTTCGCTTCACAAAGCCCCTATGCAGGAATGGATTTAAATCACTTTCAATCTGAGGTCCAGTCTTTGTCCAGGAAAGTCAAAGGAACCATTTTCATCAATCAAACAATGTGCTTTGTAAGCAATTATTGAATTCCTGCATCAATTAAAGCCGCTGTCCTTTTATTGAGGCATTTGTCATTGCGGCCTGATTGTTTTACGATGGCGAGGCCAGGCCGCACTGTCAGCTGGAGGAAACCAATAGGTGCAGGACAACAGGTGAGGACGTAATCTGGTTCGGCTACTCTTGTAATGAGGACAAGATCTGGCTGGTAATAAACACAATGTTATTCCTGAGAGCTGCTGCAGACCGGCAGATAACGCTGTCAGACTCCGGAGACGATTGTGGTCGAGGGTGAAGGATAAATCACCTGCTTCAAGAGTTCTGGTGTGATGAAAAAAAACATCCTTATGAAAGCAGCTTGAGTCAAAGAAGACAGAATGTTGTTTTTGCTTGATAATATGTTGATAGTTTTGGTTTGTGTCGCTCTGCACAGTGAAGTTTTTCATCCTCTCCAAGGGTATTGTTGTTTTACATTTCAAATCTGATGAGAACTCCAGTACAAAAGGAACACATTTATCCTGGGTTTGTAGTAAAAAAAGATAAATAAACTGCAATCTTTGGAGGTTAGGGTCAAGGTTTAGGAAGAGTTTGGTTACTATGTTCCAAACTGCAGGATTGTTAAGGACTAAATGTTTTCAGTACATCATGCAGCTCATTTAAACAACAGGGAATTGGCTCAATTTAAAAGGAAAAAGCAAAAGCTGCTCATGGCTTTTCTAGAAACTGTTTTTTGCCGGCACTCCACCCTAAGTGGTGAGTTTGATCACAGAGCAGTTCCATTCTTTGGCTTATAAAAGCATCAGAAAATGCAGAAGTTATAAAAATGTGATTAAAGGTGAAACAATTATGAGGAAAAAATGTTCAAAACATATTTAATTGAACACATTCTTGTGGCATTTTTCTGATGATGGAAGACGTATATAAAGAAAATTAAGATTTTAGATGACATTTCTGAGTATTTCTTTAAACAAATAGTTGTGAACCTTGAACAGATGATGCTCCTCTCCATTGTGATGCATCCACTTGTGGACGATTAGATCCATATTGTCTGAGCTGGAATCTGGATTAATACTTAATAACTCCAGCATTGTTCGCTATTTTTGTTGCATTGGTAATCTTCTTTTCGGAATGTGAGGGGCTGTAAGCTAGCTGGAGAGAGTGTTAACAGAGAGCTCCACCAACACACCAATGGTCCTGTCCACATCTTAGTTTTGAACAAACTTCTGCAGGAACTTTGTCCAAGAAAACGACACAGATTCTTTGATTTTGTCTGAAAACGGCACAATTTAAAGACTCCTGGTAATGCTTTGAAAATGGATCAAACGATGATCGGAGTGGGTCTTTAGGGAAAGAACAAACTTGAAGCGTGGATTGAAATAAAAAAAAAAAACAAAACAGAAACTGTTGTGTGTTGATGAGCTCCTGGTGGAGAATGGAAGGATGCGGCTCTGTAATCTAACTGTCCATCCAGCCGACGGTTATGCAGATTATTGTTATGAAAGATGACGGAGCTAAGCGGGCTGTATTTAGCTGTGATCCCGGGTCAGACTGTTTATGCGCCTAGCTATTATTTAAATGTTGCTAAAAAGTTTCTATGGAATAATTCATACTTATAAGCATTAGCAAAATGAGCCATTATTACTTCAACTGCTTCACAATAAAGCTGTAATTTTAGTCTATGTTTAATGGAATTTTCTCCACTTAACATTTGCACCTCAGCTTTGTTTGTTGCTGTAAATTATGATCCATTAAAGCATTTATATGCTTGTATGAGGATATGCATTAATATTATAGAATTAGCTCTCATGAAGCATTTGTGTGACTCAACTTTATTATTTTCTCAAGAGAAATAAAAATCAGAAAAAATTATTCATGCTCCATTTTTTTTTTTTCCATTTGTGTTTTCTGCTTTTTAGGGCTTTGCTGCCAAAATATGATAGATAATAATTCCCAGTTTAATTAGATTTATGATTCAACAGGATACATTTATCAATTTTCATTTCAAATTAAAACCAAAGGAAATCTATATTTTTTAAGAAAAAAAATTCTCACAAATCTTATAATTAAAAAAATAACTTTTGGACTTTGATCAATAAAATGATTTATTATTGCAATTTTTACTAACTTAAAGTAGTTCTTTGTCTAATCCAACACTCACCCCCAAAATGTATATAAATACATAGAGTTTAAATAAACAGTTTATTTATTTAACTTGGATACTTTAAATTTTAGATGAATTGGTTTTTCTTGAGCCTGACTATACCTTTTAGTCTTTTTGTTTATTTCTTTTCCTTTTAAATTGGAACTATGCATTATATAATAGATCAACACAAGAGGAAAATTATTTTAAAACTAATACAGAGATAGGGGATGTGATATGTGTGGTTGGTGAAGATGGAGGATTTGCTGTTTGATTAAATAGCAGACAGTGAGATTGACATGCTCTGAGTTGAGTTTTCTTAGTAGATTTTGATTAAAATATAATAAAACTTTATTTATCCCACATCAGGGAAACTAATAAACTGATTAAATTGATTTTTCACTTTTGGATAGCATAAAAACTGGCTTTTGCATATTTTTTTTTCTCAGAGAACCTTAAATATTAGCATGCACAAGATATTCTTCTTCAAAATGAATAGGAGTAAAGCACAGCTTAAAGTTAATAAAGCTAAATCAAGGCCAGGGAGGTATAGGTCACACACTAGCATGAGGGTATCAGAGAACAACCAGAGTGGTCAGGGTCCAGGTGAGGGTCGGGGCAGGCGGCAAAAATTCAGTCAAAGATGAAACAGAAGATCAGGTCAGGAAGAGAACAGTGATGGCAGCAGAGTGGAACAAACAAGACTTCACCAGACTAATACTACTGGGAGTGATTGCAGATGGAAAATGGCTGTGGGGCTTCTGGGAGTGACAGTAGGGGCTGATGGGAAATGTAGTGGAAATGTTAGAACTCAGGTGTTGGATCCATCTGACGTTCATAGGGGGAGACAGGGGACCAATGGATAGAAATCCTACTGTGTCTGTATAAACTCAAATCTTGGTAAAATTCAGCGTTTAATAAAAATCTGAAATGGGTCAGAACTTTGCTCCTGACTGGAGCATCTAACATCTGACACTCTCCATGTTGCTCTCAGCTCAGTTTTGTTTTATTTCTTTGCTTGTCGACTTCAGGTCAGGTCTTTTTCATTCTGCAGCACCCTGTGAAGTCAGAGACACCAGTATCAAGAAAGAAAAAAAAAAAACCTGTTTGGTTTCAGCGTATTAAAGACTTTTATTGCTCAAAGGCAGATGTTAGGTTTTTAAAACCATAAAAAAATTAGAAACTGCATCCCGTCTAGGCTTTCTGCTGTTTTTTCCGACCGTGCACCTGTGCAGCATTTAAGTTCTTAACAACCTGGCAGATAAACTCCTGTTTATTAAAGCCTCTCACGGCTGAAGGATTAATGTTTGTTTACGTCTCTCATACTTACATTTTGGAAGTGAGTTTGGAGGTTTTTGTCGGCTCCTGTGTGATGTTGCCGTGTTGCCTCTGGAAAGCTCCACATCAGGAAGTAAAAGTTTGGACGAGCAGCGTTGAAACCTGGCTTAATGGGAACACAGCTTGATTGCAGACCCAAGATAATACGCGGCAACGGCAGATGTTTATCAGGGTTACCATTGTCGTTTGGGAGAATAAGACTTTTTGGAAATGCCGACTCAAAGCTCGACAATCAAAAGGAAATGAAAATGCTCCCATTAATTACTGTTGCTTGTTGTTATCAAGGTGTTTGTTTGCCATTATTGTGATTGCAGATTGCATTCTTTGTTCCAATTCAATTCCCAGTCAACCCAAAGTGTTTGCCAGCTCTGGCAAAGAGAATTAGAAAACAAATCAGTGGGGAGCAAGAAGGGAAAAATACTTTTGGAAATGAAGAGATAAAGCTGCCATTCATCCACTCTTTGGACTGAAGAAATGTACGCTCCTTTTCATATGAAGAGATCTGATTTATAGATTACGATGCTCAAACTGCGTGAGGGAAAGGAGTCGGTTACCTCAAAGATGTTCAAGGTCTTCTCGGTTTTCAGGCTGTGGACAGATTGTGAAACAATAGATTTAATGCATTCCTGATTACGAGGCTGGAGAGAGTTCCTCGCCGTCCATCTGTTCACTGCTTTTGTTCCAAACAAATGAAATGCCTTACATCATTTACATTTATGCAAAGCTTTAATTGCACCGAACAGATCTAATGCTCTGGAAAACCTGCAGTGAAGCAGCCTTTCTTGGCTGGTCGGAGCTCTTTAGCACCTTAGTCACGTTCACCCAAACTGGTGTTGACTTGAACTGGTGCCACAGAACTTTGATGCTCCGGATCTTCTAGATCAGTCATCAAAAACAGACACAAGAGAATTAGTGTGATTCTAGAACCTGTATTGGCAAAATGAAAGCTGTGAGTTAAGACTTAGTCACATGCACCCTTACAGGAAGTAGACCTGTACAAGTACAAGAGAGGACGGGTCACATCCTACCTGTTAAAATGACCATTGAACTGAATTTTGGGGAAAGTGAATTGTTGCATCTCTACTGCATGCCAGTATGCTTATGTTGACAGTGTTAGACAACTGTTGAAGTAAAGTAAAAGATTTGGTATTTATTGTTTTATTGCGTCTACTGCGACAGACTGGCGACCTGTCCAGGGTAAACCTGCCTTCGCCCATCAGCAGCTGGGATAGGCTCCGGCATCCCCGCGACCCCGAAAGGGACAAAGCGGCTAAGGAAAATGAATGAAAGGATGAATGCATCTACACCAATGTTTTCTTCATTATAACTTACTTATTAGCTAATTAAAAAGTAATTTTCTGATTTTGTTTTTTGTTGTTTTGAAATGCACAAATTATACACCAACGTAACTGAAACAAAACCCAAAATCGATGTTTGAAGTGAACCATGGGGGAGCGGAATCACTGCATCCCTACTTGGTATGTTGTTATGTCCCCAATGGGCAAACCTGCCCCGAGTCTTGGGGGAAAATACACAAGGGGACAGTAACAAAAACTGGACACCAATAAGAATAAAAGGAACACAGTTTTTTAAATAAATGAAGTCCTGTGTCCTACAACAAAAGAACAAAATGGAATAGTGTGCTGATTCAAACTAAATGTCATGATTCTGTGCTTTGGTTTTGTCCTGTTCTGTTTTCCCTGTCAGTTTCACCACATTCAGGTTAACAATCCACAGCTGTCTTCATTTAGTTAATCATCCTCAGTGTATTTAAGTGTCTGGTTTTCAGTTTCTCATTGTCAGGTCATCTGCTCATCTATGTTCTGTCACGGCACTGGTTTGTTCTCCTGGTTTTGTCATGTTTAAGTTATTTTAGTAAATGTTTATGTTTCTGCCACCAAGTCTGGTCTCCTGCATTTGGGTCCTCCACCACAATCCCTGACACTAAAGGACAAACCAAAAGGGAATTGGAACCTTGGCCAAACATGACGCAAGTCAAGGGAGAGTGTTAACCCAGACATGTCGACCATCGGAGTCAGCAGCTCCCTGCTAAGGGATGCCTAACCAAAACTACCTAAAGAAACCAAATAAACCAAGCCCCCAAATCAAGACTACCAAGGTCCAACCCCAAACTAAAATAAGAAAACCCATTTATATTGGACGTAGAGTAATCGCCCCCTTGTTCGCTGCAGTTCAGGCATCCGGCAAAAGCTTGAACCCAAAGAAACAGATGTGCTGCTCCGCAGAGGTCGAACGTGATTGTCTGCAGTGGAATTTCCTCTTGCACTTTTAAACTTGTGTAATGACTGCGGCACTCGCATCGCTAGTCGTAACGCTAGCTGAGGGAGACCAGAGTAAGGCCTTCAGTGTTTCTTCAGTTGTTGTTCTTACGCAGAACAACATCAAACTGCATCCAGTCTGGCTCAGATGCAGACACCAGAATCTTTACATAACTTGAAAAATGCAAGAGGCGCTCACACTGCATCGGCATCTCCGGCACTCCGTATTCGTTTTGTTGGCTTCAAATTTTTTGCTGGACGCCAGAGCTTTGCATGGAATTTGTGCATCTGGAATTTGTATTCAAATAAAACCTATTTTCCACTGTACTTGCTGTTTTCTGTATGTTGTAGACATTATGTCATTGTGAAAATAAACCCACTTACACAATACGTGTAACACATTGACACATAGACATTGAAGTCTATAGAGGACAAAAGGATTAATACGAGTTCCGGGCTGAAGACGAGTCAGGCAGAAGAAGAAGTGTTGTGAGTATAATTCAAAATCCCAGTGGAATGAGGGTTTGTTTACTAGTACTTCCTGTATAAACGGCGGGTTATTGTGTGAATCTACGTGAGTGACTGTGGCTGTAGCAGTACAGCAGACTTCCATAACCAATGAGAGTCGTCTGCCGTAGCTAAACTGCTCCAGCATCTTCACTGGATCCAGTCTGAACCCGAGGTTAGACTTTCTGCGACAAAACCTGATCTTCAGATTGGATTTTGTTTCACTTTGGACAAAAAGAAGTCAAACTTGATCCAGTTTCTTCTTCTTCTTCTTTTAGTCTGGTTCATTTAGAACCAAATTACCAGTTTATCCCAGAGCCTCACTCAGAAATATTTATGCAAAGAAAACTAAATCATTAGAAGAAATTGGCTGGTAATGTGTCGACACCCTCTTTCCTGCATTCCTGCTACCCCTAAGAGAAGGTCGTCTGCCATGCTTAAGTCATGTTGCCTCTGCAGCTGCTCCCTAATTGATGCACGCATCGCCGTAATGTGGAGAGAGTAGCCTATTTATTTGTGTGTGGGTAGAACCCACAAGGTAGCTGCTTCATGTTTTGCTTCTCTGCCAGCTTTTGCTGCAGCGGGATCAATTAATGTCTGTGCGTGTGTTTGTGCGTGTGCACGAGAGGCCCAGCACATGTGTTTGGATCAAACAAGTATGTCGTTGCGTGTGCGCGGTGCAAAGCCCTCCTGTTGGCCCCAAAGCACTGCCTCTAACACGGGAGATCTCCTTCCTGCCCCTCTTCCTCCTCGGTTTTTATCTTCTTCTTTATGTAGGTCTTCATCCACACCTTCCCTTCCCGACACTGGAAAGTTTATTTTTCCAGCTTTTGCTGGTAAAGGTAAAAATCAGCACATTCTCACTCCCACTCGTAACATGTTGACGTTTGGTCAAGGACCCCTCCGACTAAAAAATAGACATAATTTTTTGACTTGCCCTAACTCGGCACTCGATGTGGTAGCAGGGCCCGGACACGAACCGTACCGGTACTGGGTTGGCAGGTTTCTTAATAAAATCCTAAAATGCATTAAATCAACTGGAATTTGGAAATCAGAAAACAGACTGAGGAATTGGTGTTAAGTTTTAAATTTAAGTTGAAGAAATTTGTAGGAACCCTGATTAGAGTACTGGTGCACGCCCATGAACCGGTACCGGCTTAGGGTTATGCCTCGTTTCCACTGAGCGGTCTGGACTTTTGAACGTTTCCAAAACAAAATGAACCTGGACCGACTGGTACCATTTCTGGTCCCCCACTGGTCGTAAGTCCATAGAAAAATGGAATGGGCCTGTTAGGGCGGAGCTTGAATGAAATCCGTTGATTGGCGGAAAGGTTCTAAGACGACAGGAAGAGTCCGACCAGCGCTTTTTCCGACTCAAGATCCAAACCAAAAGTTTAGTCTGTTTTCTTCTTCACCCCCTGCAATCTTCTTTTAAAGAAGAATAAATTATTTACATTCAGTATTTCCCCTTATCATGCTGAATCCACAAATACCGAGACCCCTCCCCCATTTCCGTCTCGCCCGACCCCCCGTGGCCAAAGAATGTCCGTTACTCATCGTGTTTTGTAAAACATTTATTGAAGATTGGAGTGTTGCTCAACATGAAGAGATTTGTTTTCTTTTTAATTCAGAGCAATAGACTTTTCTGCATCGTTGAGGTCGGCTTCATCCAGAATAAACACCTGCGCCGGATTAAAATGATCCTCCTCATTTTGTTTCTGAGTCAGCGGATTCAGCTTCTCTTTCACTGTAGTCGTGTCTTTTTGAAGTCATCGGTCTACACCCCACATGCGCTGTGATGGTCCAACGCTCCATGGAAACGGTCACTTGAACTGCCGGACCGTTCTAAACTGGCCAAGAGGGGACGGGTCTGGTCGGGTCAGGGCTCCGGTGCGCGTCCGGGCCAGTTGGGTATTGGTACTAGATGCATCCCGAGGATCCTGATTTTACGAACAGCTAGCATGTCAAAAACCGACGAGTTGGGGACACCCAGGCGTCCTTAACCAAACATCGAAATGTGACGACTCGAGGATGAGAATGTAAAAATGGCCAGATTTCTTTCCATCACGTCAGATTTATTTTCTCCTCTTTTCTGTAAAAACACATCTTCTCCCCTGATACAACATTCCCATCAATGTTCTTCTTGCTCCATTAGGTTTTCCCCACGGTGGTGAGCATGCTTCCCCGCTTTATTCACCTTTACTCGGGTCTCTCTTTCAGCGCCGCGTCCCAAAGACACACATCTCCCCCCTCCTCGTCTCTCGCTGTGACTCGTGCTATCAATGTGAGTGATTGTGCAATCCTGCGGCGTGTAAAAGACATGAGGAGACTGTCAAGCAGATCAATAGATGGCGTCTGAATACGTCTTCTAACCCCTCTTTACATCACTCTAACACAAACATGCGTGTTTAAGAAAAGAAAAAAAAAACGCCCAGACAGACAAATGATCTGAAGCGTCGGGATTCCACCGTGGAATGAATGACATCATGCACGGAAGCTAATAAGAACAGGAGGGTTGAGGGTTTGAGGTCGGACACTCTCTGATCCGCACACTCCTACGACAATGTTCTACAAGTGCCTGATCTCTTATCTATTCCCAGCGGGATCGGCCACACAAAAAAAAAAAAAAAAAAGAAGTGGAGCTGGCGTGCTGTACTGTGGAGTTTGTCAGATCATCTATCAGCTTGAAGCAGCTTCAACACCGAGGGTGGAAAGCGCCGGCAAGTCAGCTATATTCAACTTCAGGAATGCCTGCATCCGCAAGAGCGCTCCCAATTAAATCTTATCTGTTTAGCTGACGTCCTTTTCCCTGTGGTTCCCCGCATGTTTTCACTGCAACAATAACAAAACAAGCAAGCAATATATGAGATGCAAAAGGTCAGAGCGGATGCGGTCTCACAATATTAAAGTCAATAGAGTGAAATCCACTCAGCCCACGAGAGAAGTGGGAGGCTTATATTGCTTTTTGTTGCCAAAATAAGCATTTTTAATTGCGTTTTGTTCACAGAGATTTACTGAACTTCAATATTTAGGCACAGAAGAAAAGATTGAAAATTGCAAAAGCAGCAAACAGCGGCCTTATCAGATTTTAAACCAAAAGACTTTATAAATCTGCTCAAAAATTATCCTTTTTTTTACAAGTTGTCACCTCCAGTTTTGGTGAAAAAGCAGGAGTTCAGTGACGGGATGAGGGTTGGAGACGAATAATTTTCCTGTCATGGATTAAAGGCTCCCTTTCAAACCAATGAATTTTTTTTTCCTTGCTAATCGGAAGCTCGGGGTGGGAAATCAAATCTGGGCGTTCGGAACTGTAAGTTTGTGGATTATTGTATTAGCTGTCACAATTTGCTCCATAAATTTTGAAGCTTGCCCCAGGACTGCATTATAAGATGCAAATGAAAAATCCTAGAGTAGTGACTGTTTTCATCAAAAGTAAACACATTGGCTCCCAAAGTCTCGCAGCAGATCCAAGCCGGAGCTCCAGCGCCGGTCCTGTGAGGCTCTCCATGTAATATCAATCCTCCATTTGATTATATTCAAATTTAGCTCAGCGCCTTTGTGGATTAAGCTGAGGAATCAAGGAAAAAAGAAGGCAATTTAGGCTAATGTTATTAAAAAGTGCTCCTTTTTCCAAGAAAAATGATTTTGTTGACTATTGCTTACATTAAATAAATCAATGCCTTCTACGCAGGAGCAGGAATTATAAAAAAAATATTGGTTCTGTTTTTGAATCTAGGCAGATTTTTAGAATTTTTACACGTCCTTTCTGCTCCTCAACATGCCCTGCCATTGAAGGTGGGGCAAATGATCTTAATTAGCACCTGCCAGGTACTTAAAGGACTAGTAATGGGCTGGGACAAAGCTAAAATGCATATCCAGATATATTCCATATGTTAGAATGTATCAAAAATAACAAATAATTACCGTTGACAAAACTCAGGTTTTTGTAAAATATTGACAAAATCAACGACAAATTTCGCCCTGCTTCAGAAACGGCTCGATTCGGGTCACGTGACGCGTTGACATCATGTGGTTAAGACAGCGCCAGCGGCAGAATGCAGGCGGACCCAGGGTGTCCCATTTTTAGACTCTTTGGTATGAGTTGGCCTGGATTCTAACCCACGACCTTCCGGTCTCTGGGCGGACACTCTACCACAAGGCCACCGAGCTGGCAGAGAGGCAGGCAGGGGGCAGAGCTGTGTGGTGGTGGTTTGTTTCGTTCTCTTTTACCCCGTTTGTCCTCAGCAGTCTTACATTGCTGGGTTTTGTTATTTTAGTTGGGGGTTGGACTTTGGTAGTCTTAGTTTTCGGGCTTTGTTTATTTGTTTTCTTTAAGTAGATTTTGGTTAGGGAGCTGCTGACTTCGATGACTGAATCAGCAGTCTCCTGGACTTATTTTTATGTTTGGCCGAGGTTTCAATTCCCTTTGTATTGTCATTTTTTTTAACAAGCACGCCAATTATTTCATTCTGTTCTTTCATTTCAGGACACGTGATTTTATTTATTTAATAAAGTGTACAAATGAAGAAAGTTTGCCAATTTTAAGCATTTAAGGAGGGAATTTCCTCCAAAGTTCGGTGATGTTTGTTCGCAGCAGTTACCGTACGGTAGAGAATGCATGCCAACACATTAAACTGCAGCATAAATAAAAACCTGTGGTGTTTTCCCAATGAAAAAAAACATGCTCTACGAGCAGGAGAAGATAGCGTTGATAAAATAAACCCTGAAGCAAAATATCTGCAGGTTTTTTTTAATGATTCAACTCCGCAGACTGGCCTCCAGCTAAAAGCTATGACTTATGGCTCTCATGAAAATCTCTTAAAACCTTCATCATCAGGTGGTAACGAGGCTGTTATCATTTAGGAGATACTTTGTTTAGCCGAATGTCTTTAGCCCGCTCTCTTCCCTTGTTTATTACAGCTAAAGGCAGCTGGTGGCTGCCAATTACTGCAGCCTCTAGTGCAGGACATTTATGTGGCCCCCGCCGCCACCCATCACGTATCCCACGCTTTGTAGCGCATCAGAAAAGCCCTGCAGTGAATTTGCAGAGACCGGGCCCGTTCGAAAAGCTTCACTCAAGACACACTAGAGCATGAAGTGAAGTTAAACTCCTGAGGAAGTGTCTCAGATGTATTGACTCGTTAACTCGAGTAAGTGAGGAGACATGCTCAAACTTCAAGGGTCTGCAGATGTGCTTTGTTTCCTCATTACGGGAAAAACGGCTCGATTTTTACACCAGAATTTAACCTGGTGGCAATTTTTATTGAGTTCTTCCACTTTTTGTTGGTTAAAAAAACACGAAGAGTTTCGACAAAATACATATGCTGCAGTTTTGTATCCATGACTTGATTGTGTTGGTTTGTAACCTGTCTGGTTTTGATCTTCCTGGATGGCCGAGCTATTCCATGCTTTAAATTGGAATGAAAAGAAGGATATTTAATGTACCGGTATTTTGTTTTTCAAAGTACATTATTTTTCTATTTTTTGTAGGTAACACAACCATCTTGATCAAATATAATAGCTATTACATTTGTCAGTGTGACCATCAGACTGTATCTGATAGCTGAACTCAGTGGCTCCTCCCCTTTTGGAATTCCAAACAAAGTGCACCCTGGTTCCAAGAAGAAAATATCCCATGAACATCTACTGAGAAATAAACAAGTCATTCTATTTGTCTGAATAACAAAGACCATTCATTTTCACATTTCTTTATTACAATGAATTTAAGGTATAAATTGGCCAATCAGATGCCTCTGTAATGCCTGCTGATCCCCATATCCAAGGTTCAAAACATTTGACAGATTTTGTGTCTCATTTTCAAGAGTTAGGGGTGTGGCCTTCCAACAAGCTCACTTCTGATTGGTGAGAGCGGTTGCCACAGAAACATTTGCTGCATTTATATGTGCAAAATGCCTTTAACTGTGTGCAAGGAGAGCTGAAAACTTTATCCGATTATAACGAACGTCTACTTATGACACACAGAACTTTCTAAAATACGGGAAACGAGCGTAGAAGAAGAAATATACAGAGTTTATAATACAGAGTTTTGTTAAAAACAAACAAAGCTGCAGCATAGAGCGAGATGATCTTCTGAGTGTGCTTTTATTAGTGGTGCCACAAACGATTTTTTTTAGTCGACTAATCACCGATTTATTTTTTCCGATTAGTCGATAGCCAGCTAAAATATTAGTTAAATGCCAAATTAGCCTAAAAATAGTTAGCCAAAATAGCTAGCATGTAGCTGAAATATTAGCTAAACTTCAAAACAGCCTAAAAAACAAAGAAAGCCTATATTAGCAAAAACAGCTAGCATGCAGCTGAAATATTAGCTAAACTCTAAATTAGTCTAAAAAACATAGAAAATCCTAAATTAGCCAAAGCAGCTTGCATGTATCTAAAATATTAGCTAAATTTCCCAAAAAGCATAAAAAAAAAAAAAAAAAAGCTCAAGTTAGCTAAAAACCGCTAGCATGTAACTGAAATATTAGCTAAACTCCAAAAAGCCTAAAAAACAAAAAAAGCCTAAGTTAGCCAAAACAGCTAGCATGTAGCTGAAATATTAGCTAAACTCCAAAAAGCCTTATAAACAAAGAAAGCTTAAATTAAGCCAAAACAGCTAGCATGTAACTGAAATATTAGCTAAACGCCAAAATAGCCTAAAAAATCTTAATTAATCCCTAAATAATCCAAAAAGCTAGCAGAATGCTATTGTAACTTTCAACTTTACTACACTCCATATAATATAAAGTAACAACTAATCAACTATTGAAGTAGTCGTCGACTATTTTAATAGTCGATTATTCATCAATTAGGCGACTAATCGTGGTAGCCCTAGCTTTTATCCACCCATGTGGAGACTAGAAAACCAACAATAATGGAGGTCATCCAGCAGCTGGTCTTTTTATTCTTTTACTTTTTGTACATTTTGTATATTAGGAATTTAATGTTGCTTGTGTGCAACTAAACAGAATACTCGTGACCAAGAGAGAGTACACAGGAAACCACCAAAAAACAGAATGCTTACAAACATTGGAAACGTTAGCTTAAATAAGCGACATACTGGCACTTTCTAATATCTTCATCACTTTCTGGCCACAGAGGCTCCGCCCCAACTGCTCACTTTTCAATGGACCTAGAACTGAAAGTGGCCCCCAAGAGGTACGGTTTGGTATTGTTTAATCCAGAACACGAGGGCTGGTGTCCTACATGCTTTCCAACAAACCTGTCAATGAAACTCCCCTGATCCAGGCGATCAACAGAAGATAAGGCAGGTGTTTCTGGAAAACCAGCCAGAGGCCTGGATTTAGACACCTGTGGTTGAAGGGGTTCATTTTACACTCAAAAATATCGGAGTGTACTCAGTGGAAACGAGGCTATATAGTACACTGATTGTAGAGTAGTGAGTGCATTTGGACTCTCTTTCCATAAAACACTGTGAACAGTCTGTTTGACTGGATTAAAAGAATCTCTCAGCCCTCATGGCTTGTTGATTTAGACAGTTTTACTTTGAGGGCTATTTTAGCAAAGGTCAAACTGCAGCTCTGAGACCTGAGTCTGATCTTTTCCATTGCATTGGTATTCAATGAACCTCTGATATGGACCAAGAGTTGAGCAAGCAGTCATTTCTGTGCCTGCAGTACACTATGTTTTGTCACTAATGGACTCTGCAAATACTTTGGTTAAAAAAAGCTGAAGTAAATGTGAAAAAGAGTTGTAAGTGAAGGGCTGGCAATCTTCTTCTTTTCCTGTTGGCTCTTCTCTAACCCTGTCTTCGGTGTCCTCTACTCTAATGCCAGCTACCTTTCTGTCTTCGTTCACTGCATCCATCTCTAGACCTCTTGCCTGGCACAGAGTAGAAGTCCTGGTAATATGTTCAATTAATGTCTATTAGTGTCTTTATTGTCTAAAACCATGTTTCTCTGCATTTTGTCAACATTGGAACAATAATCTAAGCAATTCTACAAAAATAGGAATGAAGTTTTAATTATTCTGAGAGGATACGTGTCTTTCAGAAGGAAAACATCATTAAGGGGATTAATTCATTTCAGTCAGAAACTTCACTTTTAATTATTTAATTTTTTCTTGAATCTTGTCTCACTCTTTTTTTTTAATCAAACCCTTTTGGGCTGTACTGTTCCAGACTACAGAGCACCTTTGTTAGCATCGAGGTGAGAATAGCTTAATCGTTCATTACCTTTTTTTTCTAAAGCCATCACCAACACAGGAGAATGAGAGTCTTGATTAGACGATCTTTTCCTTCATATTAGCAATTCAAAAAAAAAAAAAAAAACTCTTTTATTATCTTGGTGCGTCTCTGATTTCAGAGTGCAACCCTCAAGATTTTTTGTACAGCTCAAGTTTCTGAAATGGTTCTCTAAATCATCATTTGATCATTTGATTAGGGTCTTGTGATAACTAAGCCTCCAATAGTGGATTTGAAACCATTTTCTTTTATAATCTGTCTGTTCGAAGATGGATCTGCTGCGTCTTTTGCCAAGACAATCTGGCTACAGACAAAAAATACGGCGCCCGAAAATTAATATCCGTAAGTTCCTCCCCCTGCTGGAGAAAAGCGTAATTTGCGCCCAAAATCATTGGCCGGAAGTCCACGCCCAGAAAGTGGCCATACCATGAAAATTCTACTTTTTAGTGCATTTAAGTGTTCATTTCTCACTGTAAAGAACCCCAAAGTGCCATTTTGATTAAGAGTAATCCTCTAAAAACCTGCGCTGTCTGCAGCAGCCCCTCCCATACCCACGACGGTATCGAACTGACGTCAACACGATGCCAACCGCTTCCTCCAGGAAGAGTCTGCTTTGACAGCTCCGCCCCCAGTCTAACACCAACACTCAACTTCTCCACAGAGCTGGTGAAACTCTCATTTTAGATGCAGAATACCGTATATCTTCCAGCTGTGTCCTGTCTTCAATGAAGCTCAAACATGTGTTCGTTACTTTAGACGCGGAGCTCCTTTAAGACACCCCACCCTCAGCTGATTCACAGATTAAAAAACTGCATTTCGCGGCTGTATTGAGCTGGTTTAAAGGGGAAAAAAATGATATTTTGTAGCTCTAATCAGCTAATTTACTGAGAAAAAATAGCATTTCACAGCTCTAATGAGCTGATTTACAGGAAAAGAAATGGCATTTCACCAGATTTTTCTCTGGCGGTAAATGGGTGTAGTTATACAAATTTGAACACTTGTTAATATTGACTTGAAATAAATACAACAATTAATGTTCTCTCTCATCTGGAACTCTTAACTGCTTGTCAGTTACAGTTTATTCAAAAGCTGATAGTTCTGAAAAGTTTATTTAAATATCCTTTTTGAAACTGTTTCCTGATGTTACGATATTTCCGCCTCCGGCTAGAGATTGATTCTGGCGCCATCTTGCATGTGACCAAAGGCTCCTCTCCTGTGCAGCAAATACAGGAACACAACATATACTTAAGCTAGTGATAAGAAAACTGTAAGAATTATGTACTGCAGCACAGAGTCGCATATTCAGAAACAGTCCTGTCATCCAAACTGCCTGGTCAGAGTAATCTGATTCCAGGCCTGGAGGTGTCATGACCTCCCAGAGTGTTTCTTTTAGGATGAGTTTGTGTAGATAACGAGCATCCGCGAGCGCTAATCTGCTAACGCCGAGCTGGAGTGATGTTAAAAACACGCCCTCGACTACTGCTGTCAGGCGGGAGGGGGGGAGACAAGCAAAGCCACGCTTTTAATTGTTGTAATGCATCCGTGCGCAAGAGGAGGAAAATGAAAAAGATGAAAGCGATGTCTGTGTTTGGACACGACTGAATGGCGGAGGCTGCGTGAGCTCGCAACATTAATGCTGAGCTGTAATTAATCTGGCACAGACACTCGCGGTCAGGTGTCAGACTATCTGTGAGCTGGTTGTTAACCACAACTGCATGAGCCCCCTCTGTCATTGTCATCAACCTCCTCCTATCAGCCGGGAGGTGTTGGTATGTTTGTGTGTGTGTGTGTGTTGCCAGTTGTGGCAGATCAATATCGCAGACTGAGAGATCACAGGAATGCTTAGTGCCCATAAATGACTCGTGTGTGTGTGTGTGTGTGTGTGTGGTAGATGGTATCCAATGACTGAGAACCGGGGAAATGGGAGGTGGATGGATAGTTGAGTGAAGGGAGGAAAGCGATGACTTGATGAATCCCATTTTCTGCTCCGCGCCTCTCGCCCGTCTCCGGCTCCTCGCTCTGGTTTGTGTCTGATCCGGGATCTGATGGTGCTCTTACAAGAGTGGATATGGGAAACAGAATAATGACACAGATTTTACATCTTTGTTCCATTATTCATCCGGCTTTCCTTTCCTCTCGTCTCCATTCTTAGCTTTTAATCTTTTTTTTTTTTTTTTCCTCACTCTCGCCTTCATCTTGACTTAGATTTTGTTGTTATCTTAAATTAATTTTAAGACATTTTTAATTCATGCCAGAGCCTCATTTACCAGAATGTGCAACTTTTTTTTGTGTCTGTTGCTTTTGAAAAGTGAGCATTTGTCTTGATGATGGATGATGAAGAAGGCCCATTTTTCACTGAAAGAAATCTACAAAAGGTACAAGTCAGCCGGCAGCTAAAATGCATCATCCTTGTTGCATATTCTGGGATGCAGTTTGCAAATCTGCATGGAGTAACCCCACGGTTCTGAATTCAAGCCTTTACGTGTGACCAAACAACCAAACCGTCTTCTTTGACAAGAGTAGGCCGAAACTTTCTCAAATTATGTTTCTTTAATATCGGGTTTAGCGTTTTGTTTGTGTTCAAAGTTTAAATATGTTTTTTTTTTTTAATAAATAGGCCTCAATGACCCAATGTTTTGATGTTGCATATATAAATATAGTGTGTGAGAAGTACTTTATATGAATATATGGTTTATTGAAGCGTTTCCAAAAATTAATTTAGCTTTATATTGTTGTTTTTTTTATTTTTTATTTTTACAACTGCGAAAAACGATCCGAACCGCGACCCTAAAACCGTGACACGATCCGAACTGTGAGTTTTGTGATCCGTTACACCCCTAAGATGTAGACATGTACGGGTAATGTGTTTTTAATTTTCCCTCACTGATACATGAACTTACATGTAAGTCAGTGAATGAACAGAAAGAGCTCAATGTGAAAGAATATGTTTAACTTTTAAACATAGTTTCAACGTTTGTGATTTATGACATGATCTAGGGGTGTAACGGATCACAAAACTCATGGTTCGGATCGTGTCACGGTTTTAGGGTCACGGTTCGGATCGTTTTTCGGATCAGTGAAAAGTAAAAAAAAAACAAACAAAAAAAAAACAATATAAAAGCTAAATTCATTTTTGGAAATGCTTCAAATCATAAATTCAATAAGCATTTAAAGTACTTCAGACACACAATATTTACATATTTAACATCAAAACATTTGGTCATTGAAGCCTATTTATTAAAACAAAACATTTTTAAACTTTGAACACAGACAAAATGCTAAAACATGAAGTTTCTGATGACATTTTCATGTCTTTAGACCAAATCTACAAAAACTGAGATAAAAGAATGTTTAAAAATAGTGTTGAAAATACCAAATCAATCTAGATAATTCCTTAAAAGTTAAATTATAAATAAAACAGTTAAAATTAATTTTGGTATTAACTGCTTTATTAAAACTACCTGTGGGAACATTTAAATGTTTTAAATAATAATTATCTGTAAAACGTGGCACTTCCGCGCTCGCTTTTCCTGATGAATTTTGACACATTTCGCCTTCCATACATGGTTCGGTGACGGTACCGGCGAGTCCGTTACGGAGCTGCAGCTTTCTCCTGTGCGGGACAGTTGCTGCTTTAAACTGGAAGATTCTTTGAACCCAGTAATAGAAATGTGTACCGATGCTTTTATTCAGCTCCTAAGATTAAATAAACCTGATATCTATCGATCTTCGTCCTTCATTATGAATCTGAGAAAAGTTTTTGACAGAAGCTCCTCCCACACGCAGCGGGAGCTTCAGGTAAACAGACTTTAGGAAAACCGGGAAGCAACTGCTTCAGGGCTCGTCAAAACAAAGAGGATTTTCAGGAATATGACGACAATTTAATTCGATGTGAACGGACAATTGGTATAAATTATGATAGCGCGAGGTGCGCACGTGTGTGTGCGTGTTTTTTTTTTCTTTTGGGGGGGGCCGCGATCCGCGGGTCAGACCTGGCCCGAACCGTGGCGTCTGATCCGTACGGATCACGGATCTTCTGTGATCCGTTACACCCCTAACATGATCTTTTTTTTTAAAAGTCCACATTTTTGTTCCTTACATACACGGTTCTCTACTCTGTTGACAGTTTTAAACCAAACGCTTCTTCATTTTATTAATTTGATTCTTACAGAGTTCCTTCTTCTGCACGTTAGCTGAATCTAGCGTTTGTTGACAGTTGTTCTGTAACAGCTCCGCCCTGTGAGGCGCTGAGCCTACTTTTGCATTCTGTTCTGAGAAGCTCTTCCTTATTTCCTTCCTTCTTGTGCCATTTTGCATTGTCAGGCTGCATCCTCTCACCATTGATCTCCTGTCCAACTTCCTGGAGCCCGGGGTGTCTCACCATCTTACTCATTGTTGCTTCTCTTTTTTTTTGACTTATTTTTTTTTTCTTTATAATCCGCATTTTATTTCATAGCATTTGACGTCTTCTTTTTAAACAGCTTGACTCTATTTCATTCATTCATCTAAGTTTAAAAAAACGGAGCTCCATTCTAGTAATTTGAATGAATATGTTGCAACAATACAAGGTTGAAATTATCCAGCTCATCTTGATCTATCTTTTCCACAGCTCTGATTAGGTTGTTTCCCATCCTCTCTGGGAGTGTAGCACTCTGTGGCTAATTGGCAAATTCAATCAAAGTGACAAATGAAGAGAGGAGAAACTGACCTTTTGGAGAAAGTCATTGCTCTCCTGTCTGTTCAGATGTCTTCTTCTTTTCCTTTTGCATTTCCTCGGTTAAATTCCCCTTTCTCTCATCTGTATTTTCTTCCATCTCACATTGTCCTGACGTTTTCCCTCTCTCCTCCCTCTGCGTGAAATGAGTTGCTTGTCATTCCAATTTATTTTGACAACTTATTCCTTAACTTGTCAGGAGTAAATTGCAGTGGGCAAATAAATGCTACGTATGCTCGCTCACATTTCTTGACTGTTCTGGTATGTGTCTATTTTTTTATTTCTTTTTTTCTACCACCACCACCACCACCTCTGGCTTAAAAACCCACTTCTCCCCACAACCGGCTATTGAGGGAAGCACAAAAGCAATGGTCCGGAGCGGAACAATGGTTGCCTCTGTGGAGTGGTGGAGTCGTTTATCTGTTTGAAGCCCGAGCATCTCCCACTCGTTTCCCATCCGCCAACCGTGACTGATGGCGCAACCACGCCGCGTCGGGATCTACATTACAGCATGACCTCTCTGTGTCAAGCGCGCTTGCTAATGGCTGCACTGCTGTCATTCATCACAGCAATGGTCTTAGAGATGTGAGGGATCGGCTGAAGATGCCAGCATATTTATGCAGGTGGAACCACACTTTTAAGCATGAAATCACAGCAATTAAGGTCTGCCGTTTTTATTTTTTAACCTTTATCGCAAAAAGTATATTTACAAGTCCTTTCTGTCAAAATAAGATGTGAATACAGACGAGCTTTTTTTAAATATTTGAACAAGTTTTTTATTCAAAACCATAGCAATTAACCAAGACTTTTCTATCATCATTTTGGTTCATTCTTGCATTCCAGCACCCTGCTTGTTTCCAGTTGTCAGGCTCTATTCCCCTCTAATTTTCTGGATCAGAGTGATTGAGGTTCTGATTGACTGAACAAAACTGATCCAGTAAATCTGCAGGAAGTAATACAACTATGTACTGTAGGGGTGTCGGAAAAATCGATTCACATTTGAATCTAGATTCTCATTTTTAACGATTCTGAATCAATTCTAGATATAAAGAATCTTTTTTTTTCCCCCATATTCTTGCATTTATATGAATATGAATAATGTGATTCTCACGGGACTCCAACTACAGCCCAGGGCGCGGCGCTAGCATGAATGCTAACGAAGCTGCTAATCCGACCGTGTAGGATCAGGTTCAAGTGTTTTTATCGTCTAAAGGAATCTCCTTGGACCTGGATACGGTCGAAGTCTGTCATCCGCTTCCTCGGAGAAAGACCACGGATAAACCAGCGATCCTGATCAGGTTCGTGAATCGAAAACATAAGACTGCCTTGATGAAACAACGTAAACAATTAAAAAATACGAAGACATTTCTTAATGATCATCTTTGAAAATATTACGCTGATCTGGCAAAACACGCAATGATCTTACGATCCAAACGACAGATCCAGTCAACTTGGGTCCAGAACTCCAGAATCTTTGTCAAACCACTTGGTTGTAGATCAGAGATGTAGCTCTGATCTGAATACAATCTGCTCAAACTGTCTCTTAATGAGAATATTTTGAAGTTTTCCATTAATAAATCATGATTTTTTACTTAGCACTTTTTCATAATAATAATCGTTCTTTGATCAAATTGTCTTTTTTAATAAGAATATTTTTGATATATTTTCCTGTAGTTACAAATGAAGTTGATTACTACTTGATATTTTTTTTTATTTTTTATGAGAATGTTTAGATTACTGTTGATGATTAATATAAATGATTTGTCTATGGATGTTTTTGAATGATTGAATGAAATTCTATTACATCACTGATATTATTGATCTTTTATTACCTGAAACTATATTGATATTTGATTTTAAGTCCTGAACCGGATATTGATAATTCATGTAGAGAAAATGGTATGGTCGAGTCGGGGTGGGATTATATAAGTTCGCTTCCTTCCACCCCCTTTCAAGCGATCTATTTGTGATTTATTATGTGAAGTTATTCCATGTATTATAACCTGATTGCTTGAAATAAACCATTTCATTCATTCATTCATTCATTCATTATATATTTCCTTTAATGGCTTGAACCTACTAGCTTACTTGCAAGCTGTAATTTTTGTCACATACCGGCTACTGTAGTTTTCTCTGAGCACGCGCTACAACATGGGAGAAGCTTGACATGACATGTGCAGTGTGTAAATCTACAAAATCAAATATTATAGAAACATTTCAAATGCTCGCGCTCATATCTCGTCCCATCACCGGAGCTTAAAGTTTGAAAAGTCTTTCTCTGCCTTCGTACTGTTGAAATCCTCCGTCCCTCCAGGATTTCCTGATGTTGTGATTGCAACTATGAATGCAAATCCAACCAACCCTCGATTTGTTGCGCACCTTGCATCACTCGCATCACTGCAAGGTGCGCTGTCTCCGAGCGCGCACACGGCGGGGTGGGGCGCAGGTAAAGATCGGTCTGTCATATTGCGCGGGGCACAGCTGCTGCACAACAGGAACTGAAGTTGAAGAGAAAAACAGAGAGAGTACCGGAGTACCCGGTGAGAACCCACGCGTGCACGGGGAGAACATGCAAACTCCACACAGAAAGGTCCCAGTTGATGCTTCTGATCCCCCTGCCAGGATTTGAACCGGGGTCTTCTTGCTGTGAGACAAGAGCGCTAACCACTGCACCACCGTGCTGCCCTGTATGACGATTATTAAATGGTTGATCAAGAAAACAATGAAATCATAAAAAACAAAATTAAAACTTTAAAAACGTAACTTCTTACCATAAATATGAATAAAAACAGACATGAATAAATTTTGAATACATTGTGTCAAAATTCTACAAATTATTAACAAAATAAACAATAATAGAAAAAAAACTTCAAATTTCTTTACTTTTATGCCATTTTATATAAAAAAAAAACAAGCATATAAATCCCCCAAAAGATTTTGCTCTCCATAAAATATGTCCTGTCTCAATTATACGAAAAACATCGCTCCATTAATAACAATAAAATAAAATGATCTGGAGGGTCGGATGTAATTACTCCGCGGGCCGGATCTGGCCCCCGGGCCTTGCGTTTGACACACGTGTGTTATATAGTTACCAACAGTATTTGCCAAAGATAATGCAGTTTAACATATTGTTGGCTAACTTTTATTTTTCAGTAACAGAATAATCCGACTAATTACGCTTTTGTTTTAATTATATTGCCAATACTGATACCATCTATTAACTGCAGTTGAGTTGATTTAATGACCTAAAAAAATCCAAATGTTTATTTTATTTTTTTGTCATGAAGTGTATCTCATTATAAAGGGAAACTGGGTGGCTTAAGAAAATAATAATGATAAAAATAATAATAAAAAATTCCTACATAAACATTAATCAAAGGCTGAATCAGAATTGCTTTTTATACCCCTTCAGCTTTTCTCTAATCCCTACATTTATCCATTTAAGCCATGAGAAATGGAAAAAATAGTGTTTTCAGTTTTGAACCTCACCACCTTACAATTGCCAGTTTACTTGGGGACGGCCGTAGTGGAGTAGTGATAGGGCGGTCGACCTCCGATTGGAAAATTGCAGGTTTGATTCCCGCCTTGCCCATCCATGAGTCAAAGTGTCCTTGGGCAAGACACTGAACCCCGCCTTCCCTCTGGTAGAGGGTTGGCATCAGTGTGTGAATGTTTGGGTGAGCGGGACTGTGACTGTAAAGCGCTTTGGGACTTCAAGGAAACTGCTATGTAACCATTCCGCTATTTTTGGGGTCCAGATGACTCCAACCAGTAATTGATCTGTGATTCCTTCCATTACAAATGTGGACAAAAGTGGACAGGATTTTATGTCTGCCATGGACATAAGTGAAAATCAAAGATAAAAAAAGTTCAGCGTACTGTCTTGTGGGGTCCAGATGACCCCACTTTTAATGTAAACAAGCCAAAGAGAGTGGAATTTAAGTATACGCCATTTACCATTTTAATTCTCGATGACATCATCTTCGTTGGAACGTAGCCAACAAATCAGCATCAGTTTTATATCTTGTACGCATTCCAATTTCACAGCTTATTCTACTTTTGCTTATACTGTAACTATATTTTTGAAACCTGTGCTGTGACCACTTGGCCTCTTGAGTTCCTGATCTCTATGAGTTTTCCATCTGGATCTAAAGGTTAAAAAAATCTTTAAAAAGCAAAATCAAAAGTAAATACTTATATTTTAATGTAAACTTTCCATGTGAAAAAACACTTTCATTCAACTCCCACATTTGTTGGAGCATTTGTTGCCTTATTGGTGTTCAACATTTTTTAAGGGAAACTGGTAGGAAAGGATTTAGACCTGTGCATCCCTCCGATGGGAGGGTGTCCCATGTCAAAGCAACGGTCCCCATCCTTTTTCAGTACACGGTCCGGTTCAAATTGGACAATATTTTCACGGACCGGTCAAAACGGGGCTGAAGCTGTGTTTCCAAGCTTCTGGTTTATGACGATCTATTTTCAAAGTTTTAAAGTATCGGTAGATATTTCTCATGCAGATAATGAAGATTCAGTGAAACAAAGTTTTTGATTTGTTGAAATCATTTTTTGATTTGAAAAAAATTCCATAACTGAAACGTTACATGATTTTTTCCACCATTGAATGCCATTTTGACACTCAATCCAGACTCTGATTATCTATCAAGGAAAAGAGATTAATCATATTTTGTGTTCACATGAATCCTCATTTATTGGGTTTTTGATTTTTTTTACACAAGGGAACATTTGTGTTGCTAAAGTTTCTTAATGCACGTCTTCCTAATTCAGCCTTGCTGTAGGAAAATTCTCAAATATTTATAATTTTCCTCAAAGCAGCAACTTTATTTAACTGAATCGTCATTGTTTGTAAAATATTTGAACTTTGTGATGATAATTTCCTTTTTAAGTCAAAGAGGAAGCTAAAACCCGGACGCTAGCTTCTGCTACGTCTGACTTTGAAGGTGTGATGGATAAATAAAGCAAAATGAAATGACTCAACGGTCATTACACGGGTCTTTTCTTATAAGAATTTAAACGTGTATCAGTAACTTTATTATTTGCGTGTAAATTAGAACATATTAGAACAGCTCCTGCTACATGAGAACTGTCTCGATAATTCTGTAAGTTGAGGAAAACTCCTGGTTTTGTCTGTAAACAGCAGCTTTATCGTTCTTTGAAGTGGAAGGCTCTTCTCAGGTTTCCTCACTGAAACTTTCCAAATACGTTTCATTGTTTGGTTTTTTATTTAGCTTTGATCTACTAGCTTACCAATCTAGTTAGCCATTATAGTTAGCTGCTTTAAGTCACGAGACCCAGACGGATGTCGTGAACTGAATTCAGAAGTCTTTCAAAATAAAACTTCCTTCAGGATCAGAAAATAAACAGAAATATTCTTAAGTTGGCGCCTTTATGTATTTGTTTTCCGTCTGCGGTCCGGTACCAAGTGACTCCCGGGGGTTGGGGACCTCTGCTCTAAAATTCTGAAGTTTACATTTCAATCCAAGTAATGCATCTTTTGTTTCAGCAGGACTTTTTTTTTTCTGAGCGCTGGTAGCTAGCTGCAAACATAACTGATCGGCGACTATTGATGATGTCATCAAGGGGTAGTAATGTCTGAATTTGAAGAAACTAGTTTTCCATAGGGGAATTTTAGCCATAGGGAAAGGGAAGCAAGTTTGATAAACTTTGAAACTTCTAACCTCTCCCCGGGATTCTCTAGTTGGCTGTTTTGTTTTTAGTGATATTTCTTGGTGGTTCTGTTGTGAGTTGTCTCTCTGTTTAGGTTTATTCAGTTTTCACGTTTCTCCTGAATATTAGGTCTTGCACCAGCAGTTTCTGACTGTTGTAGCATTAGTTTGCTAATAGTGGATCTAATCCATTCAAAATAGTTAGTTCCCTTTGCACTCTATAGAGCAGGGGTGGGCAAACTTTTTGATTTGTGGGCCAGAAAGGGTTCTAAAATTTGGCATAAGGGCCGGACAAGGAGCAGATAGGAGTGATTTTGTAATGAACCTCAGAAACAAAAAAAAATAATATGGAATTTAGAGAAAAAACATGCTTTAATTTGGATTAAAATTCACATATATTCATTTAAAACAGAAAATTTGGGAATTTTAATTTCTAAATTTAGATTTTTGTTCTCTTTTTGATAATCCAATAAGTTGATGTTCTTCAGAGGAAAATGTGAACTCAAAGAAATCCGAAAAATCACCTTCTGATTCAGAAAAAACACGAACGTCAGAGAAACAACACCATTCATGAGAAGAAACCAGAAATACGATGAAAATAAAACAATAATTAGGATTTTTGATTCAATGTATTTTAATTTGGAGGGCCAGATTAAGTATCTTAAGGGGCCACATGTGTTTGCCCACCCCTGCTATAGAAGGTTGCCTTGGATACTCGATGCTACCTGGTGTCTCACATCTTCTGGTTCTTTTTTCCTAACACATACACAGACGTTAAGCTGTGAAATCCATTTGATACACGCTGGAAACGCTAATATTTCATGGAATCATGATTGGATTTCCAATTATTAGATAAGTTACGCTTTTAGATGATCTTGTTTACATGGTCACTTAAAAAAAATGTGATGCTTATCAGACATGTGCGTGTTAACAGGCTGAGTGTCACTGAGGCTGGAGGCAGCAGAGCTGAAGATGCTACTCTATCTGGGAATGATAAGGATGGATCAGAACAGAGAACATCAAAGGGACAGCACATGTTTGATTTCAGATTGAAATAGAGGAGGTTTGTGGATTCATATTGAAACAGACATGAAGCTTTGTTGTCAGGGAAGAAGATGCGGCGGGAGCAGCGGAAAGCAATTCTTTGCCATCTTCGAGGGTTTAGCTTCTCTGTTCATTTCTGGAGTCTCCAGCCTCTTCCAGGGTTGAAGGTGAAGGAGCACACATGCCCCTCTGACAAGCTTTCACCGCCGTGGATGAATGAGTCTAAACAGCTCTCTCTGTGCTTCTGCTGAGCTTCTTCCCTTCTGACCCCGAGCTGCTCCCCGGAGTCATTAGTACGCACTTGTTAGCACTCCGTGGGCACTACATTGTGGGCCTAAATACAAGTTTCACTTCCCACAACTTTAACACGTCTCTTCTTCACAGTTTGAAAAAATAAACTCCTTGATCATTGATCCAAGTTCAGACAGTTAATGGCCTCACACAAGAGGATCAATCTGTGGTTCTCAGCAAGTGTGATGAGATCCCAGCCTCTATTCGCCGAGGGATGAAGAGTCAATTCGGTCAGGGGACATCGAACCATTTGCCCTGTAGATTGCCTTGTTAAACATCACTTGTCTACCTTTCAAAATCTCTCTAGACCTTTTATCTGTCTTCTCCAATAATATCAGCCACTAGTGGTGCAGAGCATTACAGCAGTCGCCTCTGAACTTCAAAGTGCTGTGCTCTTTTTTTTTTTTTTTTTTTAATGGGGAGCATGTCTGATTACTTAAGAGCCCCAGGTGCCATCGCTTGGCTCGAGTACGAGCTTCTCTTATTCCTCCTATCATCTGAAGAGCTTTCTGTTGGTCCCACTGCATTCTGCATCTATTGTCTGATTGCATCGCTGCCGTCGGATGCCGTCCTCTCTCACTGATTGCATCCTTTTTACCGTGAGGGGGGACTCAGGGAAGAGAAAGTGCACTGGATTTCATAAAAAGCTCAATTCTTTTTTATTAATCCACTTTGTTTTCACACGTTCCTCTTTTATCCAGTCTCGTCAGACACATTTACATATCCTGGTGTGGACGGGCTCTGAAGTGTAGGTGGCACTTGCATTTGTGTTATTAATGTGAATATGAAATCTTTAAGTGTTTTTCAGAGGGTTGGCTGGCTACAATATGAACGTTTGTCACTGAACAAACTGCACTTGTTAACAAATGATTATCCGTTTGATACAAAATGAATCAGGTGATCTTACAGTATTTATGAGGTAAATTTTGAATTTGTCATATAACATTTTATTAAAACGTCATGATTCCTAATTATTTTGTTGAATTTGGTCATGTTAGAGCATGTTTTGGAGAAAAAAAGTGCAACATTTTTCCTTTTTGTCATCTCCAACATGTTTCAGCCGACAAAGAAATTGATTTATTCAATGTTTTTTGGGGGTTTTTCACCCAATTTCAACCAAAAAACTGGATTTTTTATTATCTAATGAACATAAAAAAAGGATGGTTTTCTGAATACGGCCTTTTAGCATGTTTTTGCAAAAGGGCCTCAAACAGCAAGTGGCACTTGAGCACTCATTATCCATCACAACATCAGCCAAGAAGCACAAATTGATTCTTAGTAGCTGCCTAGGAAGAGCTCCAAGTCTTTCCCCCTGCATATGCCGCACAGATTGCACTTAACTTTGCATTACGGTGCATTAAAGAGCATAATCATCAGAGTTTTAATTTGCAAGCAAAAAGAGTTGGAGTTGAAGCTGCTTTGAGGAGTTTGGCAAAACAATATGTATTGCAATACATGTGTCATGATACGAATATTTCACTTTTTTTAATTATGACTTCAGAACTATCTGAAAATTAATACATTTTCACATCAATAAAATTGTAAAATACTAGTCATTTGATATAAAAGTCTTGAGATGTATATCCAAACAAATTTTGTGGTGCTTCTCTTTTGGTAATTCAGGAAATATATTTAAATGGAAACAAAAGTAAAACTAAACTTTATGCTTGCATATAAATAATTATTAAATATTGCCCTGGCAGTATTTTAAATCGCTTCAAACAGGGACCGGCCCTGGACTTCTGCTGGAGGGGTGCCAAATTGTAATGATTTATTATTTTTTTTTACAGTTTAACACCTCACTCATTTCCTGTAAAAATGTTAAAAAGCTAATGATTAAAACCATGAATAAAATAACTGAAGAGCTTGTCACACTGGTGCTACGCCCCTCCTTGCCTAACGCAGTCGCTGTTGAAGCTAGGCGGGGGCCCTTGGTGTTGTCTGTTAGTGCTTCTTTAAAACTTTGAGGATGAAAAAGCAGCAAAACAAACCTTCAGGGACAGCTTTAAGGTCAAAACAGACAGGAAGAGGAGGGAAAAACTGACTCAAAGCAGAAGAGTGGGTTGGTTAGCGTGCTGTGGTTAGCGTGCAGAGGTTAGAGTGCTGTGGTTAGCGTGGGGTGGTTAGAGTAGGTTGGTTACCGTGCAATGGTTACCGTGCGTTGGTTAGCATGCAGTGGTTATAGTGGGCTGGTTAGCATGCAGTGGTTAGCGTGCTGTGGTTAGCGTGCAGTGGTTAGCATGCTGTGGTTAGCGTGTGGAGGTTAGAGTGGGCTGGTTAGCGTGCTGTGGTTAGCGTGCTGTGGTTAGCGTGCAGTGGTTAGCATGCTGTGGTTAGCGTGTGGAGGTTAGAGTGGGCTGGTTAGCGTGCTGTGGTTAGCGTGCTGTGGTTAGCGTGTGGAGGTTAGAGTGGGCCGGTTAGTGTGCAGTGGTTAGCGTGCTGTGGTTAACGTGCAGTGGTTAATGTGCTGTGTTTAACGTGCAGTGGTTAGCATGCTGTGTTTAACGTGCAGTGGTTAGCATGCTGTGGTTAACGTGCAGTGGTTAATGTGCTGTGTTTAACGTGCAGTGGTTAGCATGCTGTGTTTAACGTGCAGTGGTTAGCATGCTGTGGTTAACGTGCAGTGGTTAATGTGCTGTGTTTAACGTGCAGTGGTTAGCATGCTGTGGTTAGCGTGTGGAGGTTAGAGTGGGCTGGTTAGCGTGCAGTGGTTAGCGTGCTGTGGTTAGCGTGTGGAGGTTAGAGTGGGCCGGTTAGTGTGCAGTGGTTAGCGTGCTGTGGTTAACGTGCAGTGGTTAGTGTGCAGTGGTTAGCGTGCAGTGGTTAGCGTGCTGTGGTTAGCGTGCTGTGGTTAGCGTGCAGTGGTTAGCGTGCAGTGGTTAGCGTGCAGTGGTTAATGTGCTGTGTTTAACGTGCAGTGGTTAGCGTGCAGTGGTTAGTGTGCAGTGGTTAGCGTGCTGTGTTTAACGTGCAGTGGTTAATGTGCTGTGTTTAACGTGCAGTGGTTAGCGTGCTGTGGTTAGCGTGCTGTGGTTAGCGTGCAGTGGTTAGCGTGCAGTGGTTAGCGTGCAGTGGTTAATGTGCTGTGTTTAACGTGCAGTGGTTAGCGTGCAGTGGTTAGTGTGCAGTGGTTAGCGTGCAGTGGTTAGCGTGCTGTGGTTAGCGTGCTGTGGTTAGCGTGCTGTGGTTAGCGTGCAGTGGTTAGCGTGCAGTGGTTAGCGTGCAGTGGTTAATGTGCTGTGTTTAACGTGCAGTGGTTAGCGTGCAGTGGTTAGTGTGCAGTGGTTAGCGTGCTGTGGTTAACGTGCAGTGGTTAATGTGCTGTGTTTAACGTGCAGTGGTTAGCGTGCAGTGGTTAGCGTGCTGTGGTTAGCGTGCTGTGGTTAGCGTGCAGTGGTTAGCGTGCAGTGGTTAGCGTGCAGTGGTTAGCGTGCAGTGGTTAATGTGCTGTGTTTAACGTGCAGTGGTTAGCGTGCAGTGGTTAGTGTGCAGTGGTTAGCGTGCTGTGGTTAACGTGCAGTGGTTAATGTGCTGTGTTTAACGTGCAGTGGTTAGCGTGCAGTGGTTAGCGTGCTGTGGTTAGCGTGCTGTGGTTAGCGTGCAGTGGTTAGCGTGTGGAGGTTAGAGTGGGCCGGTTAGCGTGCAGTGGTTAACGTGCAGTGGTTAGCGTTCTGTGGTTAGCGTGCAGTGGTTAGCGTGCTGTGGTTAGCGTGTGGAGGTTAGAGTGGGCTGGTTAGCCTGCAGTGGTTAGCGTGCTGTGGTTAACGTGCAGTGGTTAGCGTGCAGTGGTTAACGTGCTGTGGTTAACGTGCAGTGGTTAGCGTGCAGTGGTTAGCGTGCAGTGGTTAGCGTGTGGAGGTTAGAGTGGGCCGGTTAGCGTGCAGTGGTTAGCGTTCTGTGGTTAGCGTGCAGTGGTTAGCGTGCTGTGGTTAGCGTTCTGTGGTTAGCGTGCAGTGGTTAGCGTGCTGTGGTTAGCGTTCTGTGGTTAGCGTGCAGTGGTTAGCGTGCTGTGGTTAGAGTGCAGTGGTTAGCGTGCTGTGGTTAGCGTGTGGAGGTTAGAGTGGGCTGGTTAGCCTGCTGTGGTTAGCGTGCATTGGTTAGCGTGCACTGTTAGCGTGGGGTGGTTAGAGTAGGTTGGTTACCGTGCAATGGTTAGCTAGTGGAAGTTAGAATGCGTTGGTTAGCATGCAGTGGTTATAGTGGGTTAGTTAGCGTGCAGTGGTTATTGTGGGTTGGTTAGCATGCAGTGGTTAGCCTGCTGTGGTTAGCGTGTGGAGGTTAGACTGCGCTGTTAGCGTGCAGTGGTTAGAGTGGATTAGTTAGCGTGCGGTGGTTATTGTGCAGTGATTAGCATGGCTGCTTTCCATTGTAAAGGTCCGGAGTTTGCGTCCTAGCTTGAGAGAAGTGTTAAAATGCTAAAAAAATTTAAGTGATTATTGCTTCTTTCCTGCGTTATCTTTACCCCTGAAATAAAACTGCATTTTATAGACATTTCCATATAATCTACAGGTGGGTATTAGGAAGTCCATTCATTACTGAGAAAGGATGAGTAAATCTTGACGTTGGGTTGAATTTAGCTGATACTCAAGTCAAAGTAAAAGTCTCGATTTCAGAACTTAACTGGAGTAATCTAATCTCTACAGCTACACTCCATATTTGCAAATTCTCCCTTAGACTTTGTTCAAATGAGTAATTTGAATACATTTTATTTTCTCGTTTTGGTTTCTCTGGATCACAGCCGTACTGAGCAGCGGCTGGACAGTCCACAGAACCAGGAAGAAAGATTTATGAGTTTATTGAGGTGGAACAGACAGACAGATTACAGTCTGGCAGAATCTAGACAAAAATCCTAAAACATGATTTACAAGAACAGTGTAACTCAAATCCACAAAGCAAACAGATCCGAGAACCTGAGCGTGGTTGGGGGGCAGAAACGTTGTCTGGGGAATGAAGTGTAGCATCAGGGGGCAGAAAGGGGTTGGAGACAGAAATGAAGGCTGAGACCTGCTGAGAATCTGCTAGAAAATGGTGATGGAAGAGAAACAGACGGAGCAGAAATACACTTTTGACCGGGTGAAAACCAGAGGTGTGATTTGAATACAGAAAACCAGGGTAGAAAGAAAAGCAGGTAAGGGGTATGTGGGGATCACTGGAGCACAGCTGTAAGTGCATAAATCAGTCAAGGTGTTACAAGCCTTTTATTTGGAGGGTTAACTTTTAGCATGCTCGCCACCACAGATAAAGCCAGAAACTAGAATGTAATACACGTGCAGTGAGCCAGACTTCTACTAAAACAATAATTATACGCCGGGACTTAAGCTGTTGTCACAAATGCCCTTATGGGTGGATACAGGCTGAAAAATGGGCAAACCGGTACGAGGTTCTGCACCATTTATCAAGGTCATTGACCAATTAGTGACTCTACAAACAATAGGTCATAGGAAACACTTAGAAGACACACATACAGTGAGTAAATTAGGGGAAGTTGGTGAGACACAGTCGGGTCAAACTGATTTTAAATTTTATTTAAGCCTTCTCAAATCCTGCACAAGGAGCCCGTTTCACATACTTATGTATCAGGCATTCATGTGGGGTCAATGGGGTGCAGAACTGGCTCCCTACTAGTGAACCTCAAAGATTGATTTCTCACTCCAGTAGGAGACACAGAGTCTTCTTTAACCCTGTTAAAAAAAAAAATAAGATTGATTTGTATTTATGCCTCTGTTACTACTACGATGAATACAAATGAATTGTTGTTCGTTACTCAGGAATTAAACATAAATATAAAAAAATTGCCTTAAAAAAATTTAAGTTAATGTAAGTTCATGTGAGTTCCTTTCAAAATAAGACACCCTGTCACATATGATCATCTCAATGCAGCGAGTGTAATTTAAGCAGTGACTAAATAAAAATACAGATCATTTTACTGTTTTCAAGCGTAAATTTACCAAAATCTGAGCTAATTAATTAAGTGCTTGTTGATGTTCATTGATTTTTTTTTTTGTGGACAGGATGCACAAAAAGTTGTGAAAATGTTGTATTTCAACCTGTGGTACTGTCCTTCAGCTGTTTTTTATGAGTCAAAATTTGAGTTTGTTTACTTATTTTTGCTTTACTACTTTTTCCTTTACATTTAAATACTCCATGTTACACCTAAAACACGGACAATACTGTGTTCCCTCATTTACTCAATTCAATTCAGTTTTATTTATACAGCCAAATATCA
This sequence comes from Oryzias javanicus, assembly GCA_003999625.1. Lineage (NCBI taxonomy): Eukaryota > Metazoa > Chordata > Actinopteri > Beloniformes > Adrianichthyidae > Oryzias > Oryzias javanicus. The sequence continues at coordinate 37,222,286 of CM012439.1, forward strand.
CAATGCAGTTGTCTCAAAAGGCTTCACACCGGTAATTGTACAAAAACATAATGTCAGTATAAACAATAGCTGGTTAGTTTGGAGAAACTGGAGCAAAGACAAGTCAACTGGAATCTGGGATGTCTCCCGCTCCCCCAGAGGGATGAAGAACAATTGAAAAAATAGATGATAACGAATAGACTGAATGAAAGTAGAGACCAGAACCCCAGTGAACCACACTTTCACCAGCTTCTATCTTCTAGCAGCCTTCTAGTAACATTTATTGTAGGAGTTATGGTGTTAAAGATAATCAGTGATATAGGAATTGTGTAAAATAGGATTCCAATGGTATGTTCTGATTTCAGGACGTCCCTTAAGCCTCAATGGAACTGCAAGACTCGTCCGCCCTTTTCCTTGTAAAATAGCTGATCCTCTGTTCGAGTCTAGACAACCCCAAAAACCCACAGTACCAGTACAAGTCAACTCCTTCACCAATGCATGTGCCTTTCCATCGGTTGACTCTACAGGTTCTAGAAATCTCAGGATTCCTGTTTTGCCTGTTTCTGGTGTCTGGAAGATCTGAAGCTTCCATCCACGAGCTCCACTTCTCTTTCTGGGTCTGATTGTAGGGCAGGCGACAGATTCCCTCATTTGTTCCACATTTTAAAGAATTGTCCACTAAAATATTCAGTCTCTGCATATTTGACCCACAGGAAAAAAAAAAAAGAACAATCAATATATCCCTGACTTGGATAACAAAGTTTGCACATCTGAAGAACTTTGTACTTTCTGTTCTTTGGAGTTGTCAAAGAGTCCCTCTAATTGTCTCTTGTCTGTAGCTGCAGGTTGAACTTTGAATGACACCAAAAGCCAAGTTCAACCTCTCTTTCAGTTCAGCACTTTCTAATGGTTCCTTCCCTGTGCAAAATAATTAGAGGCTTTTTAAATGTCACCGAGCCATCAACGCGATGCTATAATTAAAAAAGAAAAACCTTTATCAGTATCTAAATGAATTGGCTCTGTAACCGCACACGCTTTGTACCTTCACCGACTGTGGTGGAGCGCCACGCTGTCATCTGCTTAATGAATCACACCGGACTTCCTGTCCTTGGTTGAAGTGTAATGAAGGTTTGATGCATTAAATGGGGAATATTTGCTGACATGTTTTTGTTCCTGTCATCTTGTTTTTATCTCATCAAAGGTAGATTTCATTTTTGTTGGATCGTCTGTATAATTGATCAGACTTTCTTTTTGTAACCTCAAAATTACTGACAGTAAGCAACTTTTCCTTTTGTTTGGTGTTTTTCACATGCAGCTTTTGGCGGGTTGACTCGTACGGGTGGTGCAGGTTTTTGGGTCGTGGAGAGATTGTGTTGCAGTTCTTGGAAAATGGAACAGTGGTCCCTCTCTATTTTGTGATTCATCCTCCATGATTTTACTGATTTTTTTTCAGTGCATACTTTTTCAAGTGCAGTGTTCTGCACTCCAATTGGCTGTTGACCTTGTCAATCAATCTCCATGTCCTATCTCCTGTACAGAATGTTTTCAGTTTGCCAAATCTACACAAATGTTTGATCACAACCAGATTTGTGTCGTCGTTCTAAAATACTGAACTTATTTTTCTATGAATGGTTGAACTTTAAGAGTTTAAACATGAGCAGATTTTTACTCCCATTAAACATTAGATTACAGGTAATATTTGTAATCTCTGCCAAGATACAAACAAGACTCCACTGTGTTGTCTTTGGAGTAAGTATAACCTGAAGGATTTTCAAGGCCAATGTAAGTTTCCCATACTTATGAAGTGCCGATGATGCTGATTAGGGCTGGGAATCACTGGGTACCTCACGATACGATACGATACATGATACATGGCTCATAATATCGCGATACTGCGATAGTTGGTAAAAATCCTCTCTAATAACTAATATTATAGAAGAACACTTTTTTGGGGGGAAATATATCCTCATTTTATTTTTACTTTTTTAGCTTAAACACAATCTTAATAAACAACTTATGTTTTATTTTGTGCAACAAATTATAGACACTTTTGTTTAACTTTGCCTAAAATCACTAATACTATAACTTACCACCAATTGAATTGGAATTATTTGTAAAATTCCATGTTAACAATAGTAAACATGATCAGCAGTGCCACAGAATTACTGTTAGCAACAGAATAAAAATTAAATTATTCAAATTGTTGACAGCTATCTACCTCTAAAGGAACGTCACACCAAAGGATGATGAATAAACGTTTTACAGCCTCTGTCAAGTGTTACATAATTTTTTTGTGTACTTTTCCCACATTTGAAAAGGGTTGAGCATTCAAAATTGAAGGCTGATTTACTCAGACTGACACTGAGATTATTTCTCCAATCTTTATTTATTTTCTATTTGGTCAGTCAATTGTCAGGTAAAAACCTTAAAATACACATAATAATGGCAATAAATATTTAAAATATTATATTATAAATTAGCAATAAACAACTTTAATCTATAATAATTTATACAATTTTAAGTGCTTCAATTAACTAGCAACTTCTCTATTTTACCGTGAATTCATGTACTTTGTTTTAATTACATTATTTTTAAGTTCACACATCAAATCTGCATTTTTTTTAAAATCTAAGAATGACTTTAAATTAACATTAGCAAAAAGTTATTACGTTCATTTGAAAACCTTAAACCATAAATTTACCAAAGTTTCACCGTACACCAGCAGGGTAAATATAGAGTGCATGAAAGCAAAAATTCCGACTGGTACCTGAAGTACACACAAACAACTACGAAGCACGCGCCTCGTTCCCACAGCGCACCGATCAAACAGGAAATAAACGATGGCGGTCATTCTAGCGCTCAGACAAACTCACTTCTTACCGACTGACTCTTCTACAGAGGGATGATCATTGAGAACAGGTAGACATGATTTATACACGCAATACCGAGCCAGAATCCTGCCGGTGTTTTTTCCTGAATGAGGTCAGTGCGTCGGGAAAATAAGTCCGACGCAGCGCGAGTAGCTGCGCAATAGTTCCGCCCCACGACTCAGACGCAACAGTCTCTTCAAATGAAAATATAATATCAATACTTGGTGAAAACCCATCGAGAATCAATCTCAGGACTAAATATCGTGATATATCGCAATATCGATATTTTGGCACACCCCTAATGCTGATGTATGATGTCTCTCTAGTCAGCTAGTCAGTGGTGTGAGTACTGACCACGCACAAAAGCATGCCAGTAGTGTTCACAAGGGCTGCCACGATTAGTCGCCTAATCGACAATTAAAATAGTCGACAACGAATTTAATAGTTAATTAGTCGTTACTGTATATTACATGGAGTCAGACTGGAGTAAAGTTGAAAGTCATGATTGCATTCTGCTAGCTTTTTGGATTATTCTGGTATTTATTAAGGTTTTTTAGGTTATTCTGGAGTTTAGCTAATATTTTTTTTTCAGTTCAGTTCAAAGCATTTATTTCAGAAATTGATGAAAAGTATGTAGAGCAACAAATACGAAAATCATTGAAACAACAAAAGTCTGAAACTTCATTTTTTTCCCATCATTCTGTTGTCTTCTTCTTGAATAAAGTGTACTTCTGTAGCGCGATCGCCACCTAGTGGCCAAACTGAAACGTCCTCCAGGAGAAGCAGAACAATGTTAATGATCTGAACCTTTTTGTTAGAACATTTGTTAAAACATTTTACAGAATGTGAACTTGATCAGATTAATATAAATATATTTTAATTAAATAGTAGATTTTTAATGTATTTCCAAACAAATGTGTATAAATGTGTAAACTTAAAATTGAATTGAATCAAATTGTTTCTGGAAATTATAACTGATACCCAGCCCTAATGAATTGCATTCGGTTTAAACGCAGCATCAGTATCTGCTTTGACCTGTTGCTCACATCTATACCATAGAAAAAAATGTGCTTGAACTATTTGGTTCTTCAGAATAACGGAGAAGTCACGCACCGTAGGTTTGCTGATTTTTCTCCAGCTGACATCTTATATCCACCTGTAGATGCTTGTAAGGCTTACGCATCTGATGTTTTACTTTACATCTTTCACTCTTCAACTAAAAGGTTAAATATTCATCATAAACACTCAACATGATCACATTGTAAAACTCACCTTGAATGTAGAAAGTCTTTTTTTTTTGTTCAGTGTCCTCAATTTGTCATCCAAGTTGTGCCAACTTATTATGAAGCACCATAAAAACTTGTAGCTGACCTAATCATACGTTTCAGAGTCAAGGATACGACTGCCGTCACAAAACCGTGGTGAGGCTTTTTTAGATCAATGTGCAATGTTTTTGCAGAGCATTCAGATGAAAAGGACACTAAGATAACTCAAGGCCTCATCTGCTGCTTTGTTAATCATCTCTCTTTCCCCTCGGTACTCAGAAAAAACACAAGAGATCTGCAGTGTGACACAAAGAAACCTTTTTATTCCTGTTTTCACAAACTGATGTGTTTTAAACCATCAAGATGTTCAGTAAATTTCTCCAACTGAACCTGAACAAGCTTGACAGAATGCGTCGTCCCACAAGGATCTGATTTACCTAAGAAAATAACAATCATGGCTTTTTCTTTGGCTGGTGAAGAGAAAAGCCGGCCTTGGTGGTTTTTAGAATTACATGTTTACCCCTGGAGGTGTGACTGAGTCTCTTCTCGCATCTAAAACTTTTTTGTTGTTGATTTTCCAAAAAACATTCAGTTGATTTTGACAGGTTAGATTGTTTGAGGATTTCTGCACTTTTGAAAAGAAGAAACACGATTTTTTTATGCTTATGAGGAAGAAAATGCTAAAAAAAAAAATCCCAGCTGTTTGATCTTTATGCTTTAGTGAAAAAATATAAAAAAATTAAAACTTTTACTTTGATTATAGGAGCAGAGTCAATAAACATTTTGTAAATGTCTTTAAAAAATGCTTGAAAAACAATAAAACTAATACAGACAGTATGTGATTACTTTAGCCTTGCTATGGAATGAACAAACAAATTCCCGTGTAACATAGCATGATATTTAATAGAGAGAAATTGAATTGAATTGAACTTTATTAATATCCCAAGGGATAAATTTATCTGTTATGGCACCCATATATCTAAAACATTTTTACAAACACACATATTCCTATGAACATAAATATACATATAAATATACATATGAGTAATACACACCTATTTACAATAACTATATACTATACAATACTATACAACACAATACAGTACAATACAATACAATACAATACAATACAAAAACTATACAATACTATACAATACACTACAATAATATACTATACAATACAATACTATACAATAATTTTATATACACATATTAACCTATTTAAAAAAAAAAAAAAATAGTATCATCCCAATTTTTGCACGCGTACTTCTAGATTTGAAACTCATACAAGGTTTTTTAATATATATATTTTTTGAAAAACACCAAAAACTGTGAACCATCCGGAAGCGAGGGCCTGTATTTTCAATTTAAAATACTTCACTCTGGCTTCTTTGATACCATCAGCACAATGTCTCCTATGTGACACTGCCTTTATTTTGTTATTTTTCCGTGTTATATTCACACACAATCATGCAAAACAGAAAATTCGCACAAAAAAACCATAAATGTTGCAAAGAAAAATAACTGTAGAGTCAAAAAAGAAGTTATAAGTCAAAGGATAAATAAAGAAAGTGATGCTAAAATGGAATTAGCAGCACAAATTGGTCACATTTTTGTAAAATACTTAATTTAAGATTTTTTTACCTTATTTTGAAACTTTAAATTCCTTTTTTTATTATTTTAAATCTAAAGCATGTCAGTACAGAGTTGGCTACATAAAAAGAAAAAAAAAAAATCTTTACCGGTCCACAGTTTTTTCTCCAATTTGTTCAGTTTTTGTTGTGGAGGGAGTTAAAGTCCATCGAGAGAAAAAAAAAAAAAAGAAAAATAATCACACTGACTTACTTCAAAGGGAAAGGTAGAAAAAGAGAAATTCAGCAGGCATGAGTACGCATGAAATACAAGCAGACGAAAAAAAAAAGTAAAAACTGACCTGATTTTAATGAGAAATGCCAACAATTTCCTGTTGACCCTAAAACTATTAAGGAACAAAACTTTAACTCTGTAGATTAGTTTTAAATCCATTACTGCATCGCTGAGGCATCGATTCCTGCATAAATAGAACAGTGGGACAACATAAAAATTAACATTACATCAAAGTCAAGGCCCGGGGGCCGGATCCGGCCCTCCAGATCATTTTATTTTATTGTTAATAATGGCCTGATGTTATGTTGCGCTCATTTCTAACTTGTGTAATTTTTAAAATATATTTTTATGGAGTGTAAAATATTGAAATGTATTTAAGGTTAATATTCCTTAAATATTAATATTCCTGCCTTTTTATCCTTCATAATTATGTGAAAAATTATGCTTTTAAAACTTTAAAAATTGGCAGTCTTCTAGTTTTTTTTTACTTTTTTGGCATTTACGAAGATTTTTAATTAATTTTGATTAATTAATTTAGGCTTTTTCATTTTTTTTTTGGCAGTTTTGAAGTTTGACTATTTTTTTAGGTACAAGCTATTGGCTAAACTAGGTTTTTTTGTCTTATCTTGGCATTTAGCTAATGTATTATCTGGCTTTCAGCTTCAGCGTTTTCAGTTATTCGCTTCAGTGTTTTTAGATATCAATTTCAGCTTCTTCAGCTATCAGCACTAGCAACTCAGCAGCCAAATTCAGCTTCCAGCAGTCAACTAGCTTTATCGCAGGTAAAAGCATAATTATGTTAAAAACTTACATTTAAAGTTTTGAAAAGGAAGAAGGGAAAGATTGTTCAATAAATATTTATCTTGTTCGGCCCGCTAAGAAAAATGAATAAAATTCACATTAAAATGTATTTTTAAAATTAAAGTACCAAAAAAAAGCCTTTTGGATAAAATATAACTTCCATTTCAGACAACATCTGTCATTCCTTTGGGTCTGTCCGCCATGTTAACCCGTTACGTTACCTGCAGCTTGGTGCTTTTGCGTTTTGTTGGCGAATGTATAAATCGGATCTGTAAAGAGGCATGAAGCTACATTGAAAAAGTCCAAATAGGGAGCAAATCAGGCAGTTGGGTCCATAAACATTTGGTCTACTCGGCTTTTTTTAAACACTTTATTGTTTTCTTTTGGTTGTGACGTCAATGAAGCCAATGGCAGACAACAATCACTTTCAAAATGCTGGTAGTTTTAGGTCAACGCATCATATAATACATCTGACCAGTTTCTGATTGTGTTTCAACTGAGAAAATGATCTTTTCTGCCATCTAGAGCTCTAAATCAGACAATGTTGAGCATCATTCTGATGAATTTCAATGGTTCTTGGATAACCAGGTCCAGTCGTCAATGATACGCTTTGTTAGACTGTTTTTCACAATGAGAATCTATGAGAAGCCAGAAAAAAATATCAGCTCCTTTAGATAAATAGCAGTATGATTACCAATTTGGCTCAGGGTAAGCTTCACTGAGACCCTGATAAGGGAGGAAAATTTCATGTGAATATAGAGAGTGTCCTTAAGGAAAATTGGTTACACAGGAGAACTACAACAAATACTCCTCCATGGAGGAACGCTCCATTTTACTTTTGGAAAGTCTTCATAGCACAAAAAAGCTGGCTTTCTCTGCCTGCCTGTCGCTTTTGAAAAATTAAACCAACCAACCATGTCTTTTTAACTCTAACTGCCTTTGTGAGGTTATTGACATGCAGGAGGAGCAAAAAAGACAGACTGGAGGATTACAAGGACAGCTTGGTTGTCTTTGGCTGGAAAGAATATTGTAGAAAAACCAAAGAAACATCAAGTTTTCTGATTTTAGTAATTGTTTTACTTCATCAGAATATAAGACCAAGAACAAAATATGTACCTTAGCATGTTTCTGAACAAAACCACATCTTTGTTGAAATAAATCATCATAATTCTGTTCCTCTTTTAGGATTAAAATCCTTTTAGTGACCGACACATCTCAAATCATTGCTATATTTGATATTAGTGTAAATAATAGAAATTTGTGAACAAAATTATTTGTAAAACTATAAAAACTAAACACTTTTAAGCATTAGTTGAGCATGAGTTAACCCTTAATTAATAAGTTACAAAGCCTCACTCCTACTTTATTAAACATTAGCAAGAAGTTTAGAAGTGTTGTAATTAATGCTTTAATCTTGATTTAAAATGATTAATGTGTCTATCAAGATTATGTGAAGACTTTATTCATTAACAATTAAACATGTAAAATCAAGCATTAAATGATTTAAGTGATTTAGAGCTAGTTCTTTAGGTTATAAACTAATTTAAAAAGTTAATAAATGATTTAAAAAACCTTGTAAATGTATAATTTTATCTGGTAGTAAATCATTTATCAACCGATGTTCCTGAGAGAGATGAGGAATACACTATCCATCAAACTAATTTTGACAGGTAACCTTTGACCTTACACCATCAATCAAACTCATTTGACCAGTGACAGATTCAATTCAATTCAATTCAATTCAATTTTATTTATATAGCCCAATATCACAAATTCAATTTGCCTCATTGGGCTTCATGCCTGCAGTTTTTACAGATGCACAGATGGAGTCATATAGCAGCAATATAAAAAAACAACTAAAAAAAAACAGACTATAGAACAGGTCATCCTGTCCTTAGACCCTCCCTCGCGGTAAGGAAAAACTCCTAAAAAAAACCTGAGTCAGGAAAAAAAGAGAGAAACCTTAGGGATTCCCACATGAGGGAGAGATCCCATCCCAGGACGGACAGGCGATACCAGAACGGTTAAAGAAAAGTTAGCTGCTAAAACTGCATATATGAGTAGAGTTCATTCATATAGAGCTGAGTTCATTCATATAGAGCTGAGGGACAAGTGATGATTAAGTCATAGTCCAGATGAGGCAGAACTGCAGACCGACACGACAGGAGCAGGAGGGCAGACGACCCACCAGGAATCACTCCCACTCAGAGATGCAGGATGGTGACGGATGGTGACGGGGCTTCATCCAGATGGGCGGGGCTTCGTCAGGATCACCAACAAGTCTCCCGGAAACTGCAGTCTCTCCCGGTCTCCCACAGGGGAGTCGGAGAGAAGGAAAAACATGTGAATTATACTGCACCACCAACACAGGCATACAGTTAGAAGTAAATAAAAAAGTAGAGGAGAGGAGAAGTAGATGGAAAAGAGGACAGAGCCCCAGTGCACCATACTTTTCCCAGCTTCTAACTTCTAGCAGCCTTCTATGTTATTATGTAGAGAATATACATATTTCATCATTTATATTTCAAGCATATATTGGAGAAGTATGTGATTATAATAATTATTTCCCAAACTTCAGAACAGTATGGGAGCATTATGTTAATTATTCTATGATTACTGGCTAGTCTGGCAGAACGCCTGTCCAAATAGGAATGTTTTAAGGCTAGTTTTGAAGGTAGAAACTGTACCTGCCTCTCTGACATGGGCTGGGAGCTTATTCCATAGAACAGGAGCTTGATAACTGAAGGTTCTACCTCCGACTGTACTTTTAAAAATTCTAGGAACTACAAGCAGTCCTGCATTCTGTGAGCGAAGCGTTCTGATTGGCTGGTAAGGAACTATGAGATCTCTAATATAGGATGGGGCCACACCATTCAGAGCCTTATATGTTAACAGGAGGATTTTGAACTTTACTCTAAATTCAACTGGGAGCCAGTGGAGAGAAGCCAACACAGGAGTGATGTGTTCTCTTCTGCTAGTTCCTGCTAACAATCTTGCTGCTGCATTCTGGACAAGCTGAAGACCTTTTAAAGAACTTTTAGGGCATGCTATCAGTAAAGAGTTACAGTAATCCAGTCTCGACGTAACAAATGCATGGATGAGTTTTTCAGCATCACTTTTAGATAACATATTTTTAATCTTAGCGATATTGCGTAGGTGAAAAAATGCAGTTTTACAAGCTTGAGATATTTGAGCATTAAATGATAAATCCTGGTCAAATAAGACCCCTAAGTTTCTGACTGAAGAATTGGGAGCAATATTTACACCATCCAAGGAGACTATCTTATCTGAGAGAGCATCTCTCAGGTGTTTAGGACCCAGTATCATGACCTCAGTTTTCTCTGGGTTCAGAAGGAGGTAATTAATTGTCATCCAGGACTTAATGTCTCTGATGCAGGAATTCAGTTTTTCTAGGTGGTCATTCTGATCTGGTTTAATGGATAAATACAGCTGTGTATCATCTGCATAACAGTGGAAATTAATGCTGTGTTTCCTGATTATGTCTCCTAAGGGCAGCATGTAAAGCATGAATAGGATGGGCCCAGATGACTTTATATAAAAAGTTTACAATGCCATCTGTCAAATTGAGTTTGATGGATGGTGTAGGGTCAAAGGTCACCTGTTAAATTAAGTTTGATGGATGGTGTAGGGTCAAAGGTCACCTGTCAAATTGAGTTTGATGGATGGTGTAGGGTCAAAGGTCACCTGTCAAATTGAGTTTGATGGAAACGATATTCCTTATCTCTCTTTCCTGATGTAACTTAAGATGAATTCATAGAGTTAATTAACATTTAGGACATGTTAATTAACTGTTTTTGTGATTTATTCTAAAATGAAGACTATTAATGCCTTATAAAATCTTTAAACATTTGATGTGAAGGCTTTGTTACCTGATCAACAGAGAGAACAAAACCGAGAGATACACAACACACAAATATTTATTATATAATTGAAACGTAACAAGCTAGACTTGAGAAAACATAACCATAAACATTTTCCAGTCAAATAAATTAAAGGGGGTAACAAGTGTCAAAATCACACAAATAAAATCCTTTTAAATCAATAAAATATTACACAACTGACATGAGCGGAATATGACGTTTTTTCAGCTTCATTTAGATTGTTTGACCTCCGTCTGACGTGACAATGATTCTATTAATGAAGTATTAATAGCAACACATTTAAGCTACTTGCTAATGATTAAAAATGTATGAATTATTTGTTAAGTGTTAACTTGTGCTCAACTAAAAGTGTGTAGTTATTATAAAATGTTACCAAATGATCTAATATCATATTTATTTGTGTAAAATATTTTTTGAGCCGTACATTAAAAAATATTTTACATTTTCTGACTTAAACGAAAAGCAACAGATTTTTTTCAATCTTCATGGATTAGTAACCACATAATTAAAAAAGGCAATTAACTTATTGATCAGAAAGCAATTTAGGTATCAGCAGCTGCAGCAATCAGTAATTACTCAAGCCGGTCTTTTTTCGGTGACTTAGCATCCATTTCGTGCCGCGCTGTTTTTCATGCTCACCTTGATTGCTCACAGCAGCTGTAATGATTCGTGTTCAGGATCATTTTTTGAAGTTGCTTTGTTGCAAACGTTGGCTTAGTCTTGTTTACACCGCGCGTATGGACGTGTGTGACTTGTGAAAGCAGATTACCTTCTTGTGTGTGTGTGTGTGCAAAGTCTGGTTAAACTTTGATTGGATGCCTGCTTGGCAGGAACGTGATAACAGTGCAGATGTGCAGCTACTTAATTATTGGTTGCTGCTCTGCAGGAGAAAACCAGTAACCTTGGTGTTGTGTGCTGACAAGGAACACAGTTGTGATAAAATATGCTTGAATGTTTAAATTGTCTTTATTTTCCACAGTCTGTTCACCTCATGAAGCCCCCTCCTCTGTTTTTCAGTATAAGTCTTCACACTTCAAGTTAATCTACCCCCAACAGTAAAGAAGTCTATAAAAAATCTACAAAACTTGTATCAACTGAGCTCAGTTAAAAGTGAAAACTGTTATTAATATTAACATTATTGAGGGAAAAACAGTAGAAACAGAAAAAAAAGTTACTTCCATATTTTGTGATGCTATGAAATATTTTAAAAATCCTGAAGTGTTTTTAAAAGCCATAAATTCTCCTTTAATTTTCTAACTTTCAAGCTGAACAAGGAAGCGAACCACCATTAACTTTTGCCTAAAATGAATGAATGAATGAAATGGTTTATTTCAAGCAATCAGGTTATAATACATGGAATAACATCACATAATAAATCACAAGTAGATCGCTTGAAAGGGAGTGGAAGGAAGCGAACTTATATAATCCCACCCCGACTCGACCATTTTCTCTACATGAATTATCAATATCCGGTTCAGGACTTAAAATCAAATATCAATATAGTTTCAGGTAATAAAAGATCAATAATATCAGTGATGTAATAGAATTTCAAAAACATCCATAGACAAATCATTTATATTAATCATCAACAGTAATCTAAACATTCTCATTAAAAATTCAAAAAATATCAAGTAGTAATCAACTTCATTTGTTACTGCAGGAAAATATATCAAAATATTCTTATTAAAAAAGACAATTTGAGCAGATTTCATTTATCAAAGAACGATTTTCATAATGAAAAAGTGCTAAGTAAAAAAATCATGATTTATAAACGGAAAACTTCAAAATATTCTCATTAAGAGACAGTTTGAGCAGATTGTATTCAGACCAGAGCTACATCTTTGTTTAGGAACAGGTTTAAGGCCACGTAAACCATCTTCGTTGTTATGACTGAGAGACAGTGAAGGTTCTTCTTTTCAAGGGAATTGTAAATGATTGTCTAGGGTCAGAGTTCGTATTCAACGGTTCCGACGGTTTCATGAGTCCACAATTCACATTCACAAAATGCTAAGAGACTGTGACTGTTTTCAAGGAGTTCAATATTAAGAAAGACCACCAACAAGAAATCCTAACTACCATAGGATAACTGACAAAAACTTTGGTAAAATCTTTAGATTTATTTGTTTTCTATGCCTATAAATGAAAAGTATGCCACTTTGATTTAAAAAAAATCATTAAATAGTTCATTTGCATTTAGTGTTTTTAAAAAATTTAAATGAACGTCACGCCGATTCATTCTACTAGAAATTATTCCAACGATTCTACTATAAATTCTACTTTTTGAGGTTTTAAGTTCATTTTACTGTTCATTCCAGTCATTCTGTGTATCAAAACGGTCCACAGAAATGACTCATATTTCATAAATAATTTGTTTTTTAATGTTCTGAAGGTTATACATAATCATATATATGAATATAGTTTACTCTGAAAGGCTAAAGAAAATCATTTAAGACATAATGACACAAATGTGGAAAGTTTGAAAACATTTTAAATACAGCAGATAAACAGAATGAAACTAATGAATAGAGTTTTGTTTTTCATTACTGTCCAACATCAGCACTATAGTTTGAATTTCCAAGACACTATATTCTTTATTTTTACATTTGTCTTCACTGCAGATGAAGAGAAAACAATCTGTTTATTGGATCAATACTCGACTGAACACAGAAAGAAAAATGGCTTTAAAAAGGGAGAAGAGGGTTGAGCCTGCAGCCCATCGCTCAGTGCCCCGTAGTTTGGCTGATAGCCGGTGACACTTAGTCTCACACAGTCGGGAAGGTGTTTGTCCGAGGCTTTGCTTTTATTAGTTTCATCTGTGATAACTCCATCTCTCCGAAAAATGTGAAGACAAAGAAAGATTTGATCATTCTAGGACAGGAAGAGACATGGACACTTCTCCGTTCACAAACCCCACAAGTCCCTGTTGTTGCCGCTTGCTTGCAATCCGGTGTTATTTCTCAGTTCATCAGCTTCCGTGTCCACACCATCGGGCAAAGGAAAGGCCTTCTGAAAGCCGACAGCTACTGTCTCTGTGTCAGACAGCATGAAGGAGCTTCTAATAAAACCAGCGTCTCCCATTTCATTCTCACATTATCCAGATGGACACAGAATCCTTCAAGATGAGATTGTAAGAAGATATCTAAAGGACCCAGATGAGCAATGATCTCATCCATGAGGTCTGGTTGACCGAGCTCCACTGATCTTTAGCTGCGTTTCAGTCTATAAAATGAAAAAAATGATTTTTTTGAAGCTGTGGAGGTTGTTGCTGGTCGTATGGATCCACTGGTGCTCAAAGGTGTATGCTAAAAGTGTTGATGCTCCAAGTAATTATAGAGAAAATCCTCATCATGTTTCAATGGATCAGAGATTTTGATCGGTAAAAGGTGAATATTTTCTTTATAAAATGCCAAACACAATGTGACTTCTCAAAACTGATTCCAATATAATTCTCAAACGATTATTTTAATAGTCGACCAATCACCGATTATTTTTTCCGATTAGTCAACTAATCGGGTCATGCTGGATGTAAAGCGCACATCTTAACCATCATTATCTTTAAAGTAACCAAAAACTAGATATATAGCATCACCTACGATAATGCTAATGTTAAGGCTGTAACCTGAATTTCTCTGCTGTAGATACTGAAATTGATAGCTAAAACTCTGAAGTTGAGAGCTGAAATCGCTGAAGCTGATAGCTAGCTAATATATTTGTTAAATGCAAAATTAACCTAAAAAACAGAAAAAAGCTAAAGCAGCTAGCATGTAGCTTAAATAGCTGAACTTCAAAATGGCTTAAAGAAAACTTTATAAAAGCCTAAAGTAGCAAAACAGCTAGCGTTTAAAAATTAGCTTAACTCCAAAACAGCCTAAAAAGTAAATAAAAAAAATAAATAATCAAAAGTCTAAATTAACTAAAACAGCTAGCATGTAGCTGAAAAATAAGCTAAACTCCTAAATGCACACAAAAAAGAGCCTAAATTAGCCAAAACAGCTAGCATATAGCTTATATATTAGCTAAACTCCAAAACAGTCCAAGCTAGCATAATGCTATTGTAACTTTCAACTTTACTACACTTAAATTAGTCGTCGACTATTTTAACAGTCGATTAGTCATCGATTAGTCGACTAATCGTAGCAGCCCTTTTCCAATACTGTTCTTTGTCAGATTAAGCTCAGTGTCATGTATGTAAAGCTCAACATGTGTCCTCCCAGAGGAAGTTCTCACCACTGTGACTTGTTTTGTTTGATACTTAAGTGTGTTTACATGTGTTCTCTATTCTGAGTGAGCAGAACGTTCTGGATGAGTGTTTGAATGTCGTTCTCCAAACACATAAAAGCATTCTCCTGTTTATGTGTTTGTGAGCATTTTGTTGCAGATGTCACAAAAACTCGACATATTTTCTGTCAAGATAGATTTCTGACAGAAAGAATTGTGTCCTGGAAAAACAATATCACCACTGAGACTATTTGTAAATGTATTGGAAGACGTTTGTCATGTTAAATTTGTGTTTTTTAAAGTCCCACTCTGATCTATTGTCAAAGCGTTCCCGGTGGTCTTTAAATGATGATGATGATGCTGTTTTTAGTCCAAATCAAAACGCCTGTTTGGTTTTCTAGTGGAAATGAACCTCTGACAGTTGGTAGGGAGCCTCCCCCAGCTATCTGTTACACGCCCCACACTCGCCTATCTAACATTAGCTGTATAAAAATAACGAAATGAAAATAAAAACAAAAAAAAAAAACACAAATCCACAAAAAGTTACACACTATCAAGAATTCCACGCACACAAATCTGGGTGAGTCTTTTTCTCTCCACACAGATCTGACAGGAAAAGTCAGAAAAACTGTATTTCATCTACAGAAACCCAATTAAAAACCCAACTTTAAACAACCGGAGAGGCAGGCGGTTTTTCACCACACTGCTGCAATTTTTATCATTTTTTAGCAGTGGTTTATTCTTCACTCCAAACCAGGCCTCAGTTCTCTGTCTGCAAAGATTAAAAAAAAGGAAAAGGAGAAACGTGTGTGGAGTTGAGAATGAAATAATTTCCAAAAAAAAAATAAAATATCCTAAAGTTTTTGCTATTCTAAAATAAACTTTATTTTTATCCTGGCCCAGATGTTCTGTTTTTTAGATTTCAAAACTCAAAATCTCAATTTCAAATTTTTGTTTTGAAGTTTGTTTGGTTGATTACATACATTCAACGTTTCACAACCTTTGAATAATAATCTACATCAACCAAAAGGGAATATGCTGAAGCAGCATGCTTATGAAAGCCCATCCAAAAAAATATCACTTACACAGAAACAAAACTTAACAAATTGACAAGAATGCCACAAGCATAAAAAAACAAATTTTGACCAAAATACATATCCATATGTACAAAATCATAGACATATACAATAAATAAATAAATATATTACAGTTGCATACATACATACATATTTACTAATATTGCATTTCACTAATATTGATCAATTTCTTTTTACATTTTATCAGTAACCTAAATTTTTTAAGAGTATTGACTAATTTGAGGTCTTTATTTAAAGCATTCCAAAGTTTTGTTCCAAAAACAGAAGGACATCTCAATTTGTTCTTGCCCTACACGATTCAAACATAAAATTACCTCTTAAATTATAATGTTCATCTTTTCTCTTAAAAAATGATTGCACTCTCAAGGGCAAACTATTTTGAAAGTCAGTTTTAACTCTTTTATTTCAGTTTTAAATCAGAAAATTTCAGTTTCAAAACTTGTGGCCTCGTTGTGGCTCGTTGGGGCGGGGCTAACGAGAAGGACCAATCAAAACAGGGGACATCACGTTCCGCGTAGGGCGCCGTGCAGCTCAAGGCCGACTCTGGGTAAAACGATCATAAAGCTACATAAACATCGGCCTCGGCGATTGGCGTTCCACTGATTTCAATGAAAAGTCTATGTAAACGCATGTAAACGCGTGTTTTGTGCTTCCGCGTTCTGAAATCGCACATTTACACGTGGCTACGCAAGTTTTTAAGTCCGTTCCTGTGCACAAACCTTTCGTTCTTTGACACATTCTGAAAGTTAAACCAGTGAAACTTTCAACTGCTTGAACATCAAACAGCTTCACTTTGATCAGTCATTTGGCGTCGTTTTCAAAACACGGAACACCATTTGAAAATTAATCAAGGAGAAGGAATTAAAAATTGCAGGAATGATACGGAATTATACGACAGCTACTCTTTTATATCGGAATAGAGCAGTGATAGAAAAAGCCTGGAGCAAGATTTGCACCGCGTCTACATTTCACACCAAGACTCTTCCAACTTTAGTTTGGAGGAGTTCTAAACAGTTTTCTAAACAGTAGAAGAAGAAGAAGAAGCCCTTCCCTGCTGGTCCAGTGTGAACACCATGAACTGCACATGCCTGGTGTGACCGTGGCATTGTCTTTTTGTTCACAGTAGAACTGTCATCTGCAGAAAAGTCATAAAACCATCAGATAATTCTGTGCTCCATTCTACGTTGTAGTATTTTAATGCTGGATTTTTCTATGGGATTCCAAATATTTGACTGAAAAAGGAACATTATTGAAACTGGTTGCGTTCTGTTGCATGTTATCATCCATGTAATTGTGGTCACTTTCCGTCTTCAGACATTTCTTTCACACAGATCTCCAAAAATATTCAGCGTTTGTTATAGTCTCCATTTAGGAACTTTTTTATTTAACTTTATTATTTTTGTGAGGTGCATTCATTTATGCAAAGACAAATTTAGCTGCAAGTGAAATAAGCTAGTGTTTGACCTTGCATGCTCTTATATTTACTGGTGCTAGAGGAAAAAAAAAGATAAAACACTGTAAAGTACTAGCTGAAAGAAAAGAATATTTATCGACTGCAAAAACTGCATTATCCTAATGAAATTGAAAATATATTACCTCAAGAGTTAATTAGCGCATTGGAAACTTTTAATTATAGAAAAAGATATATGATTGTGATATTTTTGTTCTTTGGGTTTAATACTAACAAGCTAAAGATACAATTTAGATTCTGTGACTCAGAAATATGCAAAAGCACTCAAGATAAGTATTTCTTAAAACCTTTCTCAGAGAGATATAAAGCAAAAAAAGATGGACTTTTATCTGTTTTTCCAAAAATCCCAGCCAGCCTTGCTGCTCCTGCCAGCTCCGCAGTAGATCTTCACATGTTCCTCATCCTGGTGCTTTGTCTGCTTTTGTAAAGTGATACCAGTAAAACCTAAATCACACTGCGTCACAGTGCATTACCATGCTCGGCTTGTCATCTTCTGCCTCAGCTTTCTTCACATCGGTGTGTGGGGGGGGGGGGGGGGGGGAGTCATCATTTTATGGACTGCTTCAAGTAATTTGACAAACGAGCACATTTTGCTGGGTGGAAAACAGTTAAAACTGTCTCTTGTTCCTTCTGTCTGCAGCTGTCAACGTCTGATTAACTTTGATTTATTGAAGGCGGAAAATAAGTTCTAATGCAATGAAAGAAGGAAAAAATGGAGAGAAAAGGATCTTATTGAAAGAGTGACTGCTGTCCTAGCTCTGCACTTTAAATTTAAATATGAAGACACAAATATTAAGTTCAAAATTATTTCTTTTTCAATGCCACTGTAATTTCATAGATCGTAAAATGAAGTTCATGTTTGTTTGTTTTTTGGTGGATGTTTTCCAAAATTCACTTGATCAACTGCAATGAATGGTGATAACTGAGCGATTGATCCTGAGCTGATTTCCTCACTGACTTCATTATCTAAATGAGGAATGCCCAAATCCAGGCCTCGAGGGCCAGTTTCTTACATGTTCTACCTCCAACCTGACACTGAAGCTCCTTATTGGCTCAACACACCTGATCCAGGTAATCAGCAGCATGTAAGGCAGGTGTTTCTGGAACACCAGCAGGAGGTCGGGATTTAGACACCCCTGATCTAAGTGGTGATACAGTCGGGTGACATCATCACTAGCTGCAAGCCCCCGTACCATCTAGTATACAGGAAGTGAGCCATTTTCTATGGATGATGTCACTCTCTCAGATACAGTCAATGGAAAACAGAAATAATTCATTTTTTCTGTGTAGATCATGTTTGAATAGAGTTTTTTTTTTTTTTTTAAATAGACACTTTCAGATAGCCAGGCTTCATTCCTGATGGCACACTACTGCCCCCACTGGTGGACGTTGACATTGCCATTCTACATTGCGCCCTTGTGGATGACAGAAGTGAATGTTTGTGATTTATTTATTCGCCGATGATTACCTGCTTGTTATTCATTGTAGGTTTTGCATTCATGCCTTGATTGCAGACGACTCTATGGCTTGTTTGACTTCAACTCCTGCTGATTCCAAGTGACAAACTACTTCAGCCACATATAACTCTGCATCCACTGTAAAACTCCTTAAAACACACAAACAGTTTGGAACAATAGTAATGCTTTAATGGAAATCCCCTTTTGTTTATGACAGCGGTTGATGTCGGACGCCAAGTATAAAAACCTGTGAGTGTTTTTAAGCCTATGCCAAAAGAGAATGCATCTACCTGCAACAAGCAGGCATAATGTATGAAGGTACTTTGTCCAGAGTTGGATTACACGGGCACCCCGCCGCTTCACTTAAGATCCTGCAGAGTACAGAGTCAGCGTGCTGCAGCGGGTCTAACTAGATAAGTTATGGTTGTTAGGTTCTGGGAGATGTGTTGGAGGCAGTACAGGCAGTGACTGCAACTTAACAAATGATAGGAAATTCCCTCAAACAAGCAAAATAATTCAAATTTGCTCAGCTGAAAAGTCTTCCACAGCTTTCCTGTTTTATATTGACGACGCATTTCATTTCAAGTGTTTTCGGTCTTCTGTGGTCAAACAATGCGTAGAAGAGCTCAAAGGAAAGCCTCAAAGGCTGCGTTGGGAAATATTGTTCACTCTGCAAAATTCTTGATTTCACTGGATATTGATCGTTTTTACCGCCCATGCTTTAACACAAAGGAACCTGCTTACTAAAAGTTTTTTTTCACTTTTCTGGTGCAGCCCGTCACAAGGAAATGGCCAGAGGAAAAGGAAAAAAAAAAAGTAACAGAGATCTTTAAATGATAAAACGACAGAAGACGGGGGGAAAAAAGTGCTGAGCAAGAAAAATAGAGCCAAGAGAAGGCAGAGGTTCATTGAGCTCAAGACCTGAAGTCAATAACGTTTAAATAAAGAGTGGACAAAGGAGAGACAACAGCAGCCGGAAAGGACTGGAGGAGAAAATAATAAAGAATACGGGACTTTAGTCAGGATTAACACAGAATATTTAAAAACTTTACAAAGTAAACTCTAAAAAGATGTTTTTCAAACATTTTAATCAATTTTTACAGTGTATTTCCTATTCTTACTCTGATGAGACACTTTATACAAGAAAAGGGGTTAATTTGCATTTGGAAAAGCGGTTTTTTAAATTTTTTTATTATGTTTAGAGTGTATTCAGACTGGACAAATTTGGTATACTTTTGTATTTGGGATTTTAATCTTCATTTTCATGCTACAGACGTGTATCATTTTTTGGGACGCACCAAATTGGGATTAGATCAATTAATCAAGTTCTTTTTTTTATTGTGTATGAAGGATAAAATTGCTGTTGACTTTTGTCTTTAAATCAGTCAGAAACTGGGCTGAAATTTCCCTCAGAGTGAGAGCTCTGACCAGCCTCTTTGTCCATTTTTCCCCGTGTACCTGCTTCAATCTTGAAGAAATTAAGCAAAAAAAAAAGGGAGAGTCATAAAAAAATCTGACTCCTGTATTTGGATGGTGTCTCAGGCAACACGCATTCTGACTCCATCAAAGCTCCCCTGTCAGGAAAAGCAGAGTTATTTATACAGCCTGAGCAGGAGTGCAGCTTGTGATGTGCTTTCATTGTTTCAGACAGTCCAAAAGCTGAAAGGAGATGTTGCAGGAGTCTGAGTGATAATCCAAAGGAAGGATCTTTGTGATCCTTTTTTACACATCTGACAAGAAAACAAATAAACATTCATGCCTTGAACTGTCAAGGATGTTTTTTTTTTTTTCTCTAGGAGACTTCCCAGCTTTATGGTAACTGTTTCTACCCCAAAATTCAGCTGGATTTGTCTCCAAATGATCAGTTTTGAAAAATTCACCTGACAGATCAACTTTTACAGAAAGCTCAAAGGTTTCATTGAGCAAATTAAAAGTATTAAATATTTGTTGATATTTTTGCTTTAAAATACAGAGAAACATAACGCTAGGTCGACATTGGACGCGGAAAAAAATTGGAATGGAGGACGCTTCTATTCGCTTGTTGACCTATGGAGTGGTTCATACCAGGTGCAAAGCACCGCCGTCCTCCGCAAACGTCTGGTTGAGCTGGCTGCGGGAGCGCCGCGGAGAAGAGTATCTGCTCTCTCCTGTAATTCACACCAGATGCGCATTTTTCCTTGATGGTCGACAGGCGCTTCTGCTACAGCTTTTATTGCTTTTGGTATCATGGGTAAGCTGATAATCAAAAATATTAACCGATCTTCTCTGTCGCTCTCTTGCTTTTTTTACACCCAAAACCCAGCCCCTCTCCCCTCTCTGGAGTCGCCCACTACTTTGATCTGTGTGTGCGTGTTATGGTTGTATGTTTATTTTAATCTCTATTCTCTGTTTAGATATAAAAACATGATCACATTTGTCAATCGCTGTTTTATTGTGAAAAATTTGAAATATTTTGTAAATAAACTGTATTTTCTCATGTATCTTGATGTGACTTCTTACCAGAATTCCCGCGGATCGCTCGCGGCTCGCAGACAAAATAGAAGAGACGCCTAAACGGTCAACTAGAGGACCGCGGCGCTCCGCGCCTGGTGTGTACCACACCACAGGTTAACGAGGGCGCCAGATGGAAGCGGCCTTCATTCTGCAGCGCTTCCGCGTCCAGTGTGAACCAAGCGGAAGTCCAAGTTTCGGCGTCTGGTCTATTTAGTGTGCGAGCCGCGAGCGAGGCGCGGATTTTCTGGCAGGAAGTGACATCAAGATAAAAGAGGAAATCAAGTTTATTTTCAAAATGTAATAAATTTTTCACATTAAAACACAGGGATTGACAAATGCTATCATGTTTTATATCTAAATAGACTGTGGAAATTAAAGTATATATATATATAACAGTATATATATATATATTATATTATATAAATATATATATGTTTGTTGTTTTAGTGATTTATATATATATATATATATATATATATATATATATATATATATATGTGTATATATACACACAATCACTAAAACTATATATGTATAAAATCACTAAAACTACATACACACATATATATATATACATATAAATATGTATACATGTGTATATATACACACAATCACTAAAACTATATATATATGTATATATATATATATATATATGTAAAATCACTAAAACTACATACACACACACACACATATATATATATATATATATATATATTTATATACACATACACACACACACACAATCACATCTACTTGTTACTTCTTAGCAGAAACGGGGTAATATTTTTAGGTTATTAATTTACCCATGATGGCAATAACACAAAAAGCTCTAGCAGGAGCGCCTGTCGATCGTGGCAGAGAAATGCACGTCTGCTGTGACTTGTAGGAGAGAGCGGATGCTGCACACTCTGCTCCGCGGTTCTTCCGCGTCTAGTGTAAACCTAGCCTAATTTTATCCTTTTATTTACATTTTTAGCCGCAAAGAACTTTATTAAGTGAGTCAGAGTTGAAAATACCCTCTCAAGTTGTGACCTTTGGCCAAATTACAGGCAGCGATTGAAGGTGTCACTTGCTGTTCAAACGCGTGTTAGAATTATTTAATTTCAGTAACTAGAGCGGCGCTGTAAGGAGAACTCGTTTTGGGGTCATTTTTGCCGGGGATTGGGCAAATTGCACTCTGCAGCGGACGTACCAAGAGACACCAGTGTTCAGCAAGAAAGACACTTCCATCTGCACTTTCTTCCAACTCATTTCAACTTTCTAACAAGCAAAGGGGTCAGCATGTCCTCTGCTGCAACCACATCCACCAGCGGCGGCGGCGGCGGCGGCGGCACGCGCTGATACACTCAGCCGACCTCGGTGTAGGTCAGTTCTTATTTGCACCTCACGTTTAGCAGCTCTCACATAATAACTACGTATTTGCATAGATCCAGATTGCATACTGAATATGGAAACATTTTCCTGCATTAACAAGCTCTGACATGCGGCCCTTTGGAGCTTGCAGGTCAGTTTTTACACTCGACTACTTGTGGAAATTTGTCTTTTTAAGCATCCAAACAAGTTAGATTTACCCACTGCTGAACATGAAGCTTTCTGTAAAGGTAAAACTGTTTCCGTTATATTCATATAACAATACTCACGTTTATACATAATTATAGAGGTTCTCCTAAAACAAATAAGACACAGTTCTTCAGTTGAACCAGCGAACTCGCTCACGCTACTGATGCGTCTTAAGTGAATTAGCGTGTTTTCAGTAATTACCATGTGGCTGTTTTGATGGTTATGTAAATGAGTTTATTAACAAGTGATTAAACAAGTACACTAAAGCTCTCTCTCTTTAATGCTACACCCTCCGTGAACTCAGAGATTTGGAGCACGCCGCTTTAAACTGTCACTTCAGATCCTTGAACATTTACAGGAAGTAAAAATATCTTCTCTTTATTTAAAAAAAAAAAAAAAAAACATTTTTTCCCCCCATAAAATTTATTTTTTCCCCCACGGACCTTCACACTTGGTCTTGGATGTTCTGTTTTGTTGTTTGGTGAATTTCAACACTGCCAAAGTTTATGACATAAAGTTCATTTTTCACGTCTTTTTTACAAAATAAATTGTTTTGCGATTGATCTTTTGTGTATTAACAGCAGGTAAGACTAAATTGAATGAAACTTGTCATTATCTTTGCTGTTAACGTTTGTTTATTGAAATGCTGGTGAGTTTGGGGCTTATATTTTACAGCTATTGGTTATTACACAATTATTAATAATTCCATAAGGTTAACGCTTGCATCTTTTCAAAAGCAGAGGAACCATTAAAGGACCCTTATTGAGCTTTATTGTCTTTCAGGAAAACTATTGAACTGCATCCATATATAAGATCATATATTACCTATATGGCACTCTATTTTTATTTTTATAAATTGTTATTTTTGTAATCTCTGTTTCAGAACTAAAACGATTTACCACATTGGATGCGTTTTTTATATGGAATTACCATTATAACAATTGAAAACTCAAAAAAGTGTATTTTTCATGGCATTGGCCCTTTCATACAAACATTTACTAAATGAGTTATGATTTCCAGAAGTCCAAATCTTGTGTTTTTTCTGAATTTTCCCAAACACCTACTGAAACTCCTCCTTAGTCAATTTCATTCTTTGTTCTTTTCTAGCTTATGTTTCTGGTCTTTTAGTAGCCATTTAAAAGATTTTATAAAAAGTTTTTTCTCCTGAGCATTTGTCGTGTTTGAACGTTTAAAGCAAAAGCTGAAGTTACCATAGAAACCATACTTTGGGGGACCATGTGCTTTGGTTATGTGCTCAAACTGAGTTCATTTAATGTCTTTGTGAATTAATTGTTAATAATGATTATCAGAATGATTTTCTACCAAAGTAAAATGTGTTGTAAGATCCTTTTGACTGTGGAGCCTGGTAGGAGGAGCTTATTGTTTAAGAAGAAGATGAAAAGGTTTTAGCGTAGGGTTCCTACTTCCTTTTGGAGGGAAGAGGAGGAAGTACTGAAGTTAATTATCTCTGGTTTAAATATAAAAATGAAAGAAAACTCACTAACCTTCACTAAACCACTGCACTTATTTTCTTTTTTTGGACAAACGATGTTTGTCTAAGAAAACCCCAAGACAAGTAGCGTGTTTAAAGCCTCCAAACAACAGAGGAAACTCTACTTAGGAGTCACATGTGGTCTGACTATGTGCTCAGTTTTCTTAGATGAGCTTCCATTTGAACTAAGCTTGTAACTCTAAAAAAAAAAATGTTCCCCCATCAATGTAAAGAACTGCTGAAAAGAGTCTTTTCACTGTATTCATCTTATTTCTCACAAAATGTAAAACTCACCAAAATTAACAATAGCTCAATCAGATCTGATGGAAGACCTTGGGGACATTGAGCGCTTCTTTACTTTAGCCTTCTTGTTTTTTTGAAGAGGATTGAAAGCATTTTTGTTGCGATTTTCAGAAATAAAATCTAATATGCTGCTTTACACAAAACCTAAGGGTTGATGATGAAGCCTCAGATGTGGAGTTCAAGGGATTCATTGTCCAGGAAAAGGACTCAATGAAGCATAAATCCACAGCAAACCGGTTCAGGAGCACAAACTTGACCCCTAATCTTTTTGTTATTCAGTTTATGAACTAAATTACATCCCATTTAAAGAGGAAAATGCTGTGAAGGTGACATCTTGAGGCGTCCGTCTTGCAACTTTTGCAAATGAGAGAGTTCTAATCATTTCTGTTTCGGGGTCACAATCAGCCGTAGTTTCACTCATCAACGTCTCCATCACTCTCACTTCTTTTCATTTGCTATTCTTCCTCTTAATCCACCTTTTCCCTTTCTTTTCTCTCATCCAATTCCCATTCCCAGCTCAGAAATCTCTTTATTAAATCAAATCCCCCGGCTCCTGGAAGCTGCAATACGAACCCCCCCCTCCACAGGTCGTATAAGCTCTGTCCATCCCTGTTCACTGCCTGCCTGATTGTTTGCTCATGTGTACGTTTGTGTGTTTTGTAGATGCACACAATCCATCTGGATTTCCCATGGCACCTACCTACCACTTAGCCAGGGGGAAGCGTTGTGTGCATTATGCGTTTGCTGGAAGAAGGTTATAAGCTAAGGCCTATAACAGATTAGGGCTGCATGGTGCAATGGTTAGAGAAATGGCAGATACACAATCCTGCAACACTAAGAAGCCAAAATGCCTGGGAGCCTTTCTGAGGCGTAAATGTCAGAGCAACAGTGGATCCTCACGCACTTGTGTAAATATAATGTTTACAAGATGTTCTATTTCAGAGTTTGTTGCTATTCACACCTCATTCTTATGCATGTTTCTCTGTGTTCAGCTTTTGTCTTCTTTTCACTCCTTTTTCCGTCCTCTTTGTTTCCTCTTGCTGTTTGGCCCCGGGGAAGGTAGTGGGGGTGTCTTATTACTCTTTCTTTTTCCACGCACACACTCGCTCGTGCACGCACACACATGCACGTCGGCACAGCTGAGGCCTGAAGGCTGCTTGTCTTTGATGGAGACTAATGGTGAAATTACACAGACTGCTGTTCTAAACAATAGTCTTCACTCAGTCTTATCTGGGTCGATGCCACGAAAATGGGAGGATGGTGGTTGAAGTGGGCTTGTAGAGGGTTTCTCTTTTCTTTTTTTGGGAAGAGGGGATCAAAACGGTTCCTGGGGGGTATTTGTGGGTGTCCTCCACGGAGGGGACACAAAAGAGCAAGAAGTTTACTTTAAAACTGTCACAGATTTTAAGATTTTTATTAATTTTTTTTTAGTCAAATGAAAAGAAGAAACTTTAGCATTTTGACCCAAAAATTTAAAATTCTGTTCCCCTGAAACCACAACTTCAAAAAAAATTGAGAAAAGAGCAGATTTGAGCTGCTGAAAGTGGAGCAGAAAGCAGAATTTAACTGTTTTTGTCGGTCGAGGACGAGTCTGGAGCAGAATTAGTAGAATAAAGAAAGTTTGCTTTATTACTTCTTTTTATTGTCACTCCTTTGCTTGTTTCTGCTTTTATTTTGAAATGTGTGTAACAAGCGAACACGATGAATTGTGTTGCATGCGCCCGTGTGCATTACAGCAGCAGGGTAAAATGGAATTGTGTTACATTTCTGATGGACACACTTGGCGCGTTTAGCCATTGGAGTTAAAACCCAGGACCCCAGACGTGGGGTCTCCAACCAACCCGAGCCTCAGGAGCCACAGGTGGCTCTTTGGCTGAAAGAAAGGAAACGGGAGTCATTTTAAAAGAAAGGTAAATAAGTGAGCAACCTTCAGTCTGTTGGATTTCTACATTTATGGCTAAGATTCTCCTATAATAAAGTTTCACTGTTGACATCAGATTAAATCATGAGTTCTTGTATGATCTCCCATTCATTCATAATCCACAAATTTCAAGTATGGAACAAAATGCTGGAGAAAAAAAGATAATTTTAAGCTTTTTTGTCATTAGAATACATTGAAAGCAAATGATCGCATGTTGCAAAACAATGTTTAGCTTCTTTCTAGTGCATTTGTATTTACTTTATATAAATTTTTTGAGGGATTGTAAACTGACTAAGTTATATTAAGATTCAGTTTAACATTAGTAACCAGGGAAAATGATGACATACCAATGAGGTAAGTCTTTTTTTTTTTTTACTTGAATTATGAATAGTCTTCACTGAAGATAGTAGGAACTCAAATGTGCTTCTGTCATGAGTTAAAAACTATTTCAGATTAGAATTAAATGCTATCTTCTCTTTATTTTTCTTTGTTTTGAAAAAGGAAAAGTTCATTTATTTAAATCATTAAATAAAGTAACAAAAATACATGCATATATTTTTCTAAATGGTGCAGCTCCTCCAAAGTTTTTTGTTTAGGAAAATCCAGCCTGAATGTCTCTTTCAGTGTGAAATGTTGCGGAATTCTGATCCAGACACGTCGCTAGAGGTTGCTTTATGAACAGAACTCATATAGTGACGTACCCTCTCTGGATATGCACCGTCACCATGTGATGCTGTAGATTCTACTCCAGTTAAGTCGGGTTAGATCCTCAAATGGAGCAGACCAGAAGACTTTGTGTCAGAGATAAAGAGGGAATTTCCTCAATTGTTTGGGGGCTTCACTGGATGATCTTCTGAATCCTGCAGGATAAAGACAGTTTGGTTCTGCATCCCCTTTGTGGATCTACAGGTAGAGCAAACCAGTCCGATCCATTCTTATAAGTTATAATAAGGGGATATTATCCAAATCCATATTAGTACCGATTGATCAGAACACCCTAACCAAATAAAACTTCCAAAATAAAGTTCATAATTGTATTCATTTATTGGAAAAATCCAGATTGCCTCTGGTTTAGAGTGAAAACTCACAGGAGAAACTCCTGATTTATCTCATCGTATCTTATTTGCTAAAGGTTATTGTTCAAAACAGTTCACAACTTCTCTCAATAAGTGTGTAAAAAGGCCACTAAGTGAAGCCTTCTCTGTCACCGTCTGCTCAAGGTGAAAACGTTGCTGTTGTGTTTCTTCAGTGTACTCCACACAATGAGTGTCTACAGAAAGGCTGAGGTTGACTTGTTGCCTCTGACCCTTTGAGCTGGTAAAGAAAAGAATCTAATGAAACAGAAATGACATGGCTCACAGCTTTATTTATTCTTATTTTTGATTTTACAGTTAAAAAAAAAAGAAAAATCTTTACTTTTACAAAATACCACATATTTGTAGCTGATAAGGATGCATAACTGACAGCTGGTGAATTTAAAAAAAGGCTGAAAATATATAGTTAATTTTTGGTAAATGTCTTATTGTTGTTGTTTCAAGAAAAAACATATAAATTGACATTTACAAACTTTTTAAATGTCATTTGAAAACATAAAAATATATCTTGAAATTGTTATAAGTAAAACTTTATTGAAGAAGTTGAAGAGATGTTTATTTTTTGAAAAAGTATGATTTACACTTGCAACTTTTACTTTAGTACAACTTTTACTCTAGTACACTTGGCTTCTTGCTGCTCGTTAGCAATACTTGTGACCGGAATACTGTAAATCAGAATAATCCAAAATGATCCTGTGTGGCGGAGAAACTTCCCCCTTAATGTCATGTGACTCCTAGTGACCAGTCATACGAAGCCAGACAGTCACATGACTGTACTCTCCTTGGCAGGATGTGCGCCTGAAAATCATTCCACATGAAAATCCCTTCCCTATCAACCATAGTGACATAAGACACTCGTGTTTCTTCGCCAGGGGAGGCAGAGCACATGCCACCAATGTTTACCATGCTACTACATAGTGCACTATGTAGTGAATAGTGAACTTAGTCTAAGAACTCAATTTAAAAATGGAAGCTTCCATGACTTTAAACTGACCAATCAGATGTCTCAGAAGATGTAGGTGTCGCATCCTGGCCCCCACGTTGAGTGCTTAAAATCATTGCGTACTGACAACTTGTGGTTGAAATTATTAAATCACGGGTCTCCAACATCTTGGTCGCAAACTGGACCTCACCGGTAGCGGTTCGCATCTGTACAGACTCCAGTACCACAGTTGGTACTGCACCTAGCGCCGCTTCTGGTGCCAAGTCAGGGTTAGAGTACCAGGTTTGGGTACAAGTACTGGACGTGTCCCAAGGACCAGTACGCGTCTGGTACCTCATCCAGTATTGCATCCCAACGATTGCGGACCCTTGATTGTACGAACAATCAACACATAAAAAACGATGAGTTGGGGACACCCAAAACGTACCAATTCTACTGTTCTAGTCTATTGTTCCAATAGACTTCCTTGTTAGTGTCTAATTGCCCAGTGTGAGGAGGCAGTATCATGGTCTGGGTTTGCTTTCGTCGTTGAGAGTTTAGTTTAGTTCTGACTTCAATGATATGCAGACTCAATCAGGCTCTTATATATTTTCAGAATGAAATGGGTTTGACACAAATGTAAAGTCTAACACAAAATCTGCTAAAATAACTGAAGAAGGTGTAAATTTCCGACATCGAGAAGCCGAGCGTTAACAAAAAAAAAAGATTTGACAGGCCTTTAAAGCTCTCCAGCCTGGCTCTTTGCCATCTTAGAGCAGTTCGGTCCCTGATGAGCCGGAGTTCAACTTCAACGGCTCACACAGGGATCTCCCGACTGTTTGGTAAATCCTGTTTCAAGAACAAAGGTGACTGGGCTTTTGCCGCCGGGAGCTCTGAGCTCTGCCACTGCTTGGCAGAAGATCTGAAGCCGGCAAAATCAATAGCATTTTTCAAATGTCATTTTAACTCACTAAAAAATCGTGGATTCCTAGTTTTTTGGATTTTTCTCCCAAATCAAAAAAGCAATTGTTTAATAGATTATTATTCTAATGTAGTCCTGTCTCCTGGTGTGCTAATGATGTGAGTTAAAGAGTGTAAATAGAGTGTGTCAGTGAGAAGCTGATGAGTGCTGACTCGGTCTTTAATAAACTTCTTATTGATCCTCAATCTGCTCTTCATCCTGAACTTTTCCACATCTGTCTCGGATCACTTTATTTCAGTCTGTTTGGTCCCTTTGGAGCCTGACTGCATTCATTTTAGAGGTTATGGCAGCAAACTTCACCAATGAAACGATGTGACCACCACCTAAAGGAAACTGAAGAGTCAGAGATGCACTTACCTGTTTGACTGGAGGATGTCACCTGCGCTTTTAGTGACAAAAAGTCAAAATTATTAGAAACATTTTAACCAGGGCTGTGAACGAGAGTTCGGTTCATCTTACTGTTGATGTGTTTTGTACACACAATTTAAATTTCAAAATTAACACTTGATGAATTCAAGAAATTTAGACAATAAAAATGAAGGAAACATTTTCTCTCTGGGTTCTTTTTGTTCAAAAGCTACATATTGTCATTTATACCATGGTCCAAGGGAATACTTGATTCTAAAAAGTGATAAACCAAGGTGAAAACGCACACCTAAAAAAGAAGTTCCGGTCACACAGCCCAAACGTTCTGTATCACTGCGCAGGCTTCTTTAAAACATACTTTTTCCTCATCGCGTCGACAGTTCAGGCCTCCGTGTGGTGCGTTAATTTCTCATAATGCACACTTCAAAGGGTATTGTCTTTTATATAAAATGTACCTAGTAAAACACTGTGATTAATCGTGATTAATCACAACCCAAAAGTGTGATTAATATCATTATTTTATTAATCAGTTAACTAGAAATTAAAAATAAATGTTCTAAATGTGCAGTTTTGTGCTTTTTTTCATATTGTGATTATTCGCAGATACCAGAACTTAAAAAAAAAAAATAAATTGTGATTAATCGTTATTAATTTTTCCCCAGGTTTGCAATCTATAGTTACATTTTTTAAATCGATTCCCAGAACTTTAACCTGTTTTTATTCTAAATATTTCACAGTAAGCTCTTTTTTTTCCCCCCTCTATTTTAAATCTTTTAATGACCTCCCATCTCAAATAAAATACCTTTTTGCTCCATAGATACCCTCAGCATTCCTACTTTCCAGATCTGCTTGTTGCTTTCAGAGTGCCGCAGGTTAGAAACCAGTTTCCTTTTTTGTGTGTAAAAACAGAAAAGTGCAGATTTTTGTTTCAAATTTTAACGTTTTACTGTTCATTAGTTAAATAGGCTTTCTCTCAAACATTTTTTCACGTTAATTCGTGACACACTTTGACAAAATGGAACCTATGAAGGAGAAAGACAGCATTAAAACCCACAGTTCTCCTCCATGTAAAGTCACGTCTCTTTAACTTTGTCCTAAAGTGATTTTTTTGTGTGTAATATTTCAGGTCTGAACGCCTTGTTGTGCAGTAACAGAACACACTGTTCATCCTCCCACTCTTCCTTTGTGCTTCATTTTCCAAAAAGACATAAAAGTGATTGTTCCGAGTTTCAGACTCGTCACTTTGTGCAGCAGCTCACAAACACAACCCGAGTGGTGTCACATCAGAACTCAGAGAATGTGGGGGATCTACGTGAAGGACTGTAAACCTTTAAGGGTGAGCCTCCTTAAACCCATCTGACTAAAATGAATCTGATTAAAGGTTTTAGTCAGATATTCTGTTGGATCAATGAAACAAATCAAAACAGCTTGCTTTGAAGGCAGGGGTGCCATGATGTTGAGCATGTTTGTATGGGATGCACTAAAAATGACTTAAAAGCTGAGGAGAAATCTGAGAAATGACAGAAAAACGATTTATAATCAGAAATAAGTCAATATTCTTGGTTACTGTCTGGACCAATGATGTCGTACGTGCTGGTGGGATAAGCTTGGACCACAGATGAAGATGGTGCCGTAGTACCGTTCCTAGTGGATAATGAGGAAGAGGAGCACCACTAAAACTGTCTAAAATGTAAAGAGACATTCATTCATGCATGTAAAGACCAAAAAATGATTATAATTGGCTGAAAAGAAAAAAAAAAAAGGTGTGGCTATGAGCTCAAAGTGAAGAGGTTCTCGCTGAATGATGTGTCAGGAACGAGCCAGAGGCGGGGTCCACGGCTAAGAACAGGAGCACAGATGATCCACCCGGATTCTGAGATCTCTCCCGCTCCACCGGAGGGCAGTGAGAAAGAGAAACAACACGTGAATCACACTGCACTAAATGGAGGCATAGAGAACTAAAGGAAAAATAGATGATGAAGAGTAGAGGGAATGAAAATAGAGGACAGAACCCCAGTGAACCATACTGTCCCCAGCTTCTAACAACTAATTGTTTTTTTTAATTCCTGGCCAATGAGTGAAGAGATCTTTAGTCATGTGGTTTTGTTTACAACCTTTGTTTTAAAACAGAAATATTCGCTTGATGGCAGTCTGACTCAACACTGACCAAAATAAGCAAACTTGACTAAATAACAGAAATAAATCACAAAAGTGTGAGTGCAAAATCCTTCCTGTCCACCTTTTAGTGTGCCAGATCTTTGTTTTTGAAATGGAACCAAAGTTGCAGCTTTTGTAGAAAATAAAAGATTAGAAACTGACATTAATGTCAACATGTGTACAGCTTATGTTTTTTCAAGAGCCAGAAAGCTGATCCGTTTGGCTAATTTATCTTACTTTAGTTACCTTTATTTAACCAGGGAAGTCCTGTTGAGATTAAAAATCTCTTTTTCAAAGCAGGCCTGGCTAAATATTCTGATTTGAAATAAAATGTTTGAGATTCATTTGAGGGGAAACGTAAATTATTGTGTTATTGTATAACACAATATAAATTATTTTATATCACAAAAACAACATATATCAGGATATTCCAAAATAAAGTTTAATTTTTAGTTATTATCTGAAAAAAAATGTAACTTCTTACATTTCTCTGACTTTATTTTTTCAAGTGCAACTGAATTGTTACAGATAGAAACTTTTTTAAAGGATTAAATTTGAAACATTTTTGTACAAAAGTTAAGTAATAAAAACAATAAACAATAGAAGAGAAATAGTAGGATATGCACTTGTCTGTCGCCCACTCGATATGTTTCAGCACTATCTTGTAATACTCAAGTTACTGAGTTACTTTTGTACTCTTGCAGTGTAACTGGGGTTTGGACATCTGTGTGTCGGATTCTTGTCAGAAAAAGAGGAAGAGCTTTAGGTAGAAAACAGAGATACGGTCTCTCCATCCGAGCTCCTGCAGATCTCCACAGGTGATCATAAGACAGATGGTTTGTTCTGTGTATTATCATCTTCTGCAGGTTACCATGGCGATGCACCCCATTATGAATCAGGCTCTTTGGTGACACTAAAAGCTGCAGTTCTCCTCTGAAGCAGTTCAAAAACGGCTTTCTTTGGTCGGGATGACTCATTGCCCTCCTCATCACTGTAGAGGCAGGAATGTGGTTGTTTGGACCCGACTCCGTGTCCCGCACGCCGTCTGTCACGCCGCGGCCCTCAGATGTCTTCAGTTTCCTGTGCAGACTCCGTTTCTCCATCTCTCCAGTTTTCTGCGTCTTTGTTCTGCTGTCATGATTTCACGGCGTTCGCGTCGAGTTTACCCACCAGCGGGAACACACGCACCTGTGTGGAGGCGCAGCGTTTTGTGTGTTTACTCCCTGCACGTCTCTCGGAGGGAGACGCGCTGACAGGAAGGGGAGTGTGTGTGAAGTGGGAGGGCAAGAGACAGATGAAACAGAGAGGTGACAGAGAGAGAGAGAGAGGAAGGCAGAGACGTGAGAGGGAACCAAACCTCACCGACTGCAAAGGAGGCCTGAACCGCTCTGGGGCTCGAGCTTCTGTACCACCGTCTTCATTTCTGCAGCAGAATCACACACTTTGGCTCTTGTGGTAGCAAAATTCTATTACCAAGTTCAAAATGTTTAATTTATTTTAAAAATTCAGCTACATTAAAATGAAAATGTTTTTTTTAAATATAACAAAATAATAATAAAATTAAAAAAAAATGTTGTTTTGGTGTTTTTAACAGGTTTTTATGATGGAGGACATATATAAAGAAGCTTAATCTTGAAATATCATTTATGAATATTTTTTACTATTATTGTAAATCGGGAGCAGACAAAAAAATTCCCCCCCAATCACTACATAGTGCACTATATAATGCGTTCACCATTATTAGTGCTGTCCGAATCTACTAATTCAGAAATCAAGTGCACTGAAAATTTCCCAAAAGTCTTTGTCTAAAACTAGAGTACATCCATGATTAGGGCTGTAACGAGTATCCGGGTGCTCGGGTATTCGCGATCTGCTCCCGAAAATTCGAGTACGAATATTAGCGACATCCAAGATTGCTGATTTGCGATCTTTATAAATATGGTAAATTTTAGTAAAATATGATCAAAATATGATCAGGGAACGATGTATTTTCCCTCTGGAATGCAGATTAATGTAGGATTTTAAGCTTACGAACTAAAAGCCGCGGTATCCACCGGAAGTAAACAAACATCTTCGTGACGGTGAAGCTTCCGGTTTTCAAAGTAAAACTAGCGAGAGCTTTTTCTGTTCAAAAACTGAGACTGAAGTTCTGTTCACTGACATAACTTTTGAAAATATGAATTAGCTTTAACATTGGAGCTTTATCTCAGTGTTTACATTGTTTTGTTATGATAACTCTTCAACAGTTGACGCAATTAACGAAACTCCATCTTATTCTGAAGAAACGCAGCCTCACGCTGATAAAGGGAGGATGTAAATCAACGTGAATCACATGATTCTGCTGTGGAAAGAAAATACTTTTTTCACACGGGCTGTACACCGAAAAATATCAATAACTTTGAGAATTAAAAAAACTGTGGGGAACATTTTCAAGTTTTGTTGTTAAATGATACAAAACACCAGTGATTGTTATCCTTTTTTGTTTATGTTACTGCTGAACTTAACCAGAAGGTTGACAAAAAAAAAAAGTTTAAAATGACAAACAAAATTTCTATCTGAATCTTTTGGGGTTTTTTTAAATCAGTTTTGTTGATTCTGATCTACCGTTGTAAATAAAGGCATAAATGTTGGTGATTTAATACAAATAATTTCAATTTTCCTCCATCTAGTAAATATTCTCATAGCAATAAACATAATATTAAAAAGTAAGAATCGTGGTTCAACTCGTGAATCGTTGAGCTTGATTCGTGAATCGTATCCGATTGCCACCTAAGCAACGATCCACAGCCCTATCCATGATCACTAAATTAAATGGCGTATACTTGTATAGCGCTTTCTACCCTCCTTCGAAGGCCCAAAGCGCTTCACAGTCACACACACATTCATACACTGGTGGTGGCTCCGCTGCCGAACACTGGCGCCAACCTCCCACCAGAGGCAATTTAGGGTTCAGTGTCTTGCCCAAGGACACTTCGACACATGGGCGGGCAGGGAATCGAACCCACTATCTTCTGATCAATAGACGACTGCCCTACCACTGCACCACAGCCGCCCAGATTAGCGGATATAGACCACAATGCATTATGATAAAACAATTTCGAACAAAAAATTGCGTGTTTAAATGTAATATTTGAATAAACCAACCTAATTTTCACCATCAGAGCACAGTGGAGTCATAAATGAACGTCATGAAATGTTCGTTTTTATTGTTTTTTTTTCCCTTCGTGAAATCGGCGACGACACATCCGGTTTTTAGAAAAACAAAAGAAAAGTAGTGCTCCTCGTGTCCGAATTACCTTTAAAATTCAGGGCACTATACAGTTTTTTAGGAGTTAGGAGTTCGGGGGGAATTTGGACAAAAGCCTCAGTCTTGCCCATAGCTCAGGCACATTTCTGATGAACTCCTGCTGCTCTGCAGAAACTATGTCCTAAAAAAACAACTCAAGTTTTTTTGATTTTGGCTAAAAACTGCATAATTATAATTTAAGAACCACTGGAACTCTTTGAAAAAAGATGGGAACATGATTGAGACTTTAAAAGAAGAAAATAATAAGCAGTCACAAACTAAATTGAGGTTAAAACTGCAACATTCTTGAGATTTTTACTTAAATTTAAAAAAAAAAGTTTTTTGGCTGGAAAACTATGGAGTCAAATCAGTATCAGCTTAAAGTGTCTGTAAAACAAGATTTGATTGAAAACAAAAATTAAGCAACTTTAAACTTGAAAGAATTATTGAAAATTAGAAAAATAAAATCAAACATTTAAAAAAAACACAAATTTAATAAAATAAAGATAAAATCTCTGCTTAATGAAAAAAAAATATATATAGACAGCCATAAAAGAATCAAGTTTCAAACTTCTTTATTATTTTGATTTCTTCACAAAAACGTGAAACCATTTGCAGAAAAGTTGTGTAAAAATGGATCTGGATTAGAATCTTCTAGACTTTCGCTCTTGGACATTGAGTTCTATTCTTGTCTGATTTTGCTTTGCAGCTGCAGAAGAGTTTCTGCCTCTCTGAAATATATATATATATATTTTTTTTCATTTAAAATACTCTATAGGCTAGAAATCTGGACTGCCGGCTGGAATGTTTGTGAAAACCTTTCATCTGAGAAAGCTTTAGTTTTGCTGACGGTAAAAAGCAGCTCAATGCCATGATGGTACCACCTCTGTGCTTCACCATCCCCTTCTGTCTCCTCAGCAGCCACTTTGCAGTCGATGATCTCTGCGGCGGTTTTGTACATAGCCGCCGTGTTAATTGTCTGCAGAGGATATAATCAGCCACCAATCCTTTGAAATGGGTTTGGATTGCGACGAGTGTCTGAATCAACAGTTCTTACTTGTTGCTCATCAGTGTAGTGCTTTAGTCAGTGTTTTTAAAATGAAATCTAAATATAAGGCCGTAATGCTTCAGCAGCATTAAGGTAATTGTTATTGTCTGCAGCTGACAGCCGCTCGCCATTGTTACAATTCAATTAAAAGTATATTAAAGCGCCTGCGGTGCCTCGCTGAACGGAGACACGGCAAACATCTGCTTGTGTTTCGTACTTCATCCCTAGAGTTTTAAGTGCTTGTAAACCATCCTTGGTCTCAGAGGATCTTTAATGGGCTGCAAGTGCTGGAGCCTCCCATGAGGCTTTGCGCTCCATAATTGTCTTTTTTTTCCTTGCCGTGATGCTGGGAAACTGAGCTGGTGGGTTCTGTCGTAAGGTTTGTAAGCCATCATGAAGAGTGATCCTAAGTGGCAGAGATGACCATTTCTACCGGGGATCAGTGAGGAACTCCACGGAGGACCGGAGCAGAGCCAGGTTCTACATCGAATAATTTGATCTCTTTTATCCATAGATTGTCAAATTCTCTGTTTTTTTTTTCTCATAAAACACTTTTTAAGTAGGAGCTACATTATCTAAACTTGCTTGTGCAGTATATAAAAAAGCTATTATGACTATTATGATGACTCAGCACGTCTGTGAGCTTTGAATGGAAAGCACATCCATCAAAGAAAGAAACTCGTTTCTCTGCATGAGTAACTCTTAAAAACCAGTACTGAGGGTCAAACTGGGTCAGCTCACAATGACTTGTGGAAAAACAGCAAATCCATTTGGAGTTTTCTGATTTTTAAGTCAAATAGCCTAAAAATTAGAGAAATCATATGAAAACATTTTCAGGATAAAAGAAGAAGGAAGATTCAGTTGAAGATGTTTGTCCCTGTTTACTTTTTCTTTCACACTGCATGAACCTGCAGTGGTTATATATATAATTTAAATTAAACAAACATTTGGTTTTAGTTCATAAAACCATCACATTCTCACTCCCAACTCGTCACATATTGACGTTTGGTTGAGGACCCATCCACATCAATATTGACATTTTGGGCGTCCCTAACTCGTTGTTTTTTTACGTGCTGACTGTTCCTAAAATCAAGGGTCTGCAACCATTGAAGCTTGACACTGAATGCACTACCAGACGTGGGCGAATAACGTTACCCGAATCCTGAACTGCTATTCTAATTCTAACCTGGATGCGGACCAGTCTTCGGCATGCACTAGGTATCAGTACCCTAACCCTGCCCTGGTACCCTAATTCTGGCCCAGCACCAAAAACTGTATCAGACCCAAATCAGCACCAGTTGCGATACTGGATGGAATACTGGATGCGGTATTGGGTATGGTACCAGTCCTCAGGATGAAGCAGGTACCTTGATCCTAATCCACTACCCTAATCCTAACCCTGCACCTGACGCAGTACCAGATGCTGTACCAGACCCAATCCGGTACCAGACGCAGAACTAGACGTGGTACCAGATGCAGAACAGTCTTCAGAATACGGCCGGTACCAGAACTCTAACCCTGACCAGCTACCTTAATCCTAACCTGGCACCAGACGCAGTAACCAGATGCGGTACTAGACCTAAACCAGTACCAGGCGCAGTATTGTATGCGGTACTGGAAGAGGACCAGTCCTCGGGACGCGGCCGATACCGGTACCCTAACCCATGGCGGATGTTGGGGGATCCGGGCTGCTGCCCCGGTGGGGGGCCTTAGCGTGAGGATGGCCGGGCTCTCTCTCCTTCTGTACATTCCATCATCATTCACATCAGCAAAATATAAACACTCACCTGAGCACAGGTGTCAGCTCACCTCGCACTAACAGAATGTGTGATGGAATGAAAGGCTTTATTTGTGTCAGCTTCTATGATTGTGTGTGAGCTGCAGTTGTATTGTGTACATTTTTGACAACTTTAAAGGTAAAGATTATTTTAGCCAAAAGGTATGTGTGTAACTGAGTGTGTGTGTAGACAGGCCCCGCCCATTCCAGATTGCTATTTAGACCTGGTTGTTCTATGATGTTACTACCCTCTGTTATCATCTTCTTTTTTCTCTAAATGTTAAAACATGTAGTTTCTGGTGACATTTACATGTCTTGAGACAAAATCTACAAAAACTGAGAGAAAAGAATGCTTAAAAATTGTGTTGAAAATACCAAAACTATCTTTTGTACCCCTTAAATTATAAATGTTCTCATCCCACCCGCCTAATGTCCAAATTAAATCATAAATAAAACAGTCGTAATTATTTTTTTAAAGTAACATTTAAATAATATATTTAAAATAATAAATGTTATCTGTAAAACTGCAGTGCAGTTTTGATCTCTTTGGCTTGCCATACAATCGTCACCGGCAAGTCTGTTACGGAGGAGCGGCTTTTTCCTGTGCGGGACAGTTACTGTTCCTCATTGTGAGAAGAAAATGGAAACGTGTACAGACGCTTTTATTCAACTCTTCAAATTAAATAAACCTGATATCTATCGATCCGCATACTTTATTATGAAATGGAGAAAAGCTTTTGACAGAAGCTCCTCCCACATGCAGCGGGAGCTTCAGGTGAACAGACTCTAAGATACCCGTGAAGTTACTTAATAAGTAACTTATATGATATAAGTATATGTCTATATAGAATTTAGACTTAAAGGGGGGTGCATGATCACCCTAAAAATGGACAGAAACCCGTTTGTTCAATACTGACTTCCAAACCGTCCATTTTTACTTTTACCGCCGACGCCGTCCAATAATCCAGTTTAGTCATGTTTGTCAACCTGCCCACGAATCCATCAACACATTTGTGGCGCTCCAGTCTGATGCTAAGTATGAAAACATTTCTTCCGAATCTTTTTCTGTTATTTGTCTTTTTTGACAGATAATTTGTGCTTGCTGAAGGAAATCTGATGTAACAATGTTAAGTTTCCAGTTGAGTGACAACGCTGGGAAATGTTCCCGTTTCAGAAGCTAATGCGAGCTGTCACCGGATGATTTAAAGCTTCATTTGGGCTTCAGATGTCAGTAATTAATTCCTGCATGAAAAAAGACAAAAAAACATGTTATTTCTTCCTTTCGGTTAGAGTAAGTGGGGTCTTGGTTGAAATTGTTATAAGCAGCCAAAAAAAGAAAAAAAAAACTAGCATTTTCTTTTCTTGTTTATCTTTATAGTGAGTTTAACAATTTGACTGTTCCTAATTAGTTTTCCTATTTCATCACTGGACAAATACACAGGAAGAGATGCTGGAGCAGCTGAAGGTTGTTTGTAGTGAATATTTCTACCAATTACAAAACAAGATCTTTCTTCTTCTCTTTGCTTTAGGAATACAGTCAAGCAACTTTTTTGGAGGAGTTGCAACATAAAAGAATGATTAGAACAATCTGACTTTTTTCGTTTTTTACAAAAAAGTAACAAGCAAAATTCAGATTTTAGGCACCTTACCTGAGAAACAAAGTCTTGCAGGGTAAACTATTAAATCTGTCCCACCAAACTGGAATGAATTATATTGATAATCCTTAAAAATGTTTATTTTACCAGTATTTATGGCATTTTTCCATATATGGTGCAATACAAATACACTGACCTTTGCCCAGGTGCAGAAAGTTATTCTGTGCTCATGTGGTGTTGTTGGAAGATTTGTTGTTTTTAATTACTTTCATGTATGAATCATTTTTCTGATCACACCACACACATGCAGCAATTCTCTAAGTTTGTGTTTTTCCGTGGATATTTACCCATTGGTGCAGTTGCCACTAAAATACCAAGCTCAGGTCCTCTACCAGAGTCCTGGGCTCTTGAAGGTCCTGCAGTATCTTAGCTGTTCCTAGCACTGCGCTTTTCTGGACTGAGATGTCTGAGGTCTTTCCAGGGATTTGCCGTAGCCACTCCTCCAGTTTGGAGGTTACAGCCCCGAGTGCTCCGATTACCACGGGCACCACTGTCACTTTCACCTTCCAAGCTTTCTCCAGTTCCTCTCTGAGTTCCTGGTATTTCTCCAGTTTCTCATGTTCCTTCTTCTTGATGTTACCATCTCTTGGTGCTGCCACATCCACCACAACAGCTTTCATCTCTTCTTTATCCACCACTACAATGTCTTGTTGGTTCTCCATCACCATCTTGTCCGTCTGGATCTAGAAGTCCCACAGGATCTTTGCTCTCTCATTCTCACTTTTTGAGGTGTTTCCCATTTTGATTTTGGGGTTTCCAGTCCATATTCTGTACATGTTTCTGTATATTATTCCAGCCACTT
The DNA here is from genome assembly GCA_003999625.1 of Oryzias javanicus. Classification (NCBI taxonomy): domain Eukaryota; kingdom Metazoa; phylum Chordata; class Actinopteri; order Beloniformes; family Adrianichthyidae; genus Oryzias; species Oryzias javanicus. The sequence continues at coordinate 37,263,070 of CM012439.1, forward strand.
AGTTGTGGCGTTCCATGTATGCTTTCCCAGAAAGCATCTTACAACCTGCAGTTATGTTCTGGATTGTATCCTCTTTGCACAGCCTACACCTTGGGTCTTGTCTGGTGTGGTAGATCTGAGCCTCTATTGTTCTGGTGTTCAGGGCTTGTTCCTGTGCTGCCAGGATCAGAGCTTCTATGCTGTCCCGCAGGCCAGCCCTTTCTAGACATTGGTTGAGCTTCTTGATACCCGACTCATTATAATTTCCATGTCGTTACATATTGACATTTGGTGAAGGAACCCTCCGCGTCACCTTTTGACATTTTGGTTGTCCAGAATTCTGTGTTTTGTTTTTTTTTTTTTCGTGGTGGCTGTGCAACCTTCAAGATACAGTACCGCATGTGGTAATGCACGTGGACTGGTCGTCAGGATGCAGCCGCAGTACCAGTACCCTATCATACGGTGGCCGGGAAGTGCAAAACAATAATACATTTACCGAAACACATTAACATTTCGACCGAAACACATTTACATTTCGACCGAAACAAATTTACATTTCGACCGAAACACATTTACATTTCGACCGAAACACATTAACATTTCGACCGAAACACATTCACATTTCGACCGAAACACATTCGCTTGTTATCCTGTCGGCTATTTCGATTCCGAATCCGAAACTATTGTTTCAGCGGTCTTTTCCTCCCAGAATTCACCTCTGCACCCTTACTTCCGGGTCATGTCGGAGGTGAACCTCATAGACGCTATATTATCTACTGGACGTCATAGGAAATGAATGGCATACTGGAGCGGGGGTTGTCCATCAAATATACAGACTATGTGCAAACTTGTAAATGTGTTTCGGTCGAAATGTTAATGTGTTTCGGTCGAAATGTAAATGTGTTTCGGTCTAAATGTTAATGTGTTTCGGTCGAAATGTAAATGTGTTTCGGTCGAAATGTAAATGTGTTTCGGTCGAAATGTAAATGTGTTTCGGTCGAAATGTTAATGTGTTTCGGTCGAAATGTAAATGTGTTTCGGTCGAAATGTTAATGTGTTTCGGTCGAAATGTTAATGTGTTTCGGTCGAAATGTAAATGTGTTTCGTTCGAAATGTAAATGTGTTTCGGTCGAAATGTATTATTGTTTTGCACTTCCCGGCCACCGTACTATCACTATCACAGACGTGTGGTAACCGATGTGAACCAGGCCCAGATGTGATACTGAACACAAACCATTACCACGTTATGGTATCGGTGAGCTCTGCATCTTGGTACTGGACCAGTTTGTCAAAAAACGTCAGGGATGTCAATTTTCGATGCAGAGGGGTCCTTAACCAAAAGTCAATATGTGAGGACTTTCGAGTACGAATGTGTTGTGATATCAGCCACTTCAGTTATTGTTCGGTGGTACATCCCATGTAGGGGCTTGTCCTCCCATGAGACTCTGTCCTCCAGCATCCTCTGCTTTCCATTGCCTTAGACATTCACTGAGCACGCTGTCAGCTGGGGCCTTGAGCTTGACATATTCATGCATCTTGGATGTTTCATCCTGGATAGTGGCTTCTATGTTCACTAGTCCTCGGCCTCCTTCATTGCAGCTAGTGTATAGTCTCAGGGTACTGGATTTGGGATGGAGCCCTCCATGAAAGGTGAGGAGCTTTGAGTTTTAACATCCGTGGTCTGTATCTCTTCCTTTGGCCATCTTATCATTCTTGCAGGGTATCTGATGACTGGCAGTAACTGTTTCTTGCCCGGGTCTTGTTCTTGCCATTGAGTTGGATTCTCAGGACTTGCCTTACCCGTTGGAGGTGTTTGGCTGTTGCAGCTTTCCTTGTTTTTTAATCAAAATTAAAGGACGTTTTGGCTTCGAGCCCCTCTGTCAAATCTTTGTGGCTCACCAGACAAAAAGTTTGCCCACCCCTGATCTTTACTATCATGATAGATGTAATAAAAATGAAAGTTTTCTAGAGGTTATACACTCCAAAAGTTGTTAAAAAATGTTTGGTTTCAAAAGATAGTTTTTTCACAACACTGTAGTGAAAAAAGAAGTTGCAAAGACTACTAAAAAATGTATAAAATATTGATGTTAAGGTGAATTCACAGTGGTATCAGGTGAGGATCTCTTACCTTCTGTTTATACCAGCTCTGCCTGAAAGAAAGTCTTGAAGACTTCCAGAGTTAGAAATAACTTCTATCCTTCACTGGTTCAATTCCAGCCAAACAAGTAAAGCTGCCTGCCCCCAGCTATCTGTTCCCAAATCCAAAAAAACAACAAAAAACAAAGCCCTCCATCCACTCTGCTCAGAAGCGCTGCAGCGTTTATCTCAGATGGACAGAAAACAGGGTGGGCATGTGCAGCACAGCCAGCTTGTTTGTGGGAAAAAGCATGTCCTCGGGTTGCACATGCTAAAGATGAGCCAGATTGTCAGGGCTGTTATCAGCGATGAGTGCAAGAAGCATCATCTGTGATGGAATGGGGTGCTTCAGGATCCGCGGTGTGGCTGACCTCCATATGTGTGATGGTGTCACTGATGCAGGGGCACATATTAGAATTCAGGAGCACTCAGGCAAGCGTCAGATTGATGACTTTTTACTAAAACGCTGCACGGAACAAAGTAACTAAAGCTCATCAAGGCACTTCGAAGGGCATTTCAATTAACACTATTCAGTTCATTTTATGATGTTAATTCATTATTAATTACGTGTTTTCCCATCTTTCATCTGAGTTTAAATTGATTTTAATTAATCTTAAAAGTTGGTTAATTAGGGAGCTTGTATCTCATCTTATTTCCTCTATTTTCTTAACCTTTGCTCAAAGACAAATCTGATTTTTAAAGAGGAAATTAGGATTCATTTGAGAGTTTTACTTGGACAAAAATTTATTTTCCTAAAATACTGACCAGATTTGCAAACACTAAACTTGGAACTAAGGACAAGTGGAAGACTTGCTCATTAAATTAGCTGCTCATCCTGCTTGTAGCCTTATTGCTACATGGAACCCCTCACTCTATATCTGTATAACATAGACAGTCAGTTTTTGAAAGAAACATTGTTGAGAAATCTCGTTTATTTATTTCGAAGAGCTCCATAAAAGTGTTGACAATCCCGTCTTTATGTCTGGGTTCATGAGATCATTCAGAGATTCTCCCAGTACGGTGAGGTTCACCTACCTATTAACATAGCTTGAAATGGACAAAACAAGGCTGTGACATCACCAATAGAAAATGCCTTACGCCGGTATCCCAATGAAAATAAGTCAATTCAGTCGCCACTTTTCCCACGGAACGGATATCGTCAAATTTCGCCAGAGGACGTTAGCAAAAAGTGAATCCAATCAAACGCTTGAAAAGTTTGAGGTGGGGGCCAGCGGTTATAACAATTCAGTTTAAAACTTGAATAGCTTGCAGGAAGTTGTTAAAAAGAGATACCAGAACGAGACTGATTATTCAGACAAACAGAATGACGCAGTAATAGAGGTAATACTCTGGTATTTCTGTGTACTTTTATTTTAAGCCTATGAGGCCATTTGTGTTACTGTTGTACAAGTGCTCTATAAATAAAGTTTTATTTGATAATATCAATTATAAATGCTATTTAAAATTCTGAGCATTAATACTTTAGACTTTAGAAGACACATACCAAATAGAACTGAGAGTAAAAGAGGTCCAAAATGGATGGATCGATCCATCGATGGATGTTCTGACTAACAGAAAATGAACCAGGAGTCAAGTGGAAACATCTCCAGAGCAGAAATGTAATCACAGCATTCGCTGCGGTGACTGAAACAAAGAAATGCATGTCATGATAAAGGATCACAACACTAAACTGTTACTAAATGACAAAAAAAGATCTGTTTTTAAACATAAGTGGTGGATTCTGGCGGCTTTAGACGTGTCCTCAGATGAACTGAGTTCATTTGTTTTCAGAATGAACGCCACTGTTGCAAAAATGAACATCAACGATCTGGACGCCCCAGCTGTTGTCCTCCAATCAGTTTCTTCTATTTAACCATGCTGGAAGTTGAATCAAATGCACAAACGCAACAAAATGAACACAAAGCTGTATATGCATGCAAAAGCAAGCCATGAAATGCAGCAGCCTAGAGAGAGACACACACAAAGGGAGGCGCATAGTACTCGCCCACAGCGGCTTGTGGGTCTGACGACTTGCCAGTTCACATCACTCTGCAGGGATGAGTGGGACACAAAAACATCGGATTGCTCCAAACCACACAGATGGAGAGGCAGATAGACCCACTGACATGGATGTAGATGTTTACAATAACACAAGGCTCATGACGTGAGTGATGTTGATGATATGACAGAGCACATCTATTCCAGGCAGAAACTGTGGGAGCACAGACATGGATCCTTTGTAGCCTGTGTGTGAATGACAGAGGCAGAAACTGAAGATGGGAGCTGGTGTCAGAAAAAGAAAGATAGCATCTTTCCAGGGGGCTAAACCACACTGAAACCAGTCACAGTGCAGACGTACACAATGCAGACTTCACTACTGTACTCACTCGATAAACTGCTGATGTAGTTATTATAATGTATAGAACGAAAATTATGAATAGTGGATGCTGAGGATTACAGAGACACGACAAAAATATAATTTTAGAAATAAATAAAACTTAAAAAATGGAAAGAATATCATTTGTTGTTAAACAATGGTCACTGGCAAGTAGTCCACCCCCCGCAGCGCAATGCAATACAACGCCCCTTCCCTTCACCCTAATGAATGTTTGTATGAGGAAGGGGATAGGTTGGGGGCTGTTGGCAGACTGACCCCCGATGGTGAGGAGGGGAGAGCCAATAAGGAGCCAGTCCCAGGGAAAGATCCCAGCCCTCACCCCTAAGCACCTTTCCTGTGGGTGCACTGGTCAGACGCTAACGGGACCGAGGTGGCCGGACCAGCTGCGGCCCCCGCCAATTGTCTCAGTAGAGACCACAACACGCCAGACCCCATAGGTCCCGTACCTAATGGGACCCCCGGTCCCCACGGAAAGCCCCCCCACCAGACGGGGCCAACTGGGCCACCCCCCCAAGACCCCGCAGCAAAGTCGGACTCCTATCGCACTTCGGACTTTCTCTTGTTGTTTTGACTCTCGTAGTTCCTGACCAATGACTGAAGAGATTATTAGTCATGTGGTTTTCTTTACAAGCTCTGATCTGGAACAGAAAGGTTAGTCCAAATACAGACCAAAGGCAAGGCTCAGGACTCAATCTGCACCAAATTAAATGGACTCGGTCCAAGCCAGTGAACTTTCCTAGTCTGAATACACCCTTAAACTAAAAACTGAAAAGTAAAACTTTATGCAGATGACACAGTTGTTTGTTTGTGCTGGTGTGTTTAAATTTGGTTTGAATATTTATAGAAAATTTCTTTTACATTTTTTTTTAAGTAGTAAGCATAAGTCTTTAGACTAAAAATACAAAAAAAAAGTTTTTTGTACCCAGAGTATTAAATAATGTGCAAATAATTCAGAAAGTATGAAAATTGCACAGATAATTATTTGAAGATGTTCTGAGCAATAAACTAGCTCATTGTTCTCTGAACATGTTCCAAAAAACCTCCCTGTACCCAAATGTACAGTAGTAGATTTACTTCCACTATACATTCAGTGTAATTTAAGCTAAAATGAATCATCGTGGTTAGAAACACAATAGAACAAACTGTCATTTTGGCTTTTTTGTGAGTTTGTGTGAGTGTTGTTTGCACCGTGACTTATTTTGAAAGTTATTCTGAGACTTTGATAACATCACAATGGGAGAAGATCATTAAGATGACATGCAAAAAGCACACAGAGTTCAGACTCTCATTCATTGTTCTGATAATAATCGGAGTTGCACTAATGACTACAGGGTTTGCTTTAAAGGGAAAAATGTAAAAAGGTTATGAGGACTGTAATTAGTGACATGGTGAGAATTCACTTTAGTGGGTGGGGATCATTAGATTCCTATACAGGTTTCCTTTAAAGTGTTCAGAGTAAAAAGAAAAACTAATGAGTCAGAATTGCTTGTGATGTGTTTGGTCTTCAGTCCGTGTTAAAGAAATGCATAAAGAGACTTTAGATAAGAGGGCTTTTTTATGGAACCATGGAGGAGTTCTAAAGAGGGCCATAATAATACATGTTGAACAAAATCAGACTCATGAAAAAAGCAAAAACAACGTTTTCAAATAAATACATAATTCCAGCATTTGGATTGCATCACATAATAATCTTGAGGACCAGCCTTCTGCAAATACGTGCTTATTAGAGCACCAACCATTGAAAAAAATATATCTATTGCAAAGGACGAGTTATCAATTCTCCATGTTTTATTTCAGGACCTTCAGTCTTTCTCTGCTTAACACACATAATACTTGCATCACACTCACACAAGGCAATTCATGTCCCACATATGCCTGACTCAAAGTCAGTTTGTTTCAGCTGATGTAATTGGTCCATTTTGTTCTAAGACATAACTCAACCTTTATGAAGCGGACCGACGGAGGTGGACAAACGCAGAGTCCCAACCTGTTACTGATCCAATCTAATCCAAGCAGTATTTTTGTCGTTGTGTACCTTTATTTATATGAGTTGGCAATCAGAGCTGGAACACAAAAATGATGATCACTTCCTAAGTAAGAACTAGGATTAGGTTGATCAAATCGACTAATAAATATGCATCCAGAGCAAAAATCAATCCATAGAAGTAGAGATTGATCTAATGCAGGGGTATTCAACTCCAGGCCTCGAGGGCCACAGTGTCTGCATAATTTCCAGATATCCAAACTCTACTCATGACTGATTACCTGGTTCAGGTGTGTCCAACCAATTGGAGCATGCCAGATCCGGGTATGTTGGAAAACCTGCAGGAATGCGGCCCTCGAGGCCTGGAGTTGAATACCCCTGATCTAATGCATAGAGTCTGCAACTTGATGCTAACATATAATAGGATTTCCCATTGGACAGCTAATGCTAATGCTCGGTTTTCCTAAAAATACATTGCTGACTAAATTAACATCTTTATAAACTCATAAATTTTCCAAACTCTTTTAAGGAAACATTTTTTATAGTAACCCTAACCACTGTGTGCACACTCAGAGCAAATGACCGCTCACGCGCAGCTTGCAGAGAAAAAAACGACAGAGAGCTAAAGAGAGTTGATATAAAAGAGCACGGCTCCCGGGAAGGAGTCAGAAGGAAACAGAGATGAAGCTGCATCGTCACGGTAGACTGGTCAAAGTTTTGGTGAAAATTTAAGGAGGGGAGGTCTGTTGATGAGCATGCAGACGCTCCACCACATGCACACACACACAGGTGCGCACTTCACTGGGAGCCTGCATGAAGTAATGTCATCTGCTCTGCATTTCTAAGTTTAGGCACAGGCCGAGAAAACCTGAACTTTTAATTGTCTGTAACAATGAACAGATTCACGAGTTTGAATCGTTTCTTAAACGGTTCACTAAGAATCGTTACATCCTTAGTCGGAAGACTTACAGTAATTCAAAGAAGTCAGCGCCGCTCTTAAAGGGTTAAATGAGTTTTTGTCCCTTTTTAAACAAAGCAGAAATTCTGAGAAAACCGTTAAAGGTTTCCTTTCTGAGAAGAATGTTCCGATTTGACTGAATGATAATCAATAAACCAGATCACACTTTTAATATGAAGACCAGTGTTTTTCAACCAAGAGATCTTCAGGTGTGCTGTGGGAGATTATTCATTTTCACTGATTTAAAAAACATTTTCTATCACCAGGAGATCGGCTCTGTTTTCATCCAAACAGACCCTGATGAAACACTGAATAGTTCGGAACATGAAAGCAATAAAATACTTTATTTCTTTGTTCTTATTTGATTCCAAGGAAGACTTTTTGATAAGAATGACGATCCCCTAATTTAGCCACAGCTTGCTGCTTTATGGAAAAGTTCCGCCCCTCTAACTGTCTCCACCAATCATTCTTGGAGGCTTTATCACGTCATCAGTCTGACCAATCAGAAAAGGTTTAACGGTGTAGCTTCCTGTGGGAGCCAGTGTTAGACATTCAAAAAAGTTTTACACTACATCTCCCATAATGCATTAGGTCAAAGTGACATCACTTCTGCTCTATGCTACTAAAATAAAATGATTTATTCACCCAAAAATAAATACAAATTTTTTCTTTAATGTTACATTTTGTATTAAAACTAAAAAAAATACAACTTCAAAATGTTGTCTTTTTGTTTTTTTTGTGTGTAAAAAACAAGTATGTTGTGATCATATATTTATTCAAAAGTTCCAGTTGCTCTGTCACAAACATTTAAAGAAATATATAAAAGGAACACTCTTTGGAAAGAATATTAATAAAGACATAAATAAATTACTTAAGGGAAAAACAACCACTTGAGCAAATTTTCAACTAATTTAGTTGATAATTATTGTTGAAACGTTTTAAAATGTAGGAAAAACAGCTGCAACTCCTAGATTTTCTGCCTGAAATATTACAAAAAAAATAGTTGTGATACTGTGGAGGGACCTTACCTGAATAAAGAACGTAGAGTTTCTGCTGTTTTACATATTTGGATGGTGGTATGCCGCAGAATTTTTGTCAAAGAAAAAGTGTACATTGGATCAAAAAAGGTTGAAAAACTCTGATGTAGACATCAAACTTCATACCATCAACCCTCCACCACCATGCTTGACAGAGTGAAGATATGTCAGGTCTCATTTATTGTGTGACGTTCTTTTCCTTTTCTGGACTTTAAAATTCAAAATTCTCCCTGCAGGCCTGAAGTTTTTACAACGGTTTTAAGAATAGTTGCACAGCAACAGGCTGGACGGTTACCTGTCGGGATGATTGACAGCTCTCTTAAATGCTTTCCATTTGTAAATAATCTTCCTCACTGTAGCGTGCTAAACTTCAAATTGTTTGGAAATGGCCTTCTAACCTATCCCGGGTTGATGGGCAGTAAAAATAGCCTCTTTGAGATCATTGCTGATGGCTTTGTGTTCCCACACACCTGAACGCACCCGATAAGCAAACTGACAAACCTTCTGCTTCTACAGAGATTCTTGCTTTTACAGTGGATCAGTTAAGATCAGTCGAGTGCATGAGACCAGAAGCACAGAAGACGACTCAAACACTCAGGTTCTATGGAGGCAGGGAAAATGTTCTTAGCGTTGCATCACTGACTTCCAGCATTTTTTTTTTTTTTACTGTGAGGAAAATCTAAAAAGTAGTGTACCTAAAAGTGAAACAATTATTGACAGATAAAGTAGGGATGCTTAATTAGAAGTTTTTTTCAACGCTGGTCAAAAATACTATGAAGGTTTTCCGGACCTGGAAAACTCTATTTTAGCATGAATCCAGATCAAGCATGAGGCCGTCTTCTTTGCGTTTCGGCTGCTCCCTTTAGGCATCGCCACAGTAATAAGACTAAAAATACAGTAATAAATAAAACATGGTAATGAATGTAAGACAGGCTGCTTGGGGTTGTAAACACTGATCCAAAAATGAACTGTACTTTGTTTACAGGAAAACTGCAGCAATTTACTCAGAAAGTCACAGCTTGTTGTCACTGCCTACTGGCTCAAAATGAGGTTTCTGTGATTTCTTTTTTTTTTTTTTTTCCTTTGGTAAGATCCTTTTAAATATTTAGCTTTTTAAATGTTATAAGTTTGAGGGGAAAAAAAGGAAAATGGGAGTCAAACTGGCTACATAGACCGGTGGTTGGATATCCTTTTGTCTTAAACGAAAAGTGAACAATATACATGTAAAATACCTTTTAGGTTTGATATCTGCAACCTTCAACACCTAAAGAGTTCTTTGGGTTGATTTCCCAGTCTGAGCCACAGTCTTACTTGACACTTCAGAAAACAAGACATTGGTTTGTACTTATATTAGGATTACAATAAATTAAATGTTTTTTTTTTCAGGCATGAAAAAAGAAATATGAAGAGAAAATAGTTTTTTTTTTTTCAAAATAAGAATTAGTTTATAACTTTTGACAGATGTTTGCCCGACTTTCTTTCAAAATAAGACATCCTGTGGCAGTTAGAATCATCTCAAGTGGTCAGAATTGAAAAAAAAAAAAGTAAAATTTTACCATTTATGGTGGATCTCAGTCAGAAATTCATAAATCAAAAATTGAATCGGAGCTGATAAAACGACCCTTAATAGATATTTTTAGACCAGGACGAGGACCACACAAGGCGCTCATGGGTCTCTTCTAAAAATAATGCGACTCACCTGTGAGCTGAGTCTAAAATTCAATTTTATTATGTTGGTATTTTTTTAATTAAATGTATATATATATGGAAATGAAAACATCTTAAAAATCCAGTTCAGAGATCATTAATTGTGTTAAATATGCTGCAGGTTTGGTCATTTGTAAAGCACTGTGCGATCCTTTCTGCAAAAGTGCTCTAGAAGTAAAGAAATTCTATTCTATTAGATCAAAATGTGACAAGATTTTTTTTTTTTTTTAATTTTCCTTTAACATTTTATAATTGATTAACATGATACAACATAGTTAAAAAATTTAGATTTTTCCATATATGTAAATGTTCATCTGAAAATGTAACAATTACTGAGATTAATTTAGTTTTGATAATTATGGTGAGAAATCAGTGTCTTTACATGGAGGTAGGGATGTCCCGATCAGGTTTTTTTGGTCCCGATCCGATTCCGAGTCATTGGATTTTGAGGATTCGCTGATACAGAGTCCTGATCCGATACTTTTGTAACATATTTAAAACATGAACAAATTGAATAAACAGATTTGTGTTGTCCCTTGTTTATATTTAATTAACCTTCTTTTATCATAAATATTTATTTATTTATCTATTTATCTTAAATAGAACACTTGAGTGAAGTAGCTTTAATAGCCAAGTAAAAATAGAGCAAATATAATCTAGGAAAATAATCATATTTTCTTGTTCTATAAGTGATTAGTCATGTGAGAAAGTTTAGTGACTTTAGCTTTAATATCTTTAGAGTCATTGAACATTTTTGACCAAATGTGATTCCTATTCTCATTTAAAATTCTTAAAAATAAGTCATGACTGTTTTAGCATGAATTTGATTAGTGTTCATGACTAGCTCATATCATTATTTATTTTCATTTATTAGTTTTTTGTTTGATTATGTGCTTCTCTTTAAGCTCTTAAGACATCACATTTTTGGTTTTATTATCAGAGTAGTTAATTTTATTAACTTCTATTTCTCTTTCAGATAAAAAAAAAAACAGGCATATCAAAGGACAGCTCGGGTCCTTAGGAGTTGAATCACGGCGCTAGCATGTAGCAGTTAGCAGCTGCTGTTTAGCTATTTGTCTGCTGCAGAGCTTAACATTAAAAAGAAACAAAACTCTGTCTTTTTCTGTTGAAATGCCTTTAGACGTTGTTGTTTAGAGACACTAGCTGTCAGTTTAAAGCGTTTTCAAAAGAGTTATTGATCCCGGAAGTCTGAATCTGTGATCGGCTAGCTAGCTAACTGTTTACATCAGTCTTCTGCCTGAACTATTGCTGTTTTCTGCTGCGTTTTCCGGGAATAACATCTTGTCATCTGTTCATGACATGCAGACTTCTAGTGGAGGATTTTTCTGGAAAAATGAGATTGAAATATAAAGCGCTGATCAGAATAAGAATAAATGAAATATCCGATCCTGATCGGACAACGGAGCCCGATTCCGATCAAGTCTTCAACCACGTGATCGGGACAGATTTCCGATCACGTGATCGGAAATCGGGACACCCCTACATGGAGGAGTATCATCATTCATTATTAAGGATGTATAACTAAAGGTAAACTAAGAAAAAATTGTTATTTCAAAATAGTAGCCCTTCGTATGACCCAGTACCCATGGAGTAGTCTTCAGTTTCAAAAAGGTTGGTGACCCCGGTTTTAGACAATAACTTTAAATCTTTAAATTTGTTATTTAATAATATACAGTCCGTCTTATAATCCGGCACACCTTAGGCTCGGTTCTCACTGGACGCGGAAGTGTAAAATTAGTAGTAGGGGTGTAACGGATCACAAAACTCAGAGTTCGGATCATGTCACGGTTTTAGGGTCACGGTTTGGATAATTTTTCGGATCAGTGAAAAGTAAACCAAAAAAAAAAAAAAAGCAACAAAAAACAACAATATAAAAGCTAATTAATTTTTGGAAACGCTTCAAATCATATATTCAATAAGCATTTAAAGTACTTCACACACACAATATTTATATATGCAACGACAAAACATTTGGTCATTAAGGCCTTTTTATTAAAAACGAAGATATTTAAACTTTGAACGCAAACAAAATGCTAAAACATAGTTTCTGATTATATTTACATGTCTTTAGACCAAATCTACAAAAACTGTGAGAAAACAATACATAAAAATACCAAATCTATCTGGATTATTCCTTAAAAATGAAATCATAAATAAAACAGGTACAATCATTTTTTTGTATTAATTGCTTTATTTAAACTAACTGTGGGAACATTTAAATGTTTTAAATAATAATTATCTGTAAAACGTGGTACTTCCACAGCCGCTTTTCCTGGTGATTTTTGACACCTTTGGCTTGCCATAGAATCGTTCGGTGACGGTACCAGCGAGTCCGTTACTGAGAAGCGGTTCTCTCCTGTACGGGACAGTTTCTGCTTTTAACTGGGAAAATTGTGATGTACCGATGCTTTTATTCAGCTGTTAAAATTAAATAAACCTGATTTCTATCGATCCGCGTCCTTCATTGTGAAGTCGAGAAAAGCTTTTGACAGAAGCTCCTCCCACATGCAGCTTCAGGTGAACAGACTTTAAGATAACCGTGAAGCAGCTACTATAGGGCTCGTCCAAACAAACAAAGAGGATTTACATGAATTTGATGAGAATTCCATTCGATGTGAACGGGCAATTGGTTTAAATTATGCTAGCGTGAGGTGTGTGTTGGGGTGTCCGCGGTACACACGTGTCCCGAACCGTGACCTCTTTTCCGTGATCCATTACACCCCTAATTAGTAGTATTAGACTTACACTTCTTTAATTTATCTGTAGTTGAGACACACAGAGAGAAGTGTGTGCGTGTTGTGACTGTATGTTTTATTTTCATCTTTACATTCTGTTCAGACACAAAAACATACTCTCATTTGTTTTATTGTGAAAAATTGCTTATATTTAGAAAATAAATTGACATTTCTCATGTATCTTGATGTAACTTCCTGGAAGAATTAAACACAAAATAGACCAGACGCCAACAAGCCTTCCGGAAAGAACCGCGGCGCTCCACGCCTGGTACGACCCGCATCATAGGTTACCAAGAATGTCAAATGGGAGGGGCCTCTGTTCCGCGTCCAGTGTGAATTCTGGTGGGACTACTGACATCAAATTAACTTTTATGTGGTAAACTGCACTAAAAATGTGTCTAAATGTTTTTTTTTTGGAACTGCTTGATAGATTGTTGAAGCATTAGGGGTATTGTAGTCTGGAGCCTGGTGGAGTGTGTTGAACTGTGCGTCAACTGTTTGACTTTATTGACCATTTTTGCTTAATTCACCTTATTGTCTGAAAAATATTGTATGTTTTAAAATGAAAAACATTTAGTTTTAACCACAGAGGGGTAAAATGGAGGGGTAAAAGAGCCATATGTGACTCCGAAGCTTGATCTAGTGCAGGGGTCTGCAACCTGCGGCTCCAGAGCCACATGTGGCTCTTTTATCTCTCCATAGTGGCTCTCTGGGTGAAAAAAAATAAATAGTACATTTTAAAAAAAAATTGGAGATGATCTATTATTTTAGCAACATACTAACATTTGTATCTAATGTGTTACCTACTGGAGTTTTTAGGATAATTTAGAATTTTAGCTTCTATTTTAGCAACATGCTAACCTTTTTAGCTAAGTTTTCTATGCTAATTTGGAGTTTAGCTAATATTTTAGTAAAATGCTAATGTTTTCAGCTAATTTGTTATCCACTGAAATTTTTTTTGGATAATTTAGAATTTAGCTTCTATTTTAGCAACATGCTAACGTTTTTGACTGAGTTAGTTTTCTGAGGAATTTTGGGTTATTTTAGAGTTTAGCCAGTAATTAAGCAACAAGCTAGCTTTCTCTGGCAGATTTGGCCTCTAATTAGTTTTTTATACTAGTTTGGGGTTTAGCTAATATTTTAGCAATATGCTAACATTTTTCGCTAATTTGTTATCTACTGGCGGTTTTAGGCTAATTTTGAATTTAGTTTTTATTTCAGCAACATGCTAAAATTTTTGGCTGATTTAATTTAAAGACAAATGTTATGCTAATTTGAAGTTGAGCTAGTAATTAAGCAACAAGCTAGCTTTTTTGTTACTAAAGTTAAAAATGTAAAAAAAAAATACCTTTTTGAGAGATGCTAGCTTCTTTTTATATATTTTTTTGCTTTCGTTCATGGCAAATATAGACATTAATTACATTTATTTTAAAAAAAAGGAGGTTATGAATGCAAATCCAAATTTCTTAAAGGCTATTGTAAGTCACTGCGGCTCTTTCTAGGTTTCGATTAGTAGAAATCGAGCCCAAATAGCTCTTTTACTGTTAAAGGTTGCCAACCTCTGATCTAGTGCATTTAGTTCTTTCTGTGCCTCAAAGATCTATTTCTTCTCATTTCATAAGCATTAATCACGTTTTAGATCTCAACATATAATGTAAAGGAGTTTATGTTAAGAAGCATCTAAACAAACCCAACAAGAAGATCCAAAAATAATCCCACGGATGCGATTACCAAAGGTTTTTGCATATTTTCAAGGGTTTCTGAAATGGAAAATGATTTATTAACTGGCTCAGTTACTGCCAAGGTGTTCAGTGAAAAAAGAAAAAAAGAAAAAAAAAAACACCCACAGCTGACTGAACTCATTTTGTTCTATTTCATATAAAAATAGAAAATGAATAGAAAGCATTAAGAGGAACGAGGGGGGGATGTGAGAAAAGAGAGGTAATGTGTTCCAAGTCAATTTCTCCTTCCTCATATGAGCTTCAAAGCAACAGGGCTAATCCTCTCATGCTTGCTCGTTAATAATCCGGTTAATAATCCGTTTAGCTGCTTTCATGCCGCGCCGTTTGCTGACATTATGGTAAAAACAGAACGTGAGAGGAGGAATCTACATTTACTGGAAGTTCCTCTTCACCGCTCGCGGATTTGTGGGACGTTTCTCTCCAGCCGGGTCACACACTGTAATGCAGTTACCTTGTCAAAGCCTTATCAGCTCCTCCCAGACGTATACAAATACATGTGGCGGCGGGAAGCAAACCGTACAGCCGCTCAATCTCAAACGGACAAACTGCTGGAGATAATACGGTGAGTGTTTTATGAAATTAGAGCCTCGTTTCAATGCTTCATCGCTCAGACGGGAACTTCGTTTGTGAGGGTCCAGATAAACAGTTAGTAAGGATTAATAAATAATTAAAGACGAGAGCTGTGGATCGCTACATTGGTGAAATCAATATTCACAAATTAAACCATGATCTCTACTATTGTATCAAATTTTGAATGTTTGCTACAAATATGTTCTTTGATATATGAAAATTGAAGTAATATGTATTTAATTATTGTATTTATATCTGTATTCAGAACATGAGATCAACAACAAATCCTCAAAATGAGTTCCTCAGTTTTTCCATCGTGACAAAAGAGTTTGCGACACGTTTTATTAACTGATTTTTTTCATCTTGAGAGAAAATTGATCACAAACTTGTTTTTTTTAAACAGCTGAGCAAACAGATCAGAGCTGAAGGCCGCTTGCGTTGGACAGATTTTACCGTTACAACAATGGTTGTGAATCTTCAGACACACGAGGTGTATATTTGTATAAACTCCTCTTGTATTTGAGGCTAAACTTCATTACGGTAATGGATAGATAGATAGATAGATAGAATCTTTAATAATCCCGTAGGAAATTTAAATTTTGTCATCTGCTGACACTCATAAAAACCATACACGCATAAAAACACAATGAAACAATAGGAGTCAGTGGGTTAAAAAATTCAAAGAATAAAAGATAAATTAAAAAATTACAGGAATAAATTAGTTAAATATCAATGGATTAAATAGATTAAAAGTTACTGGATTAAAATAATTAAAAGCTTCTAAGATGTTCAGCCAAAGAGTTGTACTGCCTGATGGCACGAGGAACAAAAGAGTTCTTCATGCTAGTGTGAACACTGTAAACTGAGTGTGATTGCTGAAGATGCCAAAGCGTGCTAAAATATTAGCTAAATGTGAAATTAGCCAAAAAATTATCAAATTTTGCCAAAAAGTTAGCGTAATGCTTAGATATTCGCTCCACTCTAAATTAGCCTAAAAAACAGGAAAAATATCTAAATTAGCCAAAACAGCCAACATATTTGCTGAAATATAAGCTAATATTTTAGCATTATGATAAATTGTAATTGTATTTGTATTTTAATTTGTACATTTAAAACATTTATTTTAAACCCTTTGGAAAATAGGGGCTAAAACTCTGTTTTTTTTTTACTTTTTAATTTTCTTCTGTATTTTCAATTTGAGATATAACTCTCTCGCTTATTTTGTATCATTTTATCAGCACAACTTCTCTTTTGTGACATTACCTTTATTATGTCATTTTTTTCATGTTGTATTCACACACTAGACATAAAATCCTGTAAAAAAGAAAACTACATCTGGAGAAATTTGATTCATTTTGCTTGTGAAACCCCCAAAATGTTTAATGAATTTATTTTTGCAACATAGAATGAAAGTTTTTGGTGTAATTTTATAAAAAACAAAAAGAATAAAATTGATCAACACACCAATTAACATGTTTTTGAATAAAAATACATAGAAATCCACCTCTTGCCTGTGTGGCTACAGCTACCAGGCAAACCGAAACATAGGAATTTATCTCTTTAGAGCTCTGCTGTCTGACATTTTTTCTGGAATTCTGTTTTTTTTTTTATACATTAATACAGAAATACATTATGTTTTCAAAAAAGTGTTCATAAACATAGAATTTCTCAACTGGGAATTTAACCCTGCATGGCCGCCCTATACTTAAACCAACTAAGCCTGGGGTCTGCAACCTTTAACATTAAAAGAACAATTTGGTCTAGATTCTTACAGACAAAATCCCAACAAGAGCCTCAAAGCCTCACTAAATTGTAAAAAAAACTACACAATATTTATGCTTTTTTGTCAATTAAACATTTATTAATGCAACTTGAATATTGCAAAAATTAAACAACAAGTGTCTATATATTTATATATTAATTCCAGTTGTAACTTCTTTTACAGCACTCGCTAGTTCCTTTCAAAATAAAACCCACAATCCAAAACCCTTCAATTAATAAAGCAAAACAGTCAAACGTGATGTTTTTAATCATTAGGATTTTGGTGTGTCACAATATTTTTCTCCCTTTTACTCTCAGATAAAAACAGTTTAATATAATCTATTTATTTTTTTAAAAAGGCAGCGAAAAAAAAAAAACCTCAAAACATTTTGAACAAACTGAGATTTTTAATGAAATTGTTTACGATGTGAGGCACAAAACTGTACATCATTTTCAATCATTTTGAACTGCATTTGTTTCAACATTTTACACACTTAAGTATAATTTATCAAATAGAACAACATTTAGAGACAAACTATGAATTAAAAACACAAATTTAAAGAGCATTTTTACAGAATTTCTGATAGTAAATTAAACTTTTTTTTGTTTAGTTGGTAAAAATCTAAGCAGAAATGACCAAACTTAAATAACTATCCTTTTACGTGTTGAACTATTAGCATTTTCCATTAAAGCTAAAGAGCCACAATAAAAGGATAAAAGAGCCGCAGGCTGCAGACCTCTGAACTAAGCTACTGAGCTGTAGTAAAGTCAGCTGCTGTAATAGTTAGCCGTCACTACATCAAAATTAGCCTAAAATCCCAAAGAAGAAAGAAAGTTTACATTTTGATCATCAAGAGAAACAAAAAAGCAATGCTCACTTATTGCCCATTTTTGGCTAACAAGCAGAGCTTTCAAACTCAAATAGGATTGAAAAGCAACTTTTTTAAGCAATGAATAACAATTTTATGATAAGAAACTTAACTTAATGCAAACTCTGATGCAAACACAAACATTTGTAAGGAGACATTGCTATTTAACAAAAGACGGAATTAGAGCTGAATATAAAAATATATTTATTTTAATTCTTATCTTCTCTTAAAAAACCCTTCCGCTCTCCTTGGGGTCCAGATGGCTCCAACCACATATTGTTATGCGATTTCTTCCATGACAAATGTGGACGAAGTGGGACAGGTTTTTACGTCTGTCATGGACATTAGTGAAACTCCAAAATCAGTGAAAAAAAAAGTTCAGCGCACTGTCCTGTGGTGTCCAGATGACCCCACTTTTAA
Source organism: Oryzias javanicus (assembly GCA_003999625.1). NCBI lineage: Eukaryota > Metazoa > Chordata > Actinopteri > Beloniformes > Adrianichthyidae > Oryzias > Oryzias javanicus. The sequence goes on from CM012439.1 coordinate 37,281,387, forward strand.
TGTAAACAAGCTAAGGAGAGCGGAAGGGTTACGGTACTGTATGTAGCTGGTTCACTGGGGGAAAATCCTCTTTTTTCTTTATTTTCAACTTTCAGAAAATGGCAAACCACTTTCCATCAAAGACAGTTTTGATATAAGCTCCGCCCACTCTTGCAGGAACTTATGAGCAGAAGTGATCTTTACATCATATATTTAGTAACACTTAAAACTCCCCTTTAATGTGTCAAACAACAAGTTTATTTATGTAATGATACCAAACTAAAAAATATAATGAATGATTACCCGAAACATGATTACAACTAAAGTCAGGGTTTACAGAGTGGTCGGTTTCCTCTTTGTATTTGTCACAGCAGGAAGCTCTGTTGCGCTCCGGCCCCTCTCCCTCTCGCCCCCTATAGCGACTGCAGCCTTAGGATTGACTTCCGTTCTCTGCCTTTTTTATCAAAATAAAAGATTGCTTTTGTCAAATAAATGCCATATAATCTCTTTAACTTCATATAATCTAAAATATAAAAAAAAGCGTAAAGTTTATTTTAGACAGAGTTTTGTTACGCTGATGTCACAGCTGCACAGCAGGACGCCTGACGGTGTAAATAAATATTAACGCATCAATTATTTTCACAGCCCGAAAAAAAACACATGTATGGGTAAAACAAATAACTTATTTAACTTTTTAATACTTTTCGAAATATTAGTGAATGTTTGTTAAAAAAAACATGATGTCACAGGAACACCCCGCCCCGCCCCCACTGACCGTTTTATATCTCAAACAAAAGCAGGGTGTCATTTATCCATTCGAGGCTCACATTGAATGTTGTTTGTCTAAAGTTGATTAAATAAAGGTCGAGACTTCCTGAAAATGTAATAAGAGTGTAGAGTTTACAGCGGTTTGTTTAGACTGCAACACCTTGAGAGCATCGCTTTACCACAAGAACAAATACCATAAATCTTTACATTCAGCGCGGGCTCCGAGTTAGACCGTGAAGTCGCACCTCCTCTCTTCCATCAGGCTTTCAGCCTCCTTCTGTCCTCCTCTCCTCCTCGCTCTCCTCTGCTCCCTCCCTCCACTTGTTTTTCTCACATTTGGAGCGATGCCAGTTTGGGGGCTTTTGGACTGGAATCCACAGTTCCACCGAGAAGCTTTTAGCTGCCGTTCTCACCGAGCCCAAATGAGCAGGTAGTCAGATCCATCACGGTTTATCGCTCATTATCGTCGGGACTGTCGACCCCCTCAGCTACCCATCAGCTTCCGCTGCAACCGGGAGTAGATCAGGGATGAAACAATTAACTTCTGCTTTGTAAAATCGGAGAGAACTTGCCAAGAAAGCCAATATATTTTAGAAAAAATATGGCTCATCCTGCCGTTTCCCTCTCCAGAAAGAAAAAAGATTGGTGGAGCCTCAATGTCCACTTTTATTTATTTATTTAAAGAATTTTAATCAGAACAGTATTTTGTTTTGGAATTAAATGTTTACGGTTTTAGAAGAAGATTAAAAATAATAAAAATGTTTAATTAAAAATTTTGAACAGCCAAATGAACATTGGCCGCATAATCATCAGAAACTGACAGGAATTGACTTAAGCTGCTTATTTGTTGTTAAAAATAAATAAATAAATAAATCCAAGACTTAAGCTTTAGGTCACAATTCTCAGCGTAAAAAAAAAAAAAAACATATTTTTAAATTATGCAAATTCATTGCTTTGATCCCTTTTCATTTTTACCTGTTTTCTTTAAGATCTAAATCCTGTAAAAACTAAAAGAAAAGAATCTAAAATGTTAGTAAAGAGAAACCAGGTTCTGTCCTGCACAGGTGGTTTTCTTTGAATTTTGAATAGAAGAAGATACTTTTACATCATTTAAATCTATGTAATTGTCTTAGCAATTACTTTTTTTTTTGGATATTTTGACTGATTTTCTTTTGACTGTTGGTTTTGAGTCCAGTTTTCATATTCAGTCAGTGGTTATGTCCAAATTCCTTCACTTGATCCCTATAAATGAATATAAATTGTTTAATTTTTTTCTAAAAAAAAAAGTGTTATTGCTTATATGTTTTTTGTTTTTGAAGACTTTTATTTTGTACGTGCCACAGAAAACGGGTAACGGCTAACGCTCGCGAGACGACAGAAACAGACTCAGTTGTTTAACGTCCATCATTTGTTTTAACATCTACCTGGAAGGAAAAATTCTATGACTATTAGTTATGCTTAATGTTTACATTTTGGGATTATTTGTGATTTATGTTCTATGTAAAAGGAAAATGCTTGAAGACATCTAACGAGCTAATGCTAATAGCTAAAGTAAAGCATGGTTCAGCTCTTAAGATGCGACCATGACTATGGAGGGAATAAATGGGTTGGAATATCCAATAATAGTCCATCAGTTGTCATTACTGAGTGAATACTGAGCATTTGGGTAACAACGAGTCAGATAGATCCATATCCAGTCTTTTATCGAGGGAGCTTGGATAATTCGTGGTGAGCTTGGCAGAGAACAGTCACCAGAGTACTTACCACACTTCATCTCCCAGAAGCCCCAGCCCACAGTTCCTGGATCCTTCTCAGCTGTCTCCAATCACCCACCTGCTTCTTAAGCAGCACACAGAGCCACACTTTGTGCGAAGTATTGTTTGTGCCACCCTGCCTTCCTTACTAAGCATTTCTATCTGGACCTGATCTTCTGCTTCATCTCGCCTGCCCTGACCCTCAGCTGGACTCTGTCACCTCTAGTTCTCTGATGCCTCCATGCTCGTAGGTGACTTCTGCCTGTCTGACTTGGTTTAGCTCTGTGGACTTTTAAAGTTCCTGCCTGAACTAATACATCTGCTGCACGTGGAACCAGCTGTCTGCCTGTTTGTGACAATAACTCATTGGGCGTAAATTGCTGATAATCCATTTATATCATTGGCAAAAAGTTTACCAATTAGTGCAGCCACAAGCAAATATTTTAATAGTCGAATCATCACTCACAATTTTTTTGATAAGTTGACTAATCGGATCATCCGCAAACCGGACGTAAAGCACAGACATTAACCATTATTAGCTTTAAACTAACTAAACACTAGATATAGTGCTGATAGCTGAAATTGATAGCTAAAATCAATTAAGCTGATAGCTGAAAACACTAAAGCTGATAGCAAGCTAGAATATTAGTTAAATGCCAAGTTAGCCGAAAAAACTGAAAAAATCCTAAATTACTTAAAATAGCTAACATGTAGCTGAAATTTTAGCTAAACTCCAAAACAACCTAAAAACATTAATTAATGCCAAACTAGTCCAAAAAGCAAGCAGAATGTCACTATTGTTTTCTACTTTACTACACTCTGACTCCATATAATATAAAGTAACGACTAATAGAATAATTTAATCGTCAATTAGTTGTCGATTAGTCGACCAATCGTGGCAGCCCTACTATCAATTGCGCCCTTAAATTCCCTCTTCTCCTTTTGTTCTTGCTTGCTACCAAACATCAGTTCATTTTTCTTCTTTTTTTTTCATAACATTTGAAGAAGAAGTTACTAAAAGGGCGTCCAGATTATAGACAGAGCAGTTACCAGAGAGCCGAACTTCCCTTCTGCGTATCTCTTGAGAATTTGTTTGGTTTTCCTCTCTGGCGTGCCCGCCTCGCCTTCGTCTCTCTCCGGCTCTTCCTCCTTTAAGGATGTGGGTGCGCTTGGAGGACCGTGAGGGTTTTTCGGATGCGTGCGCACACACACCCACGGACGCTCTGGCAGCGCCGCTGCTGTCAGGTACACAGCCTCTCTTCTTCAGACAACGCAGTTCCGAATGTAAAGCTAATGAGACAGCTCCAAAGAGAGAGACGACCTGCCGAAATGAGCACATTATGCAATCACCACTGTCAACATAATGGATGACAGGCGGGGGGGGGGTTGGAAAAAATGGGTTGAAAACAGAGAAGTGTTGATCAGGGTGAAGGAAGGAGAGCAGAGGAGGGGGACTGCTTATTTCTTCAAAGTGACTCCTTCTCTAGACTCATATTTTCATTGGAATTGCTAAAAAGTTTATTAATTTAGTGTCTCATTGTAACATATAGACAGAATGTTGATATTTTAGCTCAAGGATGAGGAGAAAGTCACACAACGTTTCGTCCTAAAAACCCCACATAACCAGGATTATGACGAGGAACGGTGAAGATGCGGAGAAGAGAGTGAAGATCTGGACGATCCATCATGTGCAGCAGCTCTGTCTTCACCAGGAGAGCTCAACGCTCAGCAGGGGGCAGTTTTATGCACGGGGTAACTTCTAGGGGGTTGAATCAGGATCGGCTTAAAGTGAACAAAAAAAAAATTGTGGAAAATAGACATCGTAACTGAAAAAAATGGAACATTCGAAGACAAGACATTGTAAGTTAAAAAAAAAGTTTTGAAAATTTGAAAAAAACCTGAAAACTTTAAATAAATCTTTAAAGTTTGAAAAAAAAACGAAAATTTGAGAAAAAATTTGGAATTTTATAAGAACTTGAAATAAGTCTTGAACATGAAAAAATACTGAAAACTTTATTTAAAAAAAATTTGAATGTAAAATTACAAATTTAAAAATAATTGATCAATTGTAACAGCTTCTGTTTGAAACTTTGAAACTTCTTTTCTTCTCTGAACCTTCGCGTACAGTCCTCAATTTACAGTTTCAATTCAGCTTTTTGAGATTTGCTGCTGAGCTGAGCCTAATTTTTTACATGTGGGTGGGGCCAATTTCTAATGGAAACAGGATTTTTTAATTGGTTATTTTACATTTATAGTTTCTCTGTCTTCAAGTTTTCTCAGTTTTTTTAATCAAATTTTCAAGATTTATGTCAAGTTTTCTTTTTTTTTCAAATAAAAAAGAGTTTTTTCAAACTAACCTTTTTTGTCAAAGTCTGATGTAAAGTTTTTATTTTTCTTTTATATTTTCAAGACTTTTGTTTTCAAATGTTCAATTTTTCAGTTACAATGTCTGTTTTTCACGTTTCCAATTTGTTTTTCGTTCACTTTAAGCTGAACCAGATTTGACCCCTAAAACGTCAGCCTCGTGGATTCCTTCAGTCTGTTATTTTTTATCATCACATGTACGGCTATATATCTCGTTTTTAGTTAGTTTAAAGCTAATGATGGCTAAGTTTTGTGCTTTACATCCAGTTTGTCCACGACCCGATTAGTCAACTAATCGGGAAAAATAATCGGTGATTAGTCGACTGTTAAAATAATCGTCTGTGGCAGCAACACAAGAAATGAGGTTTTTCATTGTATTTCTTCATCAGTCCTGAAGTGTGGAAGCCTGAGGGGAACCACTGAGCTGAGCGGGATCTCCCTCAGCTTCCTCAACCTCTACTCCTCATCATCAGTTTTTCTGCAACACTCATAAGTGCAGCATGAGGTTAAAAGTTTAGAAAAATCTCACCAATGATTGACAAACATTATAAATGTTCTGAGCTGGTGTTGGAGGCCAAAAGGTCAGCAGCTTCAGATAAAAAGTGCTCATCCTGAACGGTGAAGAAGAACTGAATATACTAGAATAGAACAGACAAAAGCAGAGCAGCAGTATAATGCGTCATGTTTTTTTAAAGAAGGAACTGACTTTAATTGACTCGTGTTGAGTGCGGTTGAACTCGGTGGGGGTCTCGCCTGTATGAAGCCCTGGGCAGCAAAGTGATTGCCTGCTTCTCAGTGTAACAGAGAGCCAAATATCAAATCCAAATGTGAAAACTTTGGACATTTCCACTGTTATGAATGGGTCTCTCATTAAAATAAATCTAGAAAAACGATTTTAAATTGTGAAAGTAAAAGTTTACATTTTATGAAGAGTTGCAACAACTATATAAAAAAAAAAAATTCATGGAATTATATTATATTATTTATTGGATGTTTTTGATGAAGATCGTAAGCCGACCACACATTATTTTATCATTGGCAATGACATGCTTAAAAAAAAGGAAATTTAAAAAAAGCACTTCACAGGAAGTAAAAAGCTTTCAGGATTTCAAAAGAACCAAAAACCACCAGGGACTTCATTTCTGTGGATGTTTGTTTGTCGGCAGGCGTTAAAATCCATGTACTCTTGCATCAAATGTGTACTCTTCAGCAAGTAGAACAAATATTAGAGTAGAGTCAGTATGTGCACAAACAAACCTACACAAAACTCAGTCAGCGTGTCGTTTTAGATTCTACTGCCAAGATTTGATTCTTAACAAACTCTTTCTAAAGTGTCTATTTTTATGAAAATGTCTTTAAGGAAAGTCCAGCATCAACCATGACCACCTTCCTCTGTTTTACAATTATTTCTATGACATTTTTCTTTTCCAAAATGTTCTAATTTTTCCTGAAAATAAACAAAAATGTATTTATGCTTAATTCCAGTATTTAAAAGCTTTTTAGGTCTGTTTATTATGATCTACAACATAGAGAAAACATTTAAAAATCTATTTTAGTCTAAAAATTGGTTATTATAACAACAAGATCTGAACAGGTTTAATGTGGACACAAACATACTTCAGAAATAAATAAAAACCACCAGTTTCTAATCTAACATAATAAACAAAAAGCTCTTTCATTTATTTGGCTTCTAACAAAACAAAACACTCGATTAAGGTTAATTATAATGTTAAACACAACTCCTGACCTAAAACAACCAAATACTTTAATTAGCCTCTGGCAGTAGTCAATAGTGTCTTTTCTAATTTACAACTCCACCAACCTGCTGTGGTTTTTCCTAAAGTGATGAAACACATTTATCGATGGGAAATTGTTCCAGCTCATCCAGATCCGTTCATGGAAGCTGCATTTGTGCTTCAACGTAGCTTTTAAGGTTGAAGCTTCTTTCTAGTCTTTCCTTTTCTTTGCCCTCACAGGTTTGGTTCATTAAACAAAAGTACAAACAGATCTTCAAATATTCATGAAGAAACTTCAGTCTGGCTCAGATTTACTGCAGGAACAGACAGAGTTCTTCTTCACCTCAGTTTTCTGTAAAGGATCAAATTCAATCAATCCAACAAAAATTATAAAAAGTTAACTTCATTTATGTGTTTTTCCATTCATCACAGCTTTATATTTCTAAGAATTTGCCTTTTGTAGCTTAAAGGATAAAACTTTTTTTTTTTTTTATCCTGGTATTTGGATCAATTAACAGAAAATTAGTAAAAATTGTTTTTTTTTTTAACCTGCCAATGTTAATCATATCATAATAAACCTAACAGCAACAAGTATTTCATTGTTCTTCTGCTGTATAGCATATTAGTATCTGTTTAGCCCTTAAGATCCATTAGAAATAAATTCTTTACTCAGTCAAGTTTCCCCAAAACAAAACAAAAAAATAATAATTTTAATGTTTTTAAATTGAAGATTACTTCAAAAATATCCGTAAAGATTCTCCTTCAGTCTGTCACATTTGATCCCATGTTAAGTCACACAGGTGATTTTCAGGTAACATCCCAACAATTATACAGATTTTATCAGTCTAAAAGCAGAAACTTGAAGACAGAAATATTCCTTTACATTAGTCACATTTTTTAACTTAAACTGTAAAAAGTCAACAATTAGGATTTCACGATAATGTTAGTTACTGATAATTATTGGCGTATAATGGATAGGTAAGAACAAAAATTGCCGATAAAATGGACCAATAATTGAAAGCTTAAACAGCTGTTGCCTCCTCATTTACCTCTCTGTATTTGCTTGTGTGCTCTCACATCCTGGAAGCTTTAGTTGGATGTCACATGATGAGCGCCATAGAGATCCGTCTGCTACATACAGTACAGCGCAGCCAGCACTCGTCCGTGTACTTTAGCGTGTTGGAGGCCAACGACTTACTCGCTGTTTGCAAAAGTTGTTCGACAAAAGTGTCACGAGGAGGAAAAACTGTAAAAACATTCACAACCACGATGTGTGGAAAGAAAAAGCTGCTGCTAGCGTTAGCCTGGCGCTAGCAGTGGCCATAGACTGTATGAATCATATCATCTGCAAGCTGCGGCTCCGCATGTGGATCTCTCATCTCTCTATGGTGGCTCTCTGGTTGAAGAACAATAAAATCATAGTATTTTTTTAAAGTAAGGATTACTTACTAAGCATTTATTTATAATCACACTTTCAGCAATTTCACCATCTTGGTATTAAAAAAGTTCAGCTCGTTCAGGACATTTCTGCTTGTATTTTTGGTATTCATAAACTAAAATAGTTACTGAAAAATTGAGCAAAATATGCCCCATAGGAAATGAATGAGAAAGTCTTTGAATTTGTGCATTATAAGTAGATGAGCAATAAGTCCTTAAATACATTTATGGGCTTTGTTTTCAATTTTTATAGTAATTTTAAAAAATGTGGAGTTACCCTTATATTTTAGCAACATGCTAACATTTCTGGCTAATTTGTTATTTACTAGGGATTTTAGGATTAATTTAGAGTTTAGCTTTTATCTTAGCAAGATGCTAACATTTTGGCTAATTTGTTATTAACTTGGGATTTTAAAGTTAATTTAGAGTTTAGCTTCTATTTAAGCAACATGCTAACATTATGGCTAATTTGTTATTTACTTGGGATTTTAAGGTTGATTTAGAGTTTAGCATCTATCTTAACAACATGCTAACAATCTGGCTAATTTGTTATTAACTTGGGATTTTAAAGTTAATTTAGAGTTTAGCTTCTATATTAGCAACATGCTAACATTTCTGGCTAATTTGTTATTTACTAGGGATTTTAGGATTAATTTAGAGTTTAGCTTCTATATTAGCAAGATGCTAACATTTTGGCTAATTTGTTATTAACTTGGGATTTTAAAGTTAATTTAGAGTTTAGCTTCTATTTTAGCAACATGCTAACATTATGGCTAATTTGTTATTTACTTGGGATTTTAAGGTTGATTTAGAGTTTAGCATCTATCTTAACAACATGCTAACGTTTTAGCTAATTTGTTATTTACTTTAGATTTTAATGTTAATTTAGAGTTTAGCTTCTATTTTAGCAACATGCTAACATTCAGGCTAATTTGTTATTTACTTGGGATTTCAAAGTTTCTGTAGAGTTTAGCTTCTATTTTAGCAACATACAAAAGTTTTTGATGAATTTGGTTTACTGAGGATTTTTAGGCTATTTTGGTGTTTAGTTAGTATTTAACCAATGAGCTAGCTTTTCTTTGCCAATTTGGCATCTACTGAGGTTTTTTATGTTAATTTGGTGTTTAGCTATTATTTAAGTGGGAAGCTAGCTTTTTAGCAAATTTGGCATCTACTAAGGTAAAAGGAATAAACAAATAATATCACATTTTGAGAGATATTAGTTTTTTTTATATTTATGCTTTTGTTAATGCCAAAAAATAGACATATTTTATATTTATTAAAAAAGAAGGTTATGAACAAAAATCCAAGTTTCTTAAAGGCTAAACTTAATCAGCTTCTTCTAGATTTGAGCCCAAAAGGCTCTTTTACTGTTAAAGGTTGCCAACCCCTGATATAAACGGTCATATCCTATACAGCCAATGGAAATGAAATTATCACCCTGCACAAGTATTTATAGTGCGTGTTTATTTTCTTCTGTTGCAAACGTGCCTGAGGAAAAAAGAAACACGCTAACCTGTGAGAGAGCCGCGATGCTACGAGAAAAATCTCCCACTGATCCAACCACAGTTACAAACAAAAAAAGAACTGAAATGTAAATATTGTGGTTTATTTCTTTTTGCCATTCTGGTTTGTAAAAGTCTTGTCAGCATTTAATTTTGTTAAAAAGTTACAGTTTTAAAGTTCTGCTAGCTTTTTTAACTATTTTTGCATTTACTAAGATTTTTTTAGGCTATTTTGGAATTTAGTTAATATTTCAGCTACATGCTAGCTGTTTTGGCTAACCTAAGTTTTTCTTTTTTTAGGCTAATTTGGCATTTAGCTAATATTGTCAGCTTCAGTGTTTTTAACTATCGTCATTATCGTCTTCGGCAGCCAAATTCAGCTTACAGCATTCACGCTATCACAGGTAATTCTATATATCTAATGCATAATTATGTCTAATTAAGTGACAGTATTAAAAATGTACTTTTAGAGCAGGGGTGTCAAACTCAATCACACAAGGGGCCAAAATCCAAAACACACATTAGGTCGCGGGGATAGAGAACACTCTAAATTTATTAAAACAAAAATGTAACTTTTAACATAGTTATGAACTAGACATGTAGCATGTGGTGATGCTAGTGTGAATGCTGTAAACTGAATTTGGCCGCTGAAGAGGCTAGTGCTGATAGTGAAGTTCCTGAAATTGATATATAAAAACACTCAAGCTAATAGCTGAAAACGCTAAAGCTGAGAGACAGATAAAATATTAGCTAGCTGACAAATTAGCCGAAAAAACTAAGAGAAAAAAAACTTAAGTCAATCAAAACAGCTAGCATGTAGCTGAAATATTAGCTAAACTCCAAAAATAACCTAAAAATTCTGAGTAAATGCCAAAATAGTCCAAGAAACTAGGATTCCAATTTTTAGAATTGTAACTTTTTAACGCAATTATGAATAATAAAAAGCAGCAATATTATTCCAGAATAAATTAAGTTAAGCCTTAAATAACTTTCAATATTTTACTCTCCAGAAAATGCATTTTGTTGAAATTAAACAAGAAAAAAATAGGCGAAAGATAACATCGGGCCATTAATAACAATGAAATAAAATGATCTGGAGGGCCGGATAGAATTACACGGAGGGCCGGATCCGGCCCCCGGGCCTTGACTTTGACACATATGTTTTAGAGTGTTTAATAAATGTTTTTCTTGTTCGTCCCGTGACCTGAGGTGTGTTTTGGCCCCTTGGGGGATTGAGTTTGACACCCCTGCTCTACACTTTTGCAATCGATCAAAAACGGGGACTTAAGTGTTAAAAGTGCTGCTAGAGATCCTCTTGTGTGAGGAGCAGTGAAGTGACCTCCAGAAGCTGTGAAGTTCTGCCTTCTGGAACACATGGTGGCCACAGAAAAGCCTCCTCTGGCACCGGTTCTAATCCGAGGTCCCACTGTTTCAGGGACGGCAGCATTATCATTAGATCCAGCGAGGAGTGTTAGCATGAGGGATGGCACTGACACCAATCTGTATCTCCCTATGGTCCTTCATTAGCCACTAATCCACTGATGATTGTTATTAGTGAGAAAGGCGTGTGAATGAGGGAGACGGAGCGCCGCCGTTTGGCTCCGAATATTAGCCTGGTGATTTATTATCTGCGTAATGTCGTTCCTCCTTTCCCAAAGCGCCGTTGTCCTTTTGCCAATTAATTCTGAATGTGTTACAAGAACATGTAGGAGGTGGTGGTGGGGGGGAGATGGAAGGAGAGATCAGCAAATGCTTTAGCTGAACCCCCGAGTCAAGTGCAGAGCTATATTTTAGTTTAGCTCTTATGTCTTCTTTTGAAGTCTGCTTATGTTTCTTCTTGTAATGTTCCCCCGTCTTCTCTAATGCCGTTGATTCATGCCAGAGCTCGCTCCTGTTCTTCTTAATTTTCCCATCTTCTTCTTCTTTTTTTTTTTTTTCGTTGTTCTGCTGTTTCTATAACAACCAACAGGGTCATTTTTCAGCCTCTGCGCTTCACTCTTAATCCTGTTTCATGCGACACTCGGTTCATATTTTCTCTCAGCTCGTTCCTGCTGTGCTCTGTATTAGCTGACGGCGCCGTATCGCTCAGAAAATAGTGTCTCCCCAGAACCAGATGAATGGCTCGATGCACCGGCACACTTTTTCACCCCATTACTTCTATTTGTTACTTTAACTAATGCGAGTCTCCAAAAAATGACTAAATGAAGCTTTTTTTTTTTTCTCCTAAAGGTGACATGGCTGAAAGTGGTCCAGGCTTGAAATGATTAGTGATCACTGCTGAGCTTGGCTGCACTGATCCCTGCGTGGGGCCGTCAGTGTCAATACGATTGTTGTTTACAGCGCTCGGCTTTGATTATAATTACTATTTGAGATGCTGAGATGGCCTCCTCTGGATTGAAGCTCTAGTCTGCTCTTCCTAGAGAACATTCTCAGAGTAAATGACGAGAAGGAGCAGCTCAGCTGGTGCTCGTGTCACGTCGGATTTTTGGAAGCGTCTGCTGATGTTCAGAGAGATCCTTTAAGTCACGCGACCTCGTTTGGTCTTCAGATTCAACCTGGATTCTGCTGAGCAAACATGAATTAATAACGCTGCAGAAAAACGTCTCAATAAGAAATGACAGAGTAACTCCGGAGAAACTCGAGTCACTGCAGCTTGGTCTGTCTCCGTTAGAAAAAAAAAACCCTTCATCAATAGATTAGAATTGATTATTTGGTTTGAATTAACCGATTCAGAATATAAAGTTAAAGTCCGCTAGCTTGATGCTAACATTTAATGGAATTTCCTATAGAGTATGCTAACGCTCGGTCGAGCTAAAAATATATTACTGATTAAATGAACATCTTCATAAACTCACAGACATGATTTTTTAAGGAAATATTTTTAAACTAACCATTTGTGGTCTAAAACAGTTTTTTGCTCATACTGTCTTCTTCTGCTATAGCGTGATCGCCACCTAGTGGCCAAACTAAAAGAAGCAGAACAATGTTAATGAGCTGAAGATTTTTGTTCTTCAGAGAATCCATGTAACACTGTTGGCTGTAAATAATCTCATTATTTCACTGATACATTTTACAGTCTGTGAAATGTATCAGATTAATCTAAATATGTTGAAAACATAGTAGATTTTTAATGCATTTCTAAAAAAATGTGTCTAAATGGGTAAAACTCAAAATTGAATTAAATTTAGAGGATCGAAAGACTAAAAAACAAATCTGAATCCAATCGTTCCAGGCTCCTGTTAATCGATCTGAATCGTTTCTGGAAATTATTATCGATACTCTGTCCTACGCGTTCCACGTCCGTCCCTCCGCGCCGCAAGCTTTACGCAGGACTTCTAGTGCCAGTTAATCAACTGCGTTTCCTTTAAGGGTGTACAAAAATATCAATTCAGTGAAATATCCTCAAACTTTACCTGGCAGTACTTGAATTGAATTCAAATACTGCTGAGGTGATATATAATTAATTATTTCAAAGTAAAGACGTAGTTCCGTCTTACTTATGTTTTCCACTTAAATATTTGTTTATTATGATCATTAAAGAACATGTATTTTACTTTTGTGAAAATGTAATAATATTCAAATAACTTTAAAGTCTTTTTTTTTTTTAATAGTGTAATATTGTTGGTATTGTTTCGGGATGTATCAGGATAGTTTCCATTAATTTTGAAATTGCCCAAATTGGATTTTCAATAATAAAATCTCTGAATGAAAACAACACAATTTCCAAAAAAAAAAAAAAGCTTGTTTCTCTAAAGAAAGTTTTCTCGTTTGGAGGAGCTGGTTTTGGGGTGAATTGGAATGACAGGTTTTGCAAAATTATAATGGAAAATCTTTTTTTGAATTAAATGCGGTTCTTGGTAGGAACTGGCTGCCTGTCGAGAGATCCCACAGCTTTACATCTCGTTATAAGCCGCGTACCGTACGAAATGTACAGCTCCTCCATAAAATCACCCACCAAGATTTGCTCATAATCACTTCATCTCTATAGGCAGCTTGAATGAGACGCAGACGTGTCCTCTGAGGTCGAGCGCTATAGTGCCGGGACAGAAACTTCAATGCTTCAATGTTTTCAGACAGAAGAGGGTCCAGCTTCTCACTTGTTAGAATGATTATTATTTTAAATAAAGCTTTACACGCTGTGATTTTCAGTGGACTAGCTGCACTGACGGCACCAAAACGTTCCTTTTAGTGAATCAGATTAAAACTACCCGTTCTCATCCATCGCCGTGTTTTGAATGACTTATCATTTGACTTGTTTTGCGATTATTCGCATATTTATGATTTATGATTATATTTTGATATGTTTATTTCTTTAGAAATCTTTTGTTTTGATTGCTTGAAATAAACTAATTCCAACCACATCAATTTGTTAGCAGACTGCTACGGAGCTAAATCGGGGCCAATATCATTTGAAACCGAAATAAAATATTTTGAAAAAAATGTTTGGCCGAAAAAATAGGTTTCCAAAACTCAAAATTTCCATTTCAGAACTATTTTTTCAGTTTCAATTTTTTTTTTCAGTTTCAAACCTTTTTTTTCATTTACAAACCTCCAAGTTTCAGCTTCAAAACTTTTGGCCCCGTTTTTGCGCGTTGGGGCGGGGCTAACACGAGGACCAATCAAAATCGAGGAGGATGGTATCCTCAGTTCCGATACCTTCACTGACTCTGAGAACTGTAACAAATCCCCAAGACGGGTGTTTAAAGCAGAGTTTTATCCCGTATAAACCGCAGGACCAAAACACCGTTCTAGCCCGTTCAAAGCGCCATTTTATTGAGTTAAATACAGGCGAAGAAAACGTTCTTTTGCTGGAATAAAATGTCTCCATGGTGGGTCGCACTTTTCCTGGATGCGGAGCTCCGCGGGACCCCGCGCTGCAGCTCCCGAGGAGCTGGTGGTTGTTCCCAGACGGAGGCGCACACCGGCGCCTCCCCGCTTTCGCGCGGACCGGCGCCGCCCACCGCTTTCACCGCATCGTGCGGCGCTGGTTTGCGGTGAAAAAGGGGCTGGCCGCCGGTGTTCGGCTCCGACGTTAGGGAGCTCTGATCTAATGGGAACAACCATCAGCTCCCTTCTTCTGGATGCGGAGCCCCGCGGGACTACGGGCCACAGCTCCCGCGGAGTTCCGCATCCAGGAGACGGGAGACGTGGACGGGGATGATAGATTCTGTGGCGGTTCTCCTCAGCCCAATCCCCCCAAAACACACACTGCAGTCGGGAGTGATCAGTGGAAAAGCACCACATGCAAAATATTAACTGGTTCTACGCAGTTTTAACATAGTGTTCTTATTAAGTGCGACCCACCACGGAGAGATTTTATTCCAGCAAAAGAACGTTTTCTTCGCCTGTATTTAATTCAATAAAATGGCGCTTTGAACTGGCTAGAACGGTGTTTTGGTCATGCGGTTTATACGGGATAAAACTCTGCTTTAAACACCCGTCTTGGGACAACTTCAAACTATGAGAATACAGACTGAACAGACATTTCCTGATCGTAATTGTTACAGTTCTCAGAGTCAGTGAAGGCATCGGAACTGAGGATACCATTGTCATCGATTTCCATTGGTCCTAGTGTCAGCCCCGCCCCAACGCGCCACAACGGGGCCGAAAGTTTTGAAACTGAAACTTGGAGGTTCGTAAACAAAAAAAAAGTTTTGAAACTGAAAAAGAAGTTTTGAAACTGAAAAAATGGTTTTGAAATTGAAATTTTGAGTTCTGGAAACCTATTTTTTCAGCCAAACATTAATATTTTTTTCAAAATATTTTATTTCGGTTTCAAATAATATTGGCCCCGATTTAGCTCCATAGACTGCAACTGGAAACTGGACTAGTTTTTAATGTCCATAAATAAGCAAAACACAATTTATTATAAATAAAATAAGAAAGAAATGATCAGTCAGAATAATGCTGACTCTGTTGAACAGCCAAAAAAAAACCGATCTGATAAACGACAAAGTTTTCACCAACAGCAGCATTCTGTTAGCCTTTCCTTGTTTTGAAGAAGCTGGTAAACTGCCTGATGATCCGGAGAGCAAATCTGTTCCTGGACGACCTCAGCAACAACATCCTGACAGTGGAAGTTTTTCCTTCTGCTGGAAGAAGAGTCAGTGGAGAGGACGGCTGCTGTTAGTGATGGACTTGAACTGTTACTCCAGAGAGTCAAACTCAGAACAAGCTGCAAGCCTGGCTTCCTGTTCGCACCGCTGGGAAACATCTACGTGTGTAGGGGCTAAAGCCAAAAGAAAAGCATAGTTTAGAAGCTAAACTCTAAATTAACTTTAAAATCCCAAGTTAATAACAAATTAGCTAAAAAGTTAGCATGTTGCTAAAAAAGAGGCTAAACTCTAAATTAACTTTAAAATCCCAAGTAAATAACAAATTAGCCAGAATGTTAGCACGTTGCTAAGATAGACGCTAAACTCTAAATTAATCTTAAAATCCCTAGTAAATAACAAATTAGCTAAAAAGTTAGCACGTTGCTAAGATAGAAGCTAAACTCTAAATTAACTTTAAAATCCCTAGTAAATAACAAATTAGCCAGAAATGTTAGCATGTTGCTAAGATAGAAGCCAAACTCTAAATTAACTTTAAAATCCCAAGTTAATAACAAATTAGCCAGAATGTTAGCATGTTGCTAAAATAGAAGCTAAACTCTAAATTAACTTTAAAATCCCAAGTGAATAACAAATTAGCCAGAATGTTAGCATGTTGCTAAAATAGAAGCTAAACTCTAAATTAACTTTAAAATCCCAAGTGAATAACAAATTAGCCAAAATGTTAGCACGTTGCTAAGATAGACGTTAAACTCTAAATTAATCTTAAAATCCCTAGTAAATAACAAATTAGCCAAAATGTTAGCATGTTGCTAAAATAGAAGCTAAACTCTAAATTAACTTTAAAATCCCTAGTAAATAACAAATTAGCCAGAATGTTAGCATGAAAAAAAAGCATAGTTTAGACCCAAAAAAGTTGCAAATATAGTCAAATAATGACCAAATTAATCGTGTGCAAAAATCTGTGTTTTTTCTCCCGTTGGAGAATAATACAGAAATGTTCTGAATCTCATAAATAGGTCAAGCTGTGCTGCATGGGGCTCTGCTTCAGGGACGGAGTTTCATGCATGTGCAGCGCTGGTGGATGTGGAGCTTCAGGCTCTGAAGATGCTGTCTAATAGATTAAAGAAAAAAGATGCAAGTTGCAGTCTGACCTAGCGCAGTGTGTCGGAGGGCATCCCGCTCTTCCAGGAGGAACTCTGCCGTTAGTTTGGTCTGATGTGGAGGGAAAGAAGAGAAAGATGAAGGAGGCAAAGAAACCAAGAGAATCTCGCCACGGAGAAAAAAATATGGCGCTCGAAAATTAATATCCAGATGCCCCTCCCCTCTCCTGGAGCCGGTGTTGAGCTAAGGTGCGCTCCCCCTGCCAGAAACTTTTTCCCCGGTCTCTGGTTTTTGTTGGAATTGTTTCGTAACAATCATACTTTGTCCCAAAAAATGTAAAAAAATAAAATTAAAAAAATAAATAAATAAAAAGTGGGATGATTGACAACAGACTGGGGCTTTCAGGATGTTTATTGTCCTAAAAATTGCAAGTAAAAGTCACAGTTTGGAGATCAAAATTTTCTACGTTGCAAACAAAATATAAAGTGTTAAAAATCAAAATTTGAAAATAAATATATTTGCTTTCACAAAAACTTTTTTTGCGTTTGCAGCACAAATGTTTTTAGATGCATAGTGCCTCATCTCACTTTCGCCCTATCTTTGATTTTTCTCTCCTCCTCAGTATGAACTTTGCTGTTATGCTTTTAATAATCATTTTCAACATCTGTACATTGACAACGGATTAAAAAAATAGCTACTGGATTAATTTAATGTGCACTTTTCAAGGTAAATTATTAAAATTAAAATTAAAGTTAACTTTTAAATGCAATAATAACATAAAATCACAGATTATTTGAAATCTTTTTCATTTGCACATCAGTGAATCACTATTTTCCAGAAAGAGTAACAAAATTTGCAGATTTCCTTCATTTAGCACCAGTCATTTCTGACTGTTAGACACCATTTCCCACAATGCATCATTTTGTAGTCACTCTAGACAATCTCCAGCCAGTGCAGTGCCAGATTTCCAGCTCCACCAGCCGGAGAAGGCGGCTTGCACTCGCCTTTTTGTCGCGATATTTTCATGATAATTGACAAGTGACGCCTGAGTCAAAACTACCCAACATGCATTGCAATCCAAGCGATCTGCGCAGCTATTTTCTCTGAGTTAACAGCCTGATCTAGATTCTATCCAATCAAGGCAAGAGAGATGAGGCACTATGCATCTGAAAAAGGTTTGTGCTGTAGTTGCAAAAATATTTTCAAAAGCAGAAAAAAAATGAAGTACATATTTGTATTTCCAAATTATGATCTGTTTTTTCTTAACTCTTTACATTTTGTTTTCTATTTAGAAAATTTTGATGTCAAAACTAACTTTTGCGTTTGATGTGACGGCACAAAAATCCCTCCATACAGATTCTGACACGCTGGATCAGCAGCGACCTGACAAATGTAAACACTTGTTAATATTGACTCGATAGAAATAAAACGACAAACGTTCTCTGTTCCATTTGAAGCTCGTCTTGCACACTAAAATGTCCGACAGTTACAGTTTATTTACACTTAAAAGCTTAAAAACTGATAGTTCTGAAAAGTTTCAACATATCACTTTTGAAAGAGTTTGCTGAAGTTTAGGACATTTCCGCTGGTCAGAATACTAAAAAAGGATGAACACTTCCACATGTTATTCACACACATTTTGCAGATTTGCACATATTTTCAGTTTAGCTCGGCCGTGTTTTATTTCATTCTCTAAAAATATATATTTTTCCTTTAATTTAGTTAAATAACTGATGTTTTTCCTATATTTATATACTCCCGAGTACCAGAAAAGCACATTTCTCATCCTGATTACGTTATATCGCGGTTCACCTTTTGCAGTATCACTTTTTTTAAAGTACAAGGGTGTGTTCTGCATCCTGATTGGCTGTAGAGCCTGTCAGTCAATGTCCTCTGTGTCATATCTCCTGTACAGAATGAATTACTGCATACATTTTCAATTGCAATTAGATCTTTGTTTTAAGCTTTAAAGGTTATAAACACAAGATAAAAGTCTAGAAAGTTTGTATGTCGTGAGGACGTTTCACAGCTTATAAATATTTATTCTTTAAAACTATGATAAACATGTGACCATCCGTGATCCATTACACCTTTAATTTATAGTTGTCTTTTAGACCCAAAAAACAAACCAAACCTGTGTCGTTTTCTTGGACGCTGTTTCTGAAGAGCGGGAGGAGTTAATTCGAAATTCACCTTTGAGTAATGGGCGGGGCTTTTGAGGTTTTCCAACCCCGCCCCCTTTCCCCTCCCCTCTCCGTATATTTAAACTCTCACTATGTCATCAGACAAATGTCATGTTAAAAACACATCAGAGTAAGTCTTGAAATGTTTGCGTTTGAGGCTCCCGCTCTGCATTGCAGTTCTATTATTTTGACATCTTATTTAAGCTGCACTGCAGAAGAACAAAGCGGATTTTTGAACGGACTTCAGGGCCTCTATAATACCTTGCTTTCATTCTGTGAATCTTTCTGTCAGGACTTCTGGCTTCTTCTCAAAATGTAAAGTTCCTTCAGAACTGGTCATGTTTGCTATTGGCTTTTCTTGCTGCTCCGTATTGATAGAACTTCCAACTCTGAGAGTTAACTTTGAAAAGAAAAGAGACAAAAGAGCCGAGTCGATGCATTATACAGACGAGAAGAGAGGATCAGAGGTCCGGCCTCAGCAGTGAAATAACTGCCTCCAGACCTCAGCGTTGAACCAAGAACTAATCTGGGGAGACATATTTTTATAGGTACGCTCTGGTTTACATGTATCTATATTTATTGTTAACCTAGCATCACACTCAGCAGCTTAGATTCACTCAGACTGTCTGTGTTGCTGAAATTTTACTTGTAAATAGAAATGAATGTAAAAATTTGATAACTGCTCAAACTCTCATATTTTGTATTTATATAATATGTATAATTAATCATAATTGGAATTCCAACAGATAATTAGAACCCACTAGAATAGTTATATTACCTGGGATAATGCTAGTTTGAATACTTTTTGATGAAAGTAGTTGCTGAATGCTAACGCTTTTAGCTGAAAATGGTGACGCAATTTACCTAAATTGCTGAAGGGATTAGCTAAAAATGCAAAAGTTATTTGCAAAATTTTTAATTTGCTAAATTACTAGAAATTTCTTTAAGGACTATGAAAGAGTGCTGAAGTTGACCTAAATTTTTGACAAATGTGTTTATAAAATTGCTTAAAAATGCCAATTTTGAAAAAATATTTAGTGTGTTGCTTAAATATTAAACCTAACTCCAAATTAGCTTATAAAACCAGTGTAGATGTCAAATTATCCAGAAAGGTTAGCTTGTTGCTTAAATACTAGCTAAACTCCAAATTAGCCTTTAATTCCTCAGTAAACTAAATAAATCAAAAATGTTAATATGTTGCTAAGATAAAAGTTTAGCTCTAAGTTAGCCAAAAAAAACCCCAGTAGACAACAAATTAGCCAAAAACGTAAGCTTGTTGCTAAAATATTAGCCAAACTCCAAATTAGCATAAAAAAAGCGCAAGAGATGCCAAATTAGCCAAAAGAGTTAGCTCAGGATTACTAGCTTCCTGCTTAAATACTAGCTAAACTCCAAAAGTTCCTAAAATTCCTCAGTAAAATAAATTTGTCAACAATGTTAGCCTGTTGCTAAAATTGAAGCTAAACTTTACACTAGATTTGAAAACCCAGTAGATATCAAATTAGCCAAAAATGTTAGCATGTTGCTAAAAAGTTAGCTAAACTCATTTTTTTTTTAAATTACTATTAAAGGTTAAAACACAGTTTTTGACTAATTTAGTTTACTGAGACTAAATTAACTTTTATGGAGTTTAGCTAGTATCTAAGCAATGTGCTAGCTTTTAGAGCTAATTTGGTTAGAGCTAATCTACTGTTTTGTTTTTTTTTTTTTTGCTAATTTGGAGTTTAGCTCTTATTTGACTATTTTTTGACAAGTTCAGTTTACTGAGGTATTTTAGGCTACTTTGGATTTTGGCTAGTATTTAAGCAACAAGCTAGGTTTTTTGGGTAAATTTAGCTTTTTTTAAAAAATGTAATACATTTTTTTATTCATAATTGGCATGCATTAGGGATTTTTAAGCAATTTTACTACACATTTTTAATTAAATTAAGGTAAACTTGAGCACTCTTTCATAACACTTTAATAAAATTTCCTGTCTTCTATCAAATTTAATTTTTTGCAAATAGTTTTTGTATTTTCAGCAAATCCCTTCAGCAATTAAGTAAGTTGCATCACTATTTTCAGCAAAAAGCATTTACACTACCATTATCGCAGGTAAACAAGATTGAACCTCGATAGAAACAGACTTAACGAAGAATACAAAAATGGTTTGTTAATTTATTCACAAATACTAGATATTTTTTAAGACATAAATAACATACCATCCTATTGACATCTCTTCAGCTTTGACACCTCTAGGTAGAGCGCGGCGTTTGCCTCCTCTCCCTCCTTCGTGCTCCTCTTCAGCCCGTTTTGTCCTCCAGCTCTAGTGGCGACTGCTTTCTTTCTTTCTTAATGCTTTTCCTGCTTTTCTTTGATCCTCAGGTCCAGACTGGTACTTGATCAGAGTGGAGCTGACGGTAACGGATGTCAACGACAACATCCCAGAGTGGAGCATGGTCCCTGCCCCCTACCTGGCTGTGGTCTCCCCCGACGCCCCGGCTGGCTCGCTCGTCTACAAACTCTTTGCTCAAGATGGTGACGAGGGCAACAATGGCGAGGTGGAGTACTTCCTGTCAGATGGTAGGTTCTGTTGTTGTTTTTATCCCTCCATTGGTCACTGGCTCACCAAGCGGTCTATGACCTTGATATGTTACCCCACTGTTCAAGTCTGCCTATTTTTCACCCGTAGACAGCCTGTTTTCCCCCATAAGGGCAGTTGTGACTACAGCTGAAGATGCATTTATTCTTTATTTAGGAGTTAAAAGTTGCTCTTTAATGACTTCACCATAAACCCAAAAATGACACAAATGTCACCCGTTGGGGTTTTTTTGTAACAAAGAAATTAATAAACTTGCTGAATTTTGTCACAGTCTTGTGATTAGAATTCATCTGCGGCATTTTTCCCATTAATTCAATCCCGCTCCGGCTCTGGGACTCCACTAAAATCTATTCCAGAGATCATTGGGCCGGAGGACGGTCCCTGGACAGCTGATCATTGAATAACTGGACGAGTCTGTGTATTCAGGTTTTTTCTCTCTTTTTCTTTCAGTTTGTTCAGTTCTGTGCAAAAGTCTGAGTTCTTTATGTTTTGCTCTCATGCGGCCGGGCTGGCTTTTAATCTTCCACTGGTCTTTAGAAGTCTCGGTCAATATTTCTCCAGACTTTTATTTTTCAAGCTTTTTCAAAGTTTTCTTTGGGCTTTGTCTCCGGTTTTTCTATCACTTTAGCTTTAATCCGTGTACATTTCTTTAAAAAAAGACTTAAATCTTGGTCACTTTTGGATTTTGTTTGGTAAACCGATGAACTGTTACTTCATCACATGAAAAGGCTTTACCTGAAAGGCTGAAGCATGGATGTATTTCATTGGAGCAGCCATGCTTCCCATGAAGTGGCATCAAATCCTCCCAAAAAACCATTCTTTTTCATACTTTTCTGTGAGCATAAGCATTTAGAAAAGTGCTACTTGGTGGAGCTTCCATCATTAAAATGTTGCTTTCCTCAGCCATTCAGCACTTAACTTTTTATGGATAATATAATGTGATATATGACACACAAGGACATTGTTTTCAAAGCCTTCAATTTACTGTCACCCTGTGTGAATTGTAGAAAGCCAGTGACAACATTTTTTTTTTTTTATACATTTGAAAGGAAGCATTGAATGAAAATGACCAATGACTGAAGGACACTGATTAAAAAGCCTGTATGCAGAGAGAACCTGAAATGAATGGCCATGCTTTTGTTCTCTGGCTTATTTTTTTAACTTAGCTATGTAAAATTAATTCCAGCTAACTCAGATGTAAGAAAAAAGTAAGTTTTTATTTAAATGCAGTTTTATCTGGAAATAAAAACAATTTTGGACAGAGAAACAGAGAGTAATGTATGCATTAATGATGTTTGGATGGATGGATGGATGATAGATACTTGAAAAAAGTGTAGAAATAAGCATTGTTAACATCATTGACTGTATAAATCACTGGACATATCAACCCTTCCCTTCTTGTGTTCCAAATATTTAGTATCTGCTGGTTCCAGAAGGTCAGAATCCCTCAGACTTTCATCGAGACTTCCATTTTATTTGGCAGAATAGCCATTCTTGCTCTTCTTAACATATACTTACTCATTCTAATTTTCTTTTAAGATTTTTTTTTCTTTTTCACAAGTTTTTCAAGTTATAAACTGTCCAATCAGATGCCTCAGTGAAAGCATGTGGCGCCCCGAACATTTGATTGACGGATTCTCCCGAACCGCTTTCAGTTAAAGAGGTGTGGACTCGTGATTGGCGACAGTAGTTCCTCTAAAAACGTGACTCAGACAGACTCGAACTAATCGCTCTTACGGGTTTCAAAATGGCGGCAGACGAACATGAAGCCACTGTGACGAGCTTTGGTTTGATTTCACAAGTGCTGGAAGTAAGGCATTTTTTATGGGTGATTGAACAACCGGAAGACATAATTATGCAAAACAGTTAAATGAAGTAATCAAGTAGGGGTGGGATTATATAAGTTCGCTTCTTCCCACTCCTTTTCAAGCAATCAATCAAACTCTACTGACTTTAGTTAATAATCACAAAGAATGAATGAACCAAATGTGACACAAGTGTATTTTATTTTTGTTTGTTTTCTATTTTCTAATCAATGCATCTTATTGTTTCTGTAATGAGTTTGAATTAATTGTGTGTTTTGTCCTGTAATTTCAATCTATGCTTGAAATAAACCAATCAATCAATCAATGTCAACACAATGGTTTGTCCAGTAATATAATACATGTCAATGGGCAACAAATACATATTAGCAAATAAAAACCAACATAAGTCATTACAAAAAAATAATAAAAAAATGTCAACCATAGACATAAAAAACAGGATAGAAAAAGTGTGTTTAAAAAAAAAAAAAAAAACTGAGTTGTACAATTGCACAGTGACCTCCCCTACATGTAGAGAGAAGAGTGGATGCATCTTAAGGGGAGTGCAGGTGTGTCTTGTCGTACAGCCACCTCAAGGATATCATGAAAATGGAACGTACCATTGTCGTGTGTAGGGTAGGTGTATCATTGTCAGAAAAGTTGCACACACTTATGAGGTACTGTAGATACTGTGGTAAGGTGCCCTTACACTAGGGGTGTAACGGATCACAAAACTCACGGTTCGGATCGTGTCACGGTTTTAGGGTCACGGTTCGGATCGTTTTTCGGATCAGTGAAAAGTAAAAAAAAAAAAAAAAAACAAAAAAAAAAAACAATATAAAAGCTAAATTCATTTTTGGAAATGCTTCAAATCATAAATTCAATAAGCATTTAAAGTACTTCAGACACACAATATTTACATATTTAACATCAAAACATTTGGTCATTGAAGCATATTTATTAAAACAAAACATTTTTAAACTTTGAACACAGACAAAATGCTAAAACATGAAGTTTCTGATGACATTTTCATGTCTTTAGACCAAATCTACAAAAACTGAGATAAAAGAATGTTTAAAAATAGTGTTGAAAATACCAAATCAATCTAGATAATTCCTTAAAAGTTAAATTATAAATAAAACAGTTAAAATTAATTTTGGTATTAACTGCTTTATTAAAACTACCTGTGGGAACATTTAAATGTTTTAAATAATAATTATCTGTAAAACGTGGCACTTCCGCGCTCGCTTTTCCTGAGGAATTTTGACACATTTCGCCTTCCATACATGGTTCGGTGACGGTACCGGCGAGTCCGTTACGGAGCTGCAGCTTTCTCCTGTGCGGGACAGTTGCTGCTTTAAACTGGAAGATTCTTTGAACCCAGTAATAGAAATGTGTACCGATGCTTTTATTCAGCTCCTAAGATTAAATAAACCTGATATCTATCGATCTTCGTCCTTCATTATGAATCTGAGAAAAGTTTTTGACAGAAGCTCCTCCCACACGCAGCGGGAGCTTCAGGTAAACAGACTTTAGGAAAACCGGGAAGCAACTGCTTCAGGGCTCGTCAAAACAAAGAGGATTTTCAGGAATATGACGACAATTTAATTCGATGTGAACGGACAATTGGTATAAATTATGATAGCGCGAGGTGCGCACGTGTGTGTGCGTGCTTTTTTTTTTCTTTTGGGGGGGCCGCGATCCGCGGGTCAGACCTGGCCCGAACCGTGGCGTCTGATCCGTACGGATCACGGATCTTCTGTGATCCGTTACACCCCTACCTTACACCACCATCTAGTTCATGGGTGTCCAAAGTCAGTCCTCGAGTTTTCCAACCTTTCTGCCATTGAAGGTTCTTATTGGCCAAACACACCTGATCCAGGTAATCAGCAGTAGATAAGGCAGGGTTTCTGGAAAACCAATGGGAAGCTTCAGCCTTAGGAAGCTTTAGATGTTAGTAAGGTGCGAAGACTGGCTCCTTACTGACCGTGTCCAAATGCAACACCCCGGGGTGTGCAGAAGAGACTTAAGTAGAACGTAGAACGGCTTTGGAATATCCACACAAGCCTTGATATTTTGTTGGGACCACAGACAGGTTTGCCAATTTTTCCCTTACAGACAGCCTGCATCCAACAGTAAGAGCAGTTAGCACTAAGGTTGTAGCAGATGGACAAAAATGCTCAACAAGACAAGACATCTTGGCTGTACATTTCTATACATTGGTGTAGCAAGTTTGAATTTCACATGTAGTCTCATGTTGAACCAAACCACTTACATCTAAAATACTCTCCTGCTTCTGCCTGTCAAGAGTTTTAAACCTCCCTTATTATCTTGGATCTTTGCTGAAGTCATTCTTCAGGTGTCGGGCGTGATTGTGTAGTGTGGTTGGGTAACGAAGCAGCCTTTTCTGGGGACACTGGCCTGCAGGGGCTGGTCCAACCATTACACGTGCACTTCCCCTCGCTGAAGCGATGGAGCATAAATTGTGATGCTAATGTGATGCTCGTCTCAAGACCCTGACACAAGGACCAAACCTCGAGTAACTCCTCCAATAAAAGGCTGTTTGCTGCCTCTGTCTAGACACACAAATTGTACGCACTCTGAATGTAACATCCACCTGACAATTAGGACTCACAAACTGTGCCTGCACTGGATAATAAAAGCAAGAAGCGAGCCTCAAAACCAGAAAAGCATCAGAATGGATGAAGATTTTCAGGAGGCTGTGCTGCTGTCGAACGTCTTGAACTAATTACTCTCACAAATCTTTTACAAGTACGCAGTCAGTAACTGCAGATTAAATGAATACCCTGCTACATTTTTAAATGTTGAGATAAAAAGTATTCAAAGCCAATTTAAAAATGCTTTGAAAATGAAAATTTGGTTTTGAAAGCATGCACGATTCTTTGAAGTGCCGAAGGCATTAAGATCTCAGTAAAATTTAATATGTTTTTCCTTTTGCTTAACTTTAAAACTCAAAAGTTGATTTCATGTCTAGATGCTGCTCTTTCCTTAAACTTTCACATAACTTTAAAAATCTTCAACATCAAAGGATTTTATACATCCTTATTAAAAGATTTGGTTCAAAATACTGGAAAATATTCTATTATAAGTCAAACCTTTTCCTAATTTGATCCTGGACTGATCACCTACAACATTTTATTTAGCTTGAATCTTTTTTTTTTTTTTTTTGGTCTATCCAGTTTGTAAACCATCTGTCCTCTAATTAGGATTTAGATCTGAACATGTTGGTAGAAATTAGTCACATCAACCTCGACCTGTATGGGACTTAAAAGAAAAATAGCATCAGATAATTGTTCTATTTAGGGATTGCCTTAAGTCACTTTACAAGCTGCCATAAAAAGGGAAAAGCGGTGTTGAGCTTAATCGTATATGGGCCAAAATCCAAATCACTAAGGTCGCGGGCCGAACATTTATTGAACACAGTAAAACTAAACTTTTAAAACTTTTGAAATGTAACTTTTGAACGTGGACCGAACTTCAGGACAGTACCGGTACCCTAACCTGGTCCACGTCTGGTACCTTGTCCAATAGGTACTGCATCCAGAACCGGTACTGATCTGCATCTGGTCCAGTTCTGTCCGGTACCAACTGTCCTTCTCTGGGTTAAGGTTAGGGTTTTGATACCAGTACCTTAAACCGACATCTTAATCCTAGCCGGATCAGTGTCTGGCACTGCATCTGGTACCATGTCCGGAACCGATACTACATCCAGAACCAGTATCGACTGTCCGGTACTGGGTTAAGTTTAGGGTTAGGATACCGGTACCCTAACCTGGTCCACGTCTGGTACCTTGTCTAATAGGTACTGCATCCAGAACCGGTACTGATCTGCATCTGGTACCGACTGTCCGGTACCAACTGTCCTTCACAGGGTTAAGGTTAGGGTTTTGATACCAGTACCTTAAACCGGCATCTTAATCCTAGCCTGATCAGTGTCTGGTATTGCATCTGGTACCATGTCCGGAACCCATACTACATCCAGAACCAGTATTGACTGTCCGGTACTGGTTTAAGTTTAGGGTTAGGATACCGGTACCCGTGCCTGGTACCGCGTACGTAACCTATACTGCATCCAGAACTGGTACTGATCCACGTCCGGTACCAACTGTCCAGTACTGATTGTCTGGTGTCGACTGTCTGATACTGGGTTTAGTTTAGTGTTAGGATACCAATACCCTAATCCGATACCTAACCCTAATCTGGTCTGCATCTGGTACCGCGTCTAGAACTGGTACTGCATCCAGAACCAGTACTGCATCCAGAACTGATACTAACCCGCGTCCAGTACCAACTGTCCGGTACCGACTGTCTGGTACTTGGTTTAGGTTAGTATTAGGGTTTCCAGTATCCTAACCTGATACCTAACCCTAGCCTGGTCCGCATCTGGTATGGCGTCTGAAACCAGTACTGCATCCAGAACTTATACTGACCCACGTCCGGTACCAGCTGTCTGATACCGACTGTCTGGGACTGGGTTAAGGTTAGAGTTAGTGGGCGAGAGGTTGGGGACAACTGGTTTAATTGGAACAGCCAGTACGTCAAAATCGAGTTTTGGACACCCAAAATGTCAATTTTTGACGGTCCTCAACCATGCATCAAGATGTGACGATTTGGGAATGAGAATGTGTTGCAATATGTTACCAGCACCAGATAAAGTTGATAACAAAACTATAAAACCAACTGGCGGGCCGGAAACAATCATCCATAGGGCCTTGACTTTGACACGCGGGCTAAAGTGTAAAATGCTGAGAACGATAGATACTGACGTTTGTCCAGACTTTAAAAATGTCCCAAAAGCTGCTGCTGTTTGTTTTCAAAGTCACTTGGAAAACAAGCAGACAACATAGAAAAAGGGTCTCTAGGTATATCGATTCACAAATACATTAAAATAGTTAAAAATGAGAATTATTCAATCATTAAAAATGCATCCAAAGTTAAAAGAGACAAAAATGTAATAATCGGTCAAATTTGGACCTCTAAAAGTCAGTGCATTCACTTAAGAGAGACGTCCACCATTGTCCTCCCTCTTTTTTACAGTTGTTCCATTCTTGTCCACAGGACAGTCTCTGATTGCCCCTTGAGCTTTTTATGGGGTCCAGATGACCCCAGCCTTACATTGACGTGATATCCATCCCATGACAAATGTGGACGGGATTTCACGTCTGCAGCGGACACCAGTGAAATTCAAAAATCATTGAGGAAAAAAGTCCTAGAAGACCAAACTCCCAAGATACCTAAAATAGCACAATAAGACTTTGGAAAGTGCAACAAAGTACTTTTAAGTCAAAAGTAAGACAGTACATAGCAACCCATGACCTTTGGTCCCATACACGGACAAATCTTGTCCGTCTGGATTGTGTCCAAAACCACAGGAGCATCATGTCTAAGAGTTTGTCTGCTCTGGAGCTGAAGTTTCTGCAGGATTCAACTTGAAACAAAAACAGTCATCGACTTTACATAGAAAACGTAGCCTAGCTGGGTACAAAGGGTGAAGAAATGTTTGGAGTGCAGGGAGGGATGGGGAAAGATGTCTCCTCTGTCATACGTTTGGCGCTTTAGTACAGATGGGGGGAAGCAAGTAGGCCCGACGAAGACTTCCAGATGAGCTCCTCTGGGAAGAAGCCCGTCACTGATGGAGCACCTTTGTGGCTGGAGTTCTCCAGGACACCTCTGTACCTTGACTTACTCTTCCACCATCATGTCCACAGAGTCCTGGCTCTGACCGGTCACAGAACCCACTGTCCTTTTCTCCTCTCCTGCCCGGCCAGAACTGCAGGGTCATAAAGAGAATGGGATCTAGGGGGAAAAGGGTCAACATTGGGTTAATGAAGAGAAAATGTAACACCCAAATGCAGTGGTTTTAGATGTAGATCTTAAGTTGAAATAATTTAGTGGGTGGTACTAAGATAGGGATCTGATGTAAAACCAAAATAATCATAGATAAAATTGGGTGACACATGAGTGATTTATACTCTAGTTCAGGGGTGCAAACCTGCGAACATGGCTCTTTGAGCCTCTTTTACAGCTCATAACATGCTTTTTATTCTAAATATAAAGTATTTTTTGGTCTATACACCACATGTTTTGGTCACAGTATAGTGGGTATGGAATTTAAGGACAATCTATGTAATCTAAAAATGTGAGTTTTGCACCAATGTTAAGAATGATGTTGATCCCGATTCATTTATCATTATTTTCTTTGATGCTGATATGTGACAATGTGTTGTTAAACTTGCAGGAAAAGTAAAATGGGCGGGGTTTAACAAGCTCGGCTTCTGCCCGCTCCTTCACCAACACGCCCAAATGTTGTTAGAAAAGTTCCCATTCTTTTGTTAAAGATTTTTTTTTTTTTAATTTATTTTTCAATTGTTTTTCTTTGCTGAATTGTTGGCATGTTGGAAAAATAAAATCACAAATCGAGCAAAACAAAACTGCAATTTATTAAGCTATTTGGGTTCATAGTTTAGCAAAGTTGTATAACGTGACAGATTTGTGTGTACCACAGAAAAGCTTCAAAGGCCACGCCCCTTCAGAGGAGATTTTGCAGACGCAGGTTTCAGATCAACATGAAAAATGCTTTTTAAGACATTTAGGTTGTGGGATTTGGGTTAAAAAAATGCATAATCACAATTAAAACTATACTCAGAACGTCTTTTTGTTTTTTAAATATTGTCATAGGGGGGCTTTAAGGCACACTGCAGTTTAAGGCGGACTGTCTATTATTGAGCAAAATTTAAGTATGTGTTCTTAAAATTCAATTAAATTAGCTCTAATTTAATTTTTGTTAGATTCACAGATTTTTGGCTGAGATTCACAAATAATGATTATTTAAACTGTGTATTGTTTGTTTTTTTCTCAAATCACTCAAGACGTCCCACTATCTACTACTGTAATTGCCTCCTTGACATCATCCTGTCCTACAGGGTGTCTTTTATTTTGGAAAATAATATTTCAGGGAAAAAAATTCTTTGCATAACCACGAATTGACTCAGACTCCCATATATTCTAAAATAGGTTTTTTTTTTAAATAATTGATTATTCTGATGGTCTATCAATTGCACCTGCCGAGCTCAGAAACAGCTTGTATTGATGTGATTTAGCAACAAGATGTTTTCATCAGAGCCTTTATGTGAGTAATAAATTCATTTATTCCTCAACTCTTTTTTTTAGAGACCTTTCTGAAACTCGTCCAAAAATGTAAAATGTCCACTAAAACTTTAATGGTTAATCTCATGAAAGGCATTAAATATGACAAATATGTTTGATTAAAATATTTATCAATCAAAGTTTAGAAAGTAAAAGGAGACAGAAGTTTCCTGTTAGCTTCATGTTTCTTCGTTATTTGCAGATCTGTCTCTGTGTGATGATAATGTTCTATATCTATGTTTTTCATTTAAGACTTGATTTCGGAATAAAAAGATATTACTGCTTTGTCTTAGAATCAGTCCCTGGATTAGTGTTATTAATTTTCGTCTTTTTCAGGTGATTTGTAGCTTGATGCTGGTGTTCAGTTTCTGACTTTTCGTGTCAGAGTGAGGTGAACACAACCACTCGGCTGGTGGTATTTCCTGCAGGATTTCTACAAAGTTCATATGGTCCGAATTTTTTTTAAATTAGGTTTATTATTGACATTTTGATGGATTGCAGAGTCATAGTGCTAACTTATTTTGTTGACTGGACCAGACCAGCCATGCAGGCTTTCATGTCCCTTCAGGCTTTATTTGGGACTTTTTTTTTTTTTTAATTTAAGATGATTTTGGCTTGTTACTGTCCCAATTTAAAGTCTGACAGTGTCTGTCTGAATTCCACCAATAAATGTTGGCTTTAAAGACAATCATTATCTGGACTTAAACAACAGCTATGAAAGTGGATTTAGTCGCTCTAATCCTTCAAAAGTAAAAGCTTTTTCTCATGTTGACAGTTTGCCTAAGAGAAAGCTGTGGTCTAGTAAATACAGTATCAGCCATGATGATTCATTTATAATTACTGGATAGTTATTCCTTATTTATCACTGCTTGCCTTCCTATATTATTTACATTTCAAGACATTGCCTACAGTGGCCCAGATGTCTTCAATATAACTAGATAATGAAATAAACACATTATATCAAATTAATCCAGGGATTCTGGTTATCAACGTTGCAGTAATCTGAAAACCAAACCAGATTGAAAAAAAGAGCCGTGAGAATTATTGACAAAAACTGCATCCACACAATATTGACTGTTTGTAAGAACTGGAGTGACTGAGAGACATCATCCATAGAAAATGGCTTACTTCTGACTCCAACAAAGTAAAGTCGGTTCAGTTGCCATGTTGGAGCCAGACATAGTCAGTAACCAGTGATTGGTCTGAGTTTTTATTTATTTATTATAATTATGAATATTTTAGTCAATTATTTATTTAGTATTTACTTGTATTAATTCTTGATGTGGTACTAAAAACATTTCACTACTGCAATACAATGCAATTCAGGTATGTGACAAATACATTTGATTGATTGGTTGGTTCATTCATTGATTAACCGAGTCGGTCATTGAGTCATTGATTTTGTGGCAACCTCTCTTGCCAGTCAGGGGTTAGTTTGTTGGAAAGCCACACCCCCTACCACGTGAATGCGAGCTACACAAAATCTGTCAATAAAACATATTGATCGTTGGATGTGAACGTCTAAAGGTTGAGGCAGTCAATAACTTGAATAACTTACACTACAGACCAAAAATATACTTAAAATATGGTTATTATCAAGAAAACGTGAAAGGGGCCCTACCATGACAATTAAACTTTTTGAGGTATTAAATACATTTTTCTGTTCATTCTTCACTATAAAGAAGAAAGAGGTATTTTGGTCCGTTCATGCATTTAAGAGTAATCCTCTAAAAACCTGCACAGTCTGCAGCAGCCCCTCCCATACCCATGAAAACGAGCGGTTGGAAACGTGCTGACGTAAGATCGATGCCAACAGCTCCCTCCAGGAAGAGTCTGTGCTGTGAGCTCCGCCCCCAGACTGCAACGAACACACCCACCTTCTCCGTGGAGCTGTGGTGCCGAGATAGTTCTCCCCTGGAAGGAGATAACTGCCTTCCTGTACCAGGAACCGCTCCCAGACCCATTTTTCAGTGTAGTCTCACTTCGTTTGCAATCGGACCGAACTTTGGTTATCTGTCAGTCCTCAGTCTGAATCTGAAACGAACCGAGAGCGGAACAACTGAACCAAAACGGCCACCGTACCCGACAGTCACGTGATGTAAACACATTAGAAATGAGGCAATTGGTAAACCGCGGACAAATGTAGAGCATTGATTGTCATGTAATCCAAAAGGAAATGATTGTTCCATCTGTTTACTTGTTAGAACATTTATTTTAACACCACTGAAAAAAGTATAATTCTCTTTTCTGTCCTGCCGTGAAAGTTCTATTGTAGTTTCAACAGAATTCTCTTAAAAACAAAATGGTAAATGGTAAATGGCGTATACTTGTATAGCGCTTTCTACCCTCCTTCGAGGGCCCAAAGCGCTTCACAGTCACAGACCCATTCACCCATTCACTCACACATTTACACACTGGTGGTGGCTCCGCTGCCGAACACTGGCGCCAACCTCTCACCAGAGGCAATTTAGGGTTCAGTGTCTTGCCCAAGGACACTTCGACACATGGGCAGGCAGGGAATCGAACCATAAAACTACAACGATGAGACACTGAAACTCATTAAATGTGGTCCGATTAATTCATGCTCAATAGAACAACTTTTAACATGATCCACATTGATTCCACCGACGTGTCTTTTTGCGTACCTGTAGCGTCTCTAGTAACAGTCATGCAGGATTCCTCCGCGGTACCAAACCGTGTTGAGTCTGGCCTTCATACAGACGCTCAAAATCCATCAGCAAAAGGAAAAGTTTGAAAAAGGGAAATGTTCTAACTAGATATGCAGACCGCATCGCATCCATCTTTAGTCACGTGGTTTTGTTTACAAATTTTGTTCACGCTGAGGAGGCAGGCTAAATGATGATGTCGTAAAAATGGGCGGGACCGACAGGGAGCGAAATGCGGAGGCTCA
The DNA here is from genome assembly GCA_003999625.1 of Oryzias javanicus. Classification (NCBI taxonomy): domain Eukaryota; kingdom Metazoa; phylum Chordata; class Actinopteri; order Beloniformes; family Adrianichthyidae; genus Oryzias; species Oryzias javanicus. The sequence continues at coordinate 37,314,731 of CM012439.1, forward strand.
GAAATTGAGTCGTTTTACTTCCGGGTAATGAAACCGGCCACAAAAATGACTCATATTTTATAAATAATTAGTTTTTCAGTGTTCCCTATGTAATATATGATCACAGATATCGTTTACTCTGAAAGGCTGAAGAAAATCATTGTAGGGCCCCTTTAAAACAAAAGTAGCAGAGCAAGAATGGTTATTCTTGGGGCAACCATGGTGCAGAGGTGGAGTGGTCAACCTCTGGTCTCAAGATTGCCCATGTGTGACAGTGCTCTTGGGCAAGACTCTGAACCCCTCTAGTGGCTATAGGTTACCATCAGTGTGTGAATGTGATTGTAAAGCGTTATAGATCTTCTGAGATGGTAGTACAGTGTTAGACAAACATACGGCATTCACCATTCTGACAAATAGAATGACTGAGTGACAGTCAATAGAAGTTGATGGGATTTTGGACTCTTGAGAGCCAATGGGCACTTCCTGTTTGGAACGCTAGTGGAAGTGGTCGCTCAGTCCAGTACTGTAAAATCAGCGGTCCAGTTCTGCTCATATCATTTTAAAAAGTAGCAGTAAAAAACACCAAAACTGTCTTAAAGTGCTTCACAACATGCAAAAACAACATTTTAAACTGTATTTATCAAAATGTTTTACATTTATTATAGTAATAATAATAGTAACACTTCAATAGGGCCATGTTATCTTCATTGTATGCTCATGACTTATGCATGTGACAACAGAATTAAATCATAAGGTTTTCTGTGTAATCCCCACGTCGAGCAAACATAAGGTGACAGTGGAATAGAAAACGTCTAAATAGAAGATCAGGAACAAACGTTAGCAGAAGCAGGCTCTGGAAGGGCAACCATCTGGGGTGACTGATTTGAGGCAAAGATGACAGGAAAGAGTCAAACAAAAGCCAGAAATACAGGACCAACAGGCAGATTAGTGACTGAAGGGATTGAGAGTTAAGGAGGAGGCAGATGAACAAACACGAAATCCATGCAACAGCCGTTACAGAGTAGAAAAGATAAATTAGTCATTGGAGCTGTGAGAAAATAAAAAGCAACAAATCCACTAGAATATCTGTCCTAAAACAAAGTACTGGTATGTAAGTCAGTGAATACTGTAAGAATACAAGAGACAAATCTACAAACTTAAAATCAGTAACATCTGAGTAGAATTAAGACGTTTGTTAATAACTGCAGTGGTAAGTAAGCAGAGAGGACTCACACAGCCATAAAACACTGAAACATGAGTTTGGACACAATTTATTGGTCTTTTGAAATAACTGTTCACTTTTAGCAGACTTTTTTAAGAGCAATTTCTTGGCTTTTTAGGGTATTGTGTTCTGCTGGCTATTGACCATTGTTAATAAATAATTGTTTCCTCCAATACAGAATGTGTTCCGTTTGCCAAATCTACAAAAATCTGAAATTGATTTTAGATCTTTGTTTTCAATAAAACTGGACTTTTTTTCAACAAAGGTTTGAATTTTGAGAGTTTGAACAAGGGAAAAGCATCCGGCGTAAAACTTTCTAACAAACCCAATGCCAGTTCACTGTGGCATATCTGACAGGATATGCCGAAAGGGTAACATTTATTCAAATATAAGTTAGTGACTGCATAATTACATGTTTTCCTGAATAAGAAAAGCCAAAGGAAGGTCCTTGTGATGAAGAGGCTGAGACGTTTGGATCCATGTGTAAACGGTTTAATGAGCAAAGGCAACATAGTCAGAGTCCAGGCAAGGGTCAAAAGACAACAGCGAGGTCGGTAAGAAGGCAAGGGTCAAGGCTCGGCGAACCAGGCAAAGGACAAAACTGCTGACAGGAAGGCAGTGGCTGATGGGAGTTGTAGTGAGGAGCAGGAGGAGACAGATCTCTGGCGAGAGCTCCCTCTGGTGGTTGGAGGTGGGAGCTGACGTCTGAACCGTGACAGTTCTAGAGTAGAGAAGGTAGGAAGAAGCATCACTCTATCCTAAAACGAACCCTGGCTTCATCAAAACGGATTTTCCACCAAAGGATTGGCAGTAATCAGGTAGAGAAAGTGGGATATGTGTAAACATCTGGGACTAAACTTTGCTAGAATAGGTATGACTCAAGTTTTGCATCTACTCTGTACTCTTATTTTTTAATCATGAATTTATTTAAAATTTCGTCTTCCTTGTTCTCATGGTGTAAGCCAGTAAATTCTATAAAAGGCTGAAGGTCCAGCGCTCACTGAGCTTCTCTGACACAATGCTCGTATGTGTTTTTCTCCAACACAGGAGGTGATGGACGTTTTGAAGTGGACCGGAAAACCGGCCATGTACGGACGACAGGTCTGCCTCTGCAGCGGGACAGAGAGTACCTCCTGACGGTGGTGGCTGCGGACCGGCTCGGCAGCCGCAGCGCCCCCGCTGTGGTCTCCGTGGTCGCTGGAGCACGCCCACCGCAGTTTACCAATGCCTCCTATATCATCGCCATACCAGAAAACACCCCTGAAGGACAGCCGTGAGTTCACAACTCTATACTTTATTGAAGTAGAAATTAAGGGACTGAGCTGGAGTCATACTATAAAACCCTGTTTCCACTCAGCAGTCTGGCACGGGACAGTACTGTATGAGACACTATTTGGAGTGTCTCCATTGTAAAATGGACCCATTACACAGTTGTGAACTGTACCTCTTGAAGACCCCCATCGGTTTTAGGCACTAGAAAACACCAGTATAGCTAGAAAATTTGTTTTCCTTTTTACGGTGGTTTTCTTCTTAGCCGCCTGCAATCTTCTTTCAAACAACATTAAATTCCTGTAATATAGAATGTACAAAAAAGTAAAGCGATAAAAATGGAGGACTTCCATTATTGTCGCACTACAATTACACAACGACCTGCTAGCGTTCTACACCGTGCATGCAACGTGAAAACAAACCACTCAGTGGAAACGAGGCTTAAATTGTTCATTTTGGAACAATATCTCATTGTCAGGCAAAGTACCTCAGGGTTCAGTTCTTGGACATCTGCTGTTTAATCTTCACTGGTTTTTTCCAGGTCAGGTCAGGTAAAGGTTTTGAGAACGCCACAAAAATTACATTTCCACAAGGTCTGTTCCTTCAGGATTTTTAGGTGTTTGCCATATGTTTCTATGGTATATTGACATACAGTTAGAAGCATTTCACAAGTATCCAAAGCTTTTAGTGAGAAGTATGTTAGCTGGTCCTTTCGTGGCGGAGCTGAAATGCAGTGGAAATGTGGCTTCAGTGATAAAGTTCAATTTCAAGGCAAATAGGGACTAGGCATATAAATAAATAAATAAAAATGTAAATACGATTTTTCATGAAACTGCAGACTTTGGAAAAATTAATAGTTGTGCCATTCTACACCAATGAGTATTTTTGATCAAAGTTTTGCAGATGACACTCAACTTTAATGTAGTTCTGCTATAAAACCATCTAAAGGTCCTTTAGACCTTCCCTGCTGCTTCTTGAAGAGGATAAACATCTGGATGAAATCAAACTTCCTTCTGTTTACAGTAGACACTGTTTATAGAAACAATCATCTAAAGGGTAAATTTGACTTGAATTGTTGAGTTGGAAATCTTGGTGTCATAAAACTCCCACCTGATACATTAAGGTCATAACAAAATCTGATGTTTTTCATCTCAGTCCAACAGAGAGGTTTAGAGGTTTTGTGTTTGGATAAAACTTATTGAGGCTGTTCCACGCCTCTTCCCACCCAGCAAGGCCAATTTGCCCCATATGGTTTAAAAATGGGTAGAGAAAGTGGGCCTCCAAAGGGTCTGTCCACAGTTTTTGTTGTGGCCCCACATGGATTAGCCCACATTGGCTTAAGTGAGCTCTCGGTAGGCAGGCTCGCTATGCTAGCCAGCCGCCTAGTGGACAACATATTGAGCTTGTGCGAGGCTAGCAGAGCTATCTTGCTTTGATGTCCACTAGGCGCCTGGCTAGTGTCCACTGAGCGGCTACCTAGCATAGCGAGCCGGCCCACTGAGTACCCACTAAAGACAAAAGCGTAGTGAGCTACCTCTCCCGGCCCTTCCTTGCTTGCTAGGCTGTCCACTAGGTGGCTGGCTAATGGCTGGCTAGCGTCCACCGAGCAGCTGCCTAGCATAGCAAGCTGACCTACTGAGTGCCCACATAAGCCAATAGCGCAGAGAGCGAGCTTTGCCGGTTCTTGTTACCTCACTACACTGTCCACCGAGTGGCTGGCTAGCGTAGCAACCCGGCCTACTGAGTTCATACTTGAGCCAATGTCTTGCAGGCTGGATTATTTTAATCTGTTGCATGTTTTACCAAAATAAATAATACTGTTATAAAGTTTGAGCTCATTTGGACCACTGCTGTCAGAGTTTGGACCAGAACCAAGAGAATTAACCACATCCCTCATCTTCTTAAGTCTTTGCACTGGCTACTAGTCAGATGTTAGCTCCTTTTTAATCTGCTACTGCTCATTTGTAAATAGTTAGCTCGGGATGAAAGCTATTTTTATATTCTTTAATAAACCTAATCATTACAAATAAAGTTTAGTATAAAATACAAGTGACAGTAAAATCGGTCTAACACAAGAGGCTCTCAGCCTGTATCTGGATATTATTTGCAATGACTGAAAGTAGACCAGAGGGTAAAAAACCTGTTTCTAACCATTCCCTGCACATTCAAGAAATAATCCATTGATTTATCTGAATGAACTCAAGTGGATTGAGTAAATTGTTTCATTCATGAGAAAAGTGTCCTCACTAAAAAATCCCATCTTTGAATTTTCTAAATGATCTTTTATGTATTTTTAAGCAAAAGTTAAATAAACATGAACATTAAGAGACCAATATTCCATTAGATTTTTCATTTACAACAATCTCATAGCAACTATTGTCCAATGCTTTAAAGTGAACCCTTTCCTTGTCTCCACAGGTTTTTGGCGACACCCGCCGTGTCCTTCCAAGAAAAGCCAATTAGCTACAGCCTGGTCATCAATCCCAGCAGCCTCTTCTCTATCTCAGCAGAGACCGGTGAAATCAGCCTCACCCGCTCTATTGACTACGAGACGGACCAGCACCCCTACCTGCTCTTAGTGCGTGCCACTGAGGGCCAGAAAGGCCTGCGCAGTGCAGCAGAGGTTTGTGTGTTTATTGTAAGCTTGCCTATGAAGTTGTATGTTTTCATGACGCACACCATCACTGGTTAGTCTTACTTATGTCTAGGTCTCATTGTGGTGAACTTGACATATTTCTGCCTAATATCCAACAACGATCTCCTTGATTTGCTTGGGATGGGTACAAAAGTATTCGTCAGTCAAATCCAGAAAATGTGTATATATCTAAGAACTCTGTCCTTCTCAGACCTGTTTCTTCTTCTTTAAGATCTCAGAGGTGACATGTTTCCTGTTCATCTTCACCAGGTTTACACACACTCTAGCTGTTATTTTGGTCCATTCTTCCATGCAGATCTTCTCAAGAGTTGTGACGGCTGTTGCTGAGCAGCTCATACTTTGGATTGAGGTCCAGAGATTGGCTAAACCCCTCCAGAACCTCTTTTTCAGCCACTGCTTTCACTCATGGAGGCAGATTTTTTCCCCCAAATTTCACCATTAATGGTCCCATTTATCTTTTCTTTGATACAGATCAGTCGCCTTGTCCCCTTTGCTGAAAAACATCCCAGAAGCGTGACGGTTCCACCCCCTTGATTCTTTGGATGTTACTAATTCTTTCTGGACTGTGATGTTCAAACCAAAGAGGTCTGCTTTGATCTGTTCTGACTACGTGGCCCTCCTCTGGATTGTCCAGATCTTCTCTAGACGAAACTGGACCTGTGCTGGTTTACGTAGGAGGACCTTTGGAACTCTTTTAAGATGCAACTCCACCACGACATAGTGTGTTACTATTGTACCTTTTGTTCTTGCCGTCCTGAATCTCTTCAGGTCATTGACCGAATTAGGCCTTCACAATAAACCCAAAATTTCCCGTCAAGGCGGTATCAGGCCAGTGCAGTACGCATACTGCAAAAGGAGGCGAAAGTTGCGATTAGTGGTCACCGTTTGGGCAAATGCTAATCTATCTCTCTGTAGCTTGAAGGAACAAATCAAATAAAGCCCTTTAGGCATTAAACCAATGGTATGGAGTTGTTCGTGACCAATCACGGGAGACCTCTAATGCTAGATGCCCGCCTTCTACTTTCTTTGATAAAGACCAATACTTTTAAAACAATACATGACCGTACAAGACGTGCGATGGCAGACCAGCACCTCGGAGGATGTTCTCGTTGCAAAAGAAGCACGTCGGTTAGGGGTGTAACGGATCAGATCACAGGTGTACTGTGAGACCGCCACTCTCCGTCATGCATCATTTAAATACATTTTCCCATCAAACGGCACCTCAAATCTTTAATTTAATGTGCGTCAAAGTCACTCTTTGTGTGTAGTTTCCTCACCGTTTTCAAGATCACGATGGACTCCCAGTTAGAGGGAGATTTTCAGTGATCTTGTATTCTTAAATTTTATTAAATAGTTGCTTACATGGTTGATTTGTTATTGTCAAGCTGTTGGCTTATTGTAATCTGGTCCATCCCAGTCCAGTTCAGGTGAACAGTCTTCTTCATGGTGTCCTTTGAAAGATCTTTGGTCTTGGCCACGGTGGAGTTTCTGTTTATGTGCGTAGAAAAGTGTCTTTTATACAGATAATCAGTAAAAAAAATAAAAAGTTGGATTTAGAAGATCTAAGATCTAAGAAGTCACAGGTCTGTGAGGGAAAATTCTTGGTTGTTAGCTGGAATTCTCTACATTTTTATACAAAAAAGCATTTTAAAAAATCATACAATGTGGATTCATTTTGTTGGGCTGGGAAACAATTGAAAAAAAAATTAACTAACGAATTGCAAACCTGAAAAAAAATCAATTGCGACTTATCGTGATAATTTTTTTTACAGTATTTCCAACCACAATATGAAATCACACATAAAACTTTTACATTTAGAACATTTATTTTAAATTAGTGCTGTCAATTGATTACAAAAAAAAATCGGATTAATCGCACTTTTGTGTTATGATTAATCACGATTAATCGCAACGTTTTACCAGGTGAAAAGTATTTGCACAATATGTCACCAGAACACGGATCAAATAGTCCAACTTTTGTGAAAAAGTGATCTAACAAAAAATAATTAAGTACTAAAAAGCAATTGAATATTTATGTATCTATTTTGTGTGTGACCGTGGTATTAATGGGATTATACTCGCCGTCATGTTTTAACGCACACCAAGGATGTCTGAACCGCCGAGTTAAAGCGAAGGATTGTTTCTTTGATTCATTTGTGTTAATAAATATTAACGCGTTAATTCTTCTTTGTTTAATCGTTAATGCGTTATTGTTCACAGCTTAGTTTTTTTACATTCTAATTCTCACAGTTGAACTGTACCTTTAGCTGTATATGCTAAAGGAAAACCTTCAGAATTGGTTACTGCTAAAATATTTTAAATATAAATCTCGTTTTGCCGTCTGTGTGCTCCATCTTTTCGGCATAAATTCTAGAGAACCAAAAACAACCAATCAGTTTAGATCAAAGAATATATTTTTTTAAGCTTTTTAGAAATTCTTGGTTATTGTAAAATATCACAGAAGTGTATTTAAACTGCATTAAAGCTGTAAGACTTAAATTAATTAATTCCCAGCAGTAGCTGGAAATTTAGCATTTAAAGTAAGCTTGGTTTCAGGCCCCCTGATTAATCTCTTTTTTGCAGAGACATTAAGTCAGTCTTCTGGCCGAGTTTGGTAAAGCTTGGCTGACAGCTAATAAATCATTAAATGCAAAAACCCTGTAAATTATTGTTTGAGATCCCGCTTCGTTTCTGTGGCAAAACAGGCTGTTAGCTTTGCAGAATAATGCATTTTGACTGCCCACACAGCTTCTTTAAAACTTTAATGCTCATTTGAAAACTCAACTTTATTTTTTTATTTTTTTTCTTCTGTTTAGCTGCAGATGAAAGGTTGAAAAAGAAAAAAAAAGGATAAAAAAAAACAAAAACAAAACAGTAAATAAATCAGAGTAACAAAACCTTGGGGTTTTTCTGCACAAGAGGAATAAGAAAATGTAAATCGACAACATGCAAATTTCACAGAACTGGAGTACATCTTAAAAATAACATGAAATAAAAATGACAAACAGTATAGAGTTGCAGGGTGTGCAACCTGTGGCTCCAAAGCTTTGTGTTGATCTTTTATTCTTTTGCTTCGGCCCCCTGAGGGTTTATGTGGGGAGAAAGAACGTGTTTGTTCCATTGAAATGTATTTTTCCAATTAAAAGACTGTAGACTGAGGTTTTCTTGTAATAACAGAATAAAAACTGTGAAGCTGAGTTAAACAGTCACTAAATTGTGGATCTCAACTGGGAGCTTATCATTTAACTACAAATATTTTAAATGCAACGTGGGTTTCTATTCCTTAAAGACTATGCTCTGTTGTTAAAAGCTTCTGTTTTTATTCTATTCTATCATTTGTAATCTCTATTCCCCATGATGTCAGCTGGTGGTTTTATATTTTTTATGGTCCAAAGGCAAAAACCAAGAAATGTCTTGTACACAGAAAAGCAGCATATAAGCAAAATGAAAGTAGAAATTTACAGCTAGAAAGCTAAAATACTCAAACAAATGTAGTTAAATAAACATTCTGCAAACTGATGCTCCTGTAAGTGAATTTTGAACTTATTCATTCTGATAAAATGAAACATTTCCCTTTATAGGTTTATATTTTACTGATGCAGAAAATTCTGGCACCAAAAGAGACAAAAACATGACCTCAAGTGGGGCCATATGGCGCCAGAAAATATGGGCCCCAAATTGGTTTCTCCACAATTTCCGTGGTGGCCCCGCCTGTGTTTGCCCACATTAGCTTAAGTGGACAATCAGTGGGTTGGCTCGCTGTGTAATCCAGCCTCCTGGTGGACAGCGGAGATCGCTAGCTCAGTACAGCGGAGCTTGTTAGCTCAATAAAGCCGAGCATACTAGCTAGCTATCTCTATAAAGAGGAGCTCGCTAACTCGCTACAGCAGACCTTGCTAGCTGGCTGTAGAGGACCTCACTGGGATGCTTCAGAGGAGCTTGCTAGCATGTTGCAATGGAGCTTGTCTCAGCAGTGCTCGCTATAATGCTACAGCGGGGCTTGCAATCCTAATACAGAGGAGCTTACTAGATCGCTACATCAGAGCTTGCTAGCTCGATATAACAGAGTTTGCTAGCTCACTGTAGTGGCGCTCATTATCATTCTACAGTGGAGCTCGTTAGCATGCTACAATGGAGATTACTAGTATTCTACAGAAGAAATCACTAGCATGCTAGAGTGGAGCTCGCTAGCATGCTATGTTTTCCACCAGGCAGCTAGCTAGCGTTTCAAGCTAACCCACTGAATTCCCTCTTAAGCCAATGTGTGCAAACACAGGTGGTATCACCACAGAAACTGCAGACAAACCCAATCAGGTCCCTCATTTTCTGCCCTCTTTTAAACCAAATGGGATCCACTTGTCCTCGCTGGCGGTTCAGAAAGCAGAAAATATCTCAACAGAAGTCGTCTTCAGGCTTTTTGTTAAATAGACAAACAGGTTCCCTCACTTTGAACAACAACGGTACATGTTTACCTTTCAAAGTGTGAACGGAGCGCACTAATGGATTTGTCTGATTGGAGGAGGAGCTGTGGGACTCCCGGTGACTCCCCCTGGCTGTCGGGGAGCGAGGCAGAGCTGAGGCCGGCCGCTGCAGGCGCTCAGGCATCTGGTCTGGTTTCCATCATTACTCTGGCCTCAGGCTAAAACATGTCCTGCTGAACCCATCTGTCTGCAGCGTCTCCACTCTCGGTCTCGGCGCTCCACGGAGAGCTTGTGAGGGAAAGCTGGGGCAGAAAGGCAAATACCTGTGAACGAGGAAACAAGGAAGGAGGTGAAGAGAAAAAAACAAAACAGTTCTGTTCAAATAATAATTCTCCATCATGGATTTTATTTTCTCGTGTTGCTGACTTTGAAAAATAACTTGTTTTGTTTTTTGTTACTTGTTACTTGATGGGATTTTTACATCTTCTCTTGTTCAGATCTTCCTCTTTATTTGGTGTTGATCAGAGAACATAAATTAAAGTTAATGCGTTAATTACACCTGAATTTGAACACTTCCTCATCTGATTTCAAATATTGACCAATCATAGACTCTCAATCATTTCTCATTAATCTAAAAAGTAAATAAAAAGTAGTTGTTGTTGGCACCATTTTATTTTATTTAATAAAAAAAAAAAAAAATCAAACAATCTTCAAGTTAAATACGCATAAAACCCTCATTTTATGAGAGAAACTCCAGTAAAATAAGTTTATTATTAGTAAAACCTTAATAAAGAATATAAAGTTCAGGTTTTTTTTCCTGATACTTTGGGACTCCAGCTTATCTACTGGATATGTTACTGACACCACATGCACACTTAATGATATTTAAAGACTTCAATGACAGTCTTGTTTTGGTGTTTTTAACATATTGTGGTTGAATTTTTCTCCCACTGAAGGACATATATTAACTAATTAAAGATAAAACTGCATTTCTGAGTTATTCTTTATTCAAATCTGGATAGATCAAGAGCAGATAAAAACCTGCTGTTTGAAAAGCTCAAGTTTGTGACGCATAATCCCTTCTAATGCATCCACTTGCAAACGAATAGATCCATGAACGTCTTTGTTTTCCTCGCCTGAGCTGGAATCTGGATCAGAAATGTATGTCCGATTAGCTCCGATATTGCTCACCGTTTTTGTTGCACCGCTAATGCTAGGTCAAGGTTGTGAGGATCATTAAGGTAGCGAGAGTGAATGTAAACAGAGGCATGATGGGATATCCGCGTTAGGTTAATTCTTCGCCAACAGTCACATCAGAAGGAAGTTTCAATTTCCAAAAAACTGTACATTTTACCATATTTCTGCATCAATTTCATCGACTCAAAATGTTTGCATTTCATTAATGTTTGTACAATATGTACTCTAATTGTTAAATTGTGGATTTAATATTGTAGGTTAACATTTACAGATGAAAAATAGCCTCTATGCTGATTATGGCACATTGCAGTTAAGCTTTTTATGTGAACTGTCCCTGAGAAATGAACCAATACAATTAAATAAATTACTGCTGCTCTGCAGAAACTGTCTTTAAAAACGACAAAAGCTCTTTAATTTCAACTAAAAGCAACATCATCATAATTATAGGTGGGAGAAAATATCGGTATGGCGAAATATCGCGGTATTTCAACTGAGAAACGATTCCTGGCCCCTTCTTTACAACGAACGCGGTGCGAAGCGGTGTTTGGGCGGTATCCGCATCACCTCCAGTTCACATGTATTTCTCCGCGATTGTTAATTGTCGGTTATTTAGAACTTTTTTTTGTAACTTCCTACCAGAATTGATCACTCGCGCAGAGAATAGACCAAATGATTGGTGCATGGCGCGAGCCGGGTAAGGAGGACCGCGGTGTTTCGCGTCTGTTTCGCATTTTATTTGAAAGCGCCTTTTGAAACACTGAGGGACACTGTAAAATGTAGAAAAATAAAATAAATATAAATTATCACTTTGACAAATATATATATAAAAAACACAACACATAAGTTGACATCCTAATAAAAGTTATGAATTTAGGAAAACAGATTTAAACGGATGGGTTTTGAGTCTGGATTTAAGAACTGAAGAGGAGTCAATGTAGGTTAATAAGAGAGCTGAATGGAAGTGTCCTCCATTTCGCACCACTTCACACCCATTCAGCGTCCATTGTAAACACGGCTCTTTATTTTTACTAAAAGCAGTTACTCGTTTTTTTTTTTTACATATACATTTAATTCCACCAGAGGGCACTTCCCACTGGCTAATTGAAGTTTTGTTTAGTTGTTAACTTAAAACATGTTATTATTATAAAAAGACATCAGTATTTATTAATAATTTTATGTTTCTGTAGCAATGGACGTTAAATTAAAATATTAAGTTTTAATTTGTTTTAAAAATTCTTTACAAAAGAGTGATATATCAGATTACTAAGGTAATATATATATATATATATATATAAATGCAATATTTCGATATCGTGAATCGCATCGTATTGTGTTTACCCTTAGATTCCCAACTTTAATCATGATTTAAAGACTACTGGGAATGCTTTTACAACAGAGAGAAAAATAATTGAGTGGATATTTAAGACTAAGGACAGGTATTCAGGAGGAGTTTTGAAATATTTTTATTATTTTTTTCAATTGTTTTTCTAAAAGAGTATTTATTTTTGTAAAATATTTACCTCTAAATTTTCAAAATTCTAAAAAATACAAACAAAAAATGAACTTTTGGTTTGTTTTCCTTTTTTTGTGCATGTTCTAGTAACATTTTTCTATGTTGATGCAACCTTTCAGACATGTTTTTATCCTCTGGTCAGCTTAGTTTATGCATAGAATGGAATAAAACTTTATTTATGTACAATTATTCCCCCTGACCTTACACATCCTAAACTGTGTTGTATTGAAGATTCTTCATATTTGCTGTGAATCCACTGTTCTGTTCATCTGTTTCACCATTTTAATGATGAGTTTATTTGACCAATGAGGTCCCATTATACCAAGACCGTATTTGAAAAGCGACACAAACTGCCTTCATCATTTCTCTCAGAGATGCAAAGGCTCCAAACTAAAATCCTGTAACCCACTCATGTGTCACCATCTGGTTCCTACTAGAGGCTCAGGAAAGAGGACGGTTGTTCTGCTTTGTGTTCATCATTTCAGCCTGACCTCAAACGATGGTTTCTTTAGCTCCTTTCAGAGAACAGCGGGCGGTTCTGTTCTGACGGTGAAATGTTTCCTGGATGAGTTCATGTTGAGTTTCTGGTGGAGGACTGGAGGGCAAACACAGATCTGTGTTTGCGTTTCAGGAGGTATAGCAATCACATCCCAGCCACAGGGTTGGTGGTTCAAATCTAATCATCTTTGCTTGCAATAAAATCTCTTTAAAACTGGCAAAAAATCCTCACACTCACTGCAAGTGGACTGTACCTAAACAGGTTTGGCTGGTTTTTCCATTTGGTGCTTGGTGAGGCTTATCCAAGAACCCCTGTGTTATAAACCACAACATAAAAATAAGAAATTATTATCTAAATTAGAAATGTTTTAAAATGAATAGTCAAGAAGCATTAAAAAAATATTTTGGAACAATTACAGACCATTTAAGGAAGTGTTGAATCATGAACGAACCTTAAGTCTTTAAATATTTGAGCAAAAGAACAAATTAATTGTTAAAAGTTTATACAAACAACTCATTACTTAAAAAGCCAACCCAAAGGAAATTACACAAAATTTATTTAACAAAAGATAAACTCCACACCCCAACAACAACCCAGTTGCCCTCAGTTGGACTCACAAGCTAAAAATCCAGAAAGCAGAGCTCCACAGGTAACTCGAGACCTAAAAAAACAAAAAATCCCAAAACTGACAGTAAAGATAAACAGAACATGAACGTCTGCACAAAACAGCAAGTGGAAGTGTATCTTTAATGTGAGCGGCTGGGCGGGGCTTGTTCATTAAGGGACCATGGCGTCACAAACAGTCATGATGCAAACTCTCAATGACAGAAATTTTGGAGATCATCTTCCTTTGGAGTCCAATGAACCTTCACTAGGTTTACGCGACACGTACTGTAACTTTACCATATGTGGTATTAACACAAACCCAACGATGTCATGAGAAAAACTGAACAGGTATCATCAGGATATACATATATAGTATGTATGTAGTATTAAAATGTAAAGAAAAAAAGATAATAAGAGACAGGTCAGGTTTGAATAGAGTGGTGGACTTGTTATTGGACATTATTGGACATAGAGATAGTGACGTACTTCCTCACTTCAGTACATTTGTTACAGTATTCTAAAGCCTTCGTCACATGCAACAGCTAAAGGTTGATCCATACAGGTGCTGCAGGTTTTCGGGTAAATGTCGGGGTCTGTGGGGGGGGTTGTGAGAGAGGATCTGAGCCTGTGGGTGCAGACGCCATGGAAATGGGAGATACCATTGTTGCGCATGTGGTGAATGTAATGAGAAGTAGTTTTTGGATTAATGAAAGTTACACAAACATTGTCATAAAACAAGGCCGTGACGTCACCTGTAGAAAATGCTTTACCTCGGGTTTAAAGGAAATTAAGTCAGTTCATTCACCATCTTCCCGGTGTACAGATATCACTCGATTTTGCCATTTTAGGACCAGACAACGTTATTAAGCGGTGATTGGTCCAATAATCTGTCAATAGATGTGTTTCCATTAACTATGAAACTGAAAAAATTAGATTTGCGATAATAAATTTGCATAGTGGAATGTAAAAAAAACGTGTCGAGGAGGTCGTTTTTGGGACGTATCGAAATGAACATGTTTTGCAAATCTGAAATGGAAACATTTTTTGGGATTTAAAAGGACGTCTTAGTAGGAAATGTTTGCCCTGAGTGCTGCACAGCGGGCGCCACGAGAGGTCCAACAGTGTCACAACTCGCTATAAGTTGGACGGAATTCCTCCGCAAAATCACCAACTAATATTTTCTCATTGCTTCATCCGTAGCCGCGCTCTTGCAGCTTGCAGCCTGAATAAGACGCAGACGTCTCCTTTGACAGATGATGATGAGTGTTGGTGCTGTGACAGAAACTTGTTTTCAAACAGGAAAAAGGGTCCAGAATGGCTATTCTTTTAAATACTGCTGAACTGCGACGATGCACACGTGCAACACTGCTGTGACATCACCCGAACGCTCCCTTTTGGTGAATCAAATTAGAACAACACCTGTTCTCATCCATCGCTGTGTTTTGAATGACTTATCGCGTGAGTCGGTTTGTGTTAGTATGAATTAACGGAAACGGTGTCAATGCGAAATTGCTTTTTATTCTGCATTTCTAGAGTTTCGATAACATTTTTGAGCATATGAGTAATGGAAACAGTTAGAACGTTTGAGGTGAGGCCAGCGGGCACCACATGCTCTTATTGAGGCATCTGATTGGCTAGTTTATAACTTGAATAACTTATAATAAAGAAAATACATAATGAAAAAAAATAGTTTTAGCAAGAATGTGTAAAAAAGAGCCAGAATGGTTATTCTGACAAACAGAATGACTGAATAATAAATGTTTACTTTTCAATGGAAGTCTTTGGGATTTTGGCTTTGTTGAACCAGCGGTTGTTTGGAGTGTGAGGGGGCGGAGTCTATTAAAAAAAAAACATACACATACAAACGTACATTTTCTCTGAACAGTTTTGATATTTTGAGCAGGTAACCTGTGTTTCCCAAACAAGTGTGTCCATTTTCCTCCCTCACAAAGGCATAATATTATTTAAGGCACCATGAAGAATTCAGTACAGTTTCTATAGTTTCTGTTGAGCTTTGATTGGATCTGATTCCTGCACGACAAAAGGACGTTGTGTAACTTTACGATCCGCAGAGGTGACAAACTTTGTAGCATTAGAAGCTGGTAAAGAGTGATTGCTCATGAGCTGCAGCTTTTAGTGGATTGTTTCAGCTCGTGTGATGCAGCTCTCATTGAGAACGTCCTTGGTTGGGGAATAACTGATATTTGGGAAGGGTGGGAAGGTTACTTCCCTCCTGTTTTTGTGGCACAGTATGAAGCGGCACTGATCACAATTATCTTTGTGTAGTTTCTGCTTCCAGAGGACAAATTTAAATCTCCTCTGATTCTGTTAATAACGGAGTAGATCTTAACAGAGATTAACGGGCGCATTCAGTTGGTGATCTGCACGCCGTGGCCATCTGTTTCGGGTAATGTCTTCTAAATTAAAATCAAATAAAATGCTTGATGATTATTTTATTCAGGTGTAGACCATTGGTTGAACATCGAAAATCACACTGACCATTTTTAAGAGCATAAAAGGTCATTTTTTTCCCTCTAATTTCTGTTATTCAGTTAAATACGCGAGTGGAACTTTTCCAACTACAGCTTAAATGGACTGAAGCTAATTCAACCACCTGTGTTATCGCCGCCGTTTTTCTTTTTTTCTTTTCATGCTGTGTTAATAAGAGACTGCATTATCGCGTCAACTCTGACTGCTTGTTATGGTGTGTGGTCAAGTGGACCCAACAACCCGAATACACTGGAAAGAAAAGCAGCTTTAATAACTGGCTGACATAACGAGAACACAAAGAGCCCGAGGGCAGAAACTTCTTGGAAACAAGTAAAGATGGTGAAATGCAAGAAAGGAGGTGAGTGGTAATCATAGTCCAAAGACTACTCTGTCCTTCCACTGAACCTTTTTGCCCTCACATCAATGGGAAAAGCATACCAGTTGACAAAAGAGTGTATGAAAGGAAATGTGTTGGAGAGTTGTTGGTTTGGACACTCTGAGAAAGAGACAGGAAGCAGAACTGGAGAGGAAAGAATGTAGATGTTTTGGAGATTGATGAAGGGAACCAAAAGAAGAGGTTCATGGATGTAGAGAAGGAGGACATGACGGTGGTTGGATGGAGAGAAGAGGGTTAGATGGATGCAGCTGTGGTGCAGGGGTAGAGTGGTCGACCTCTGATTGGATGATGGCAGGATTGGTTCATGTGTTCCTTGTTTGAGCAAGACACTGACCCCACATTGCCCCTGGTGGTTATAGATTGTGTCATCAATTATATGAGTAGAACTGTGACTGTATAACACTTGTGGCCCTCTAAGAAGGCACTAAAACGCTACACCAGCTCCACCGTGTCTTTGTAGATCAGGAGAAAGTCTAGAGAGGAACTGCAGTATTGAATTAGAAGATGTTGGAGCAGTGCAGGACATGTATGAGGGCTGTAAGACAGTGGTGAGGTGTGCTGAGATGGGATTACATCAGGGATCAGCTCTGAGACCCTTCCTGTTTACAATGGTAATGGACAGACTGACTGATGAGGTCAGACAGGGATCACCATGGACTATGATGTTTGCAGATGATATTGTGATTTATAGTGAGAGCAGAGGACAGGTGGAGGAGGAGCTAGAGAGGTGGAGGTTTGCCCTGGAAAGGAGAGGAATGAAGGTTAGCCGCAGTAAGACAGAGTACATGTGTGTGAATGAGAGGAAGTGAAGGAGTGAGGTTACAGGGAGAGGAGATAAAGAAGGGGGAGAGTTTCAATTATCTAGAGCAGGGATGGGAAACTCTAGGCCTCGATAGCCGGATTACTGCATGTTTTCCAACATCCTCTGCTCTGGCACGTTATAATTGGCTAGACCAGGGGTCACCAACGTGGTGCCAGCGGGCACCAGGTAGCCCACAAGGACCCCACAAGGGGCCCTCAGATCTCTTCTAAAAATAACAGAACTCACTTGTGAGCTACATCTGAAATTCAATTTTCTTCTGTTGCTTTTTAAAAAAAATTACACTCGCATTTACATAGATTTAAAAAAAATTAAAAACGTCTTAAAAATATGTTCATGATACATAAACTTTAGATAAGTTAAGGTGACCTCTGACCTACTCCTGTTCAAAAATCATTCAATTTGTTTAAATGCCGACCTTATTTCAAAATGTATTGCTTAAAACTGTGTAAGTTGATTTTTTTAACATTAAATTACTGATAAACATAATGAAAATGGGACGTTTTTCCATGAAATGCAAGTGATCATCTGAAAATTTTAATTACTGAGATTAATAAAATGCTCAACATTGATATCGATTTCCTAGCTTGTTGTCATTGTTGATAATTGTTATGAGAAATTCGTGTCTTTACATAGAGGAGTATCATTATTCATGATTGATAATGTAAAGCTACCTATAACTATTCAAAATTTGTTATTTCAAAATGGTAGCCCTTCGTATGACTCTGTACCCATGAAGTAACCCTCAGGTTCAAAAAGGTTGGTGACCCATGGGCTAGACCCACCTAAACCAGGTAATAGTTCATGAGTGGGGCTTGGATATCTGGAAATGATGCAGACACTGCAGCCCTCGAGGCCTGGATTTTTCACTCCTTGATTTAGAGTATTGTCTTGAGCAAATCCAGTCCTAGGGGGCCGGCTTCCTGCTGGTTTTCCAGAAACCCCGCCTTATCCACTGCTTTTTTACCTGCGTCAGGTGTGTTTGCAAATACGGAGCTTCAGTGGCAGGTTGGAAAACTCGTAGAACACCGGCCCTCGAGGACACCCCTGATACAAAGTAATGGAGAGTGTGGAGAAGAATTGAAGAGGAGAGACAGGCTGGAGGTAGTCCATCATTGGGACAACACACGTTAGAGCAAGGGTCCACAATTAATTTGGTGAGAGGTCCAATAACCCTGTCAGCTTGGTAGACCGGGGTCTAAGCATGGACAAACGTTCAGACAATAATTCACTTTTTTGTCCTTTTATTTAATTGCAATGTGTAGTTAAATTGGCAAAGACTTTTTTTCATCTTGTTATCTCAACAAATATTTCCCTCGTTCATTTTTCCACAAACATACTTAAATGTACATAACTACATTGAACAGTATAAAAAATAATCTTCCTTTGAGTGCAATTATATGTGTACCATTTCACAAACTTTAACATGTTGCTGTTAACAGGTAAATGCATTCAGAATGAATCCCTTTTCTTGTGCAAATGTTAACTTTCTGTTTGTCAACACTTAACAGAAGGTTGTCAATAACACTACATATTGAACATTCAAGTAATAACCTTGATAATTGCAAAAAAAAAAAAAAGCTTTATGAATAAAGTAAACAGCAAAATAGACTTATTTCAGTGTGAGAAATATGCATGAGACCGGCAGCTAAACTCTTGAATCTGGAAATGAAAGGAGTCTTAAGAATATGTTTTTGTTTGTTTTATTTAATTCTGAGGCATGTGCTCATTGGTGAGCAGGGAGCGGTGCTTGTTTTAATGAGGTTAACAGTTGAGAAGGCTGATTCACAACTGTAGGTAGAAGCAAACATTGTTTATGTGTACAAGGACACGTTGATGAGAGAAGGAAACTCATCCTTTCGTACTCGTTAGCTCGTTGTTGTGTCCTGTCCTTACAGTTTGTGTATTTTGTGTGCCCCCAGGTGTTTTGTGTCAAACGCTTTGTGTCTTTTCTCGTAGCGCTGCTTCATATCGGCGCTTTGAAGCGATAATACACGCTGGCCTCGTAGAAGAAAATGACAGCGAAAGCTTCGGTCCTCTCATCTCAGAGTCCACTTTCTCATTTTAGACAGTGCCGTTGTTCACTTCATCACTCTATAACTTTACGTCCCAACATGTAAACATCTGC
The DNA here is from genome assembly GCA_003999625.1 of Oryzias javanicus. Lineage (NCBI taxonomy): Eukaryota > Metazoa > Chordata > Actinopteri > Beloniformes > Adrianichthyidae > Oryzias > Oryzias javanicus. Next base: position 37,333,928 of record CM012439.1, read on the forward strand.
ACATCTGGTTGAAGGACCCCGGTCCACATGTAGCTGTCCTCCCACGCGCCTGTTCAAAAGGGTAAAGACGAATGAAATACTTTTTATTTAAAATGCTTGGCGGTCCGGATAAAAGGGTCTTGGGGTCCACCAGTGAGGGACCCCTGCGTTAGAGGTTCTGGAGCTAAAGTCCAGACTGAGATGTTTCGGACATTTCCAGAGGCGAGACGGTGAAGGATATTGGTGGAAGGATGCTGACTCTAGAGCTGCAGGAAAGACGTCAAGAGGAAGACCAAGCCACATGTGGCTCTTTTATCTCGCCATGGTGGCTCTCTGGTTGAAGAACTATAAAGTATTTTTTTAAAGTAAGGATTACTTAATTGAAATCAGCAATTTCAACAATCCTGGTATCAAAGCGCTCAGGACATTTCTGCTTGTATTTTTGGTATTCATAAACTTTATGGTTTTTGAAATATTGAGCAAAGTTTGCCCCCATAGGAAATGAATGAGAAAGTCTCCAAATTTAAAAAATTTAAGTAGTTTAGCAACAAACCTTTAAATATATTCATGGGCTATATTTTTATCTTTTATAGTAATTTTAAATACAATTGGAATTTACTTAAAAGTTGTTTTTTACCCAGAAATTTTAGGCTATTCTTTTGGGGGCTAATTTGGCCTCTACTTGGTTTATTTATGCTAATTTGGAGTTTAGCTTCTATTTTAGCGACATGCTAATGTTTTTGACTTATTTAGTTTACTGAGGAATTTTAGGCTATTTTGTAGCTTAGCTAATAAGTAAGCAACGAGCTAGCTAGCTTTTTTGGCTAATTTGGCATCTACTGTACAAAGGTAAAAGGTAAAAACGTAAAAAAAAATACATTTTGAGAGATGCAAGTTTCTTTTTAAATGTTTGCTTTTTTTTCATGCCAAAAATTAAAATAATTCATATTTATTAATACAAAGAAGGTAATGAATACAAATTTCTTTAAGGCTAAAGTAAATCAGCTTTTTCTAGGTTTTGATCAGCAAAAAATGGCTCTTTTACTGTTAAAGGTTGCCGACCCCTGGTCTAACAAAACATGATTTACTGTTAGATATTTTCTTTAATTCTCAAATACCGGACTTATTGTGTCAAGAGGTTTTATTTTGAATATCAGTTTGTGGATTTGAGTCAGTTTGAATTCAATTAGACTGAACGACTTCTCATTAATAAAGTATTTTACGCACTTGTTCAAACATGTAGTCGCTGGAATTACAGGTAAAATGAGCCTCTTCTATGAAGAAGCAGTGAATTTAAAGAACTACCTTAAAGCTTTTCCTTCTTAAATTGAAGAGCCAGTTCGTAATGAACAACGTACCTACAGCTTATTAAAAAAAATAAAATAAAAAAATACCCCTGAGATGCTGCAGAGACAGAGTGTGACACATACTTTAGCGACATGAAAGAAATGAATTCCAAGACATGAAAAAAACAAGAGGTAGAGCTGCAGGTTGTGCTCAACTTTAAGAGTAAGAGTGAACAGGAAGAAGACTGTGTGAACTATCAAAATAAAAGATAAATTTGACCTTGAAAATTGCGGAAAAACAGTATTTTGAGAAGCTTAAAGACTTGTGTTCAAATTGACATCACCTATTTAACTCTGAAATACTTTTATACCAAATAAAAGGTTGGATTTGATTAGGTGTGATAGTTGAAGGAGCCACAGCTTCACTTTAGCGACCAGCTAAGAGATGCACATGATATTAAGTAGGTTTTTAAACCCGTGTGTCTTTATGGTAAATGTTTCTGATTTGACTGTTTCAGCTTTTTGGCTTCACTCAAACACAAACTTTTGTTTCTGGGAATCTTTACATGCACCTTAAAAAACACTGATTCTTTTTTCAAAACTTTTACAATAAATTAGATTTCCAAAAATTATATTATTGATTTTTTGTGTGTCCTTTTTTACATGTCTGTAAGTGTAACAGGATCCCTTATAATTTTATCAAAGTTATTATCAAAAGCATTTCCGTGTAAAGTTTCAAATGCAATGTTCTAAATACATATAATAATACACATTTTCGAGAAAACTGATACAAAATAATTAAGCAGAAATGTTAATGTACATTTTTGCTCCAAGTGTGTTACATGCTTGTATATGAGAGCTGGACTGAGCCAGTGTGACATCACGCATAGAAAATGGGTCACTTCTGGTTCCAGCAAAATAAGTCAATTCAGTTACTACGGATCTATGGCAGCCACTCTCACCAATCAGGAGTGAGCTTGTTGGAAGGGCACACCCCTTGAAAGTGGACTATGCCAAATTTATCAAATGTTTTGACTGCTGGATGTGGGCTCCACCTACTTTTATCGAAGCATGTGATTTGTAGGTGTGTGTACCCAGCCAGCAAGGCCACGCGGGCCCAATAAGGTTTAAAAGTCAGCTGAAAATTTAGAAAATCGTGAATAGGTTTTTCTACAGTGGCCCCACCTGTGTTTGCCCGCATTAACTTAAGTCAGAACTCCGTAGGTCAGATCGCTACGCTAGCCAGCCGCATGGTGGATAGCGAGAGCTAGTTGGGGCCTCAGTAGGTCGGCTTGCTACGCTAGGCAGCTGCTTGGTGGATAGCTTAGTGACTTAGCAAGAAGCGGCAGAGCGAGCTTGCTTTACTATTAGCTTTAGCAGGCACTCAATACGTTGGCTTGCTATGCTAATGAGTTAGTGAGGACTGGCAGAGCTAGCTTGCTTTGTTATTAGCTTAAGTGGGCCCTCAGTTGGTCTGCTTGCTACGCTAGGCAGCCGCTTGGTGGATAGCTTAGTGAGCTAGCAAGAACCGGTAGAGCTAGCTTGCTGTACTATTAGCTTAAGTGGGCACTCAATCGGTCTACTGGCTACGCTAGCCAGACATATGGTGGATAGCGTAGTGAGCTAGCGAACACTGACAGAACTACTTTTCTATGCTATTAGCTTAAGCAGGCACTCAATAAGTCAGTTCCCTGTGCTAGCCATTTGTGTGGTGGATAGCATAGTGAGCTAGTGATGACCGGCAGAGATATGTTGCTATACTGTTAGCTTAAGTGGGCCCTAAGTAGGTCAGCTTGCTACGCTAGGCAGCCGCTTTGTGAATAGCGTGGTAAGCTAGCAAGGACCGGCAGAGCTAGCTAGCTGTACTATTAGCTTAAGTGGACACTCAGTTGGTCGGCTCGCTACACTAGCCACACCCATAATGCCAGTAAATAACCTACATAACTTGAATTACATAAACAAATATAAAGGATTATCAAGAAAATGTTAAAAGGTTTCTCTGAGGCAGCGGGTACTTCCTGTTTGGAAGCCAGAGGAGCTCTCAGTCCAGTTCTCAGAAACAGTCAGTGGTTTCATACATTCAATGGCGACATCAGTGTTTAACAGAAGTGGAATTGCAAACAAACAGCAGTTTTTGTATCTCTGGTCGTCATCGGCTGCAAAAACAAACCCCTTCAGCTGAAACGCAAGAAAGTGCTGCGACTGTTTCAGATCCACAATAAAGAGCCACTCCAACCAAATGGGCTGCACAGTCCGCTCGCCAGACGAAAGCCGCCTCATTATTTTCTTTATTGCTGCATTGTTTTTCTGCCTCGTGGTCGGATGTCGTCTGGCTTCACCCATACAGAGTCCATACATTTTTGACTAATAGGTAAAGTAAATGTGATGTTAAAACAGAGGCTGTCAGATTCTGATTAAATGATTGTCTCTTAGCTTCCTGAGGATTCTGCTGCAGCCAGAAGAGACGAGAGGCTGCTCTGAACACGCTGATGAAGCCTGCTAGTTTGTGTTTGTTAGATTTAATAGGAGTGACTCATACCTCTGCTGCTTATATCCTTCAGGAACAGGAGAATGTTGCAGGCTTTTAGTGTTTCAGGCGCATTTAGTGGCATCTTATTCCTCAAATACCCTAAAGGTTTTCCATTGCGGGGGACATATAGAAAAACAACCTTCTTTGTTGTTGTTTATGAGCGTAATCTGCTGTAAAATGAAGGTGTTGCCGGCTGTCAGGGTAGTGAACGGAGGCTCGGAGTTTTCCGCGTGCAGCTGACTCTCGGAGCGGAACTTTAATTTGCAGGTAGTTTCCAAGTTTCTCACTCCAGGAGCGATGCCTCGTCGGCGCCATTAGTTACCTAACCAGCCCGAGTCCCGCCTGCAGCTCCTCACCGCTCTGCCATATGTGTGTCTCAGCTCATCTTGCTTCATCACTTGCTGACTTCCCCTCTTCTCTCGTTTAATCCGGTTTCTCCCTGACCTGCACGCGCGCGCTCAGTGCTTTTATTCTGAAAAACAGACTCTTTAGAGCAGGGGTGTCAAACTCAATCACACAAGGGGCCAAAATCCAAAACACACATTAGGTCGCGGGCCGAACAGGATAAACATTTATTGAACACTCTAAAACTAATTTATTAAAACTTAAAAAATGTAACTTTTAACATAGTTATGAACTAGATATGTAGCATGTGGTGATGCTAGTGTGAATGCTGTAAACTGAATTTGGCCGCTGAAGATGCTAGTGCTGATATTGAAGTTGCTGAAATTGATATTTAAAAACACTCAAGCTAATAGCTGAAAACGCTAAAGCTGAGAGACAGATAAAATATTAGCTAGCTGACAAATTAGCCGAAAAAACTAAAAGAAAAAAACTTAAGTCAATCAAAACAGCTAGCATGTAGCTGAAATATTAGCTAAACTCCAAAAATAGCCTAAAAATTCTTAGTAAATGCCAAAATAGTCCAAAAAACTAGGATTCCAATTTTTAGAATTGTAACTTTTTAACATAATTATGAATAATAAAAGGCAACAATATTATTCCAGAATAAATTAAGTTAAGCCTTAAATAACTTTCAATATTTTACTCTCCAGAAAATACATTTTGTTGAAATTAAACAAGAAAAAAATAGGCGAAAGATAACATCGGGCCATTAATAACAATGAAATAAAATGATCTGGAGGGCCGGATAGAATTACCCGGAGGGCCGGACTCGGCCCCCGGGCCTTGACTTTGACACATGTGCTTTAGAGGATCTTCCAACAAAACAAAGAGCTGATGCGAGACCATTGAGCTGAAGGACGGTGAACTCTCAGAGAGTGAAAGGCCTGAAGCTCTCTGGTTAACTACCTGTGATGGTTTGGCTCGGTAAAAATGCAAACAGAACCAGCCGTGCCGACAGAATCAGACTGACCTTCAGCGTCGATGTAAAAACTCTTGGATAATAAATTCAGTTTGTTTTCAGGCTAAATAAACCACGTCATGGAAAACACATCCGAATATTTTGAATATTGGAGACTCTTTTTGCAGGATTGTTGTGGTTTTTGTTCTCAGAGTGAATCCATCATAACTCCCACCACAGCAGGAAAATGGATCCTGATTGTGGAAGTAAGAATGAAGATATAAATCTGAGCGACTAAGTCATTTTCTTAGTGTAAAACTCTAAGTTATTTAATATTCTTGACTGGTGAAAAGGGAAGAGGACACACAAAAAAAATATATATATATATAATGTATACATCAATTGTCTCAGAATAGTTTTTTTCAGTATAAAAAATATAAAAAGATTTTTAGGACGTAGTTTCTGCAGAGCAGCAGAAGTTCATTAGAAATTCCCCGGCACTGGAAGTTTGTGCCTCCCCCAGATTATTTACATTTTTTTTTTGTCTGCTACTGATCAACAATGATTTAAACAAAGAAGTACTTTAAAATTAAAAAAAAAAAATGTCTTCATTTCCTTTTTATATCTGAGAGAAATGCCACAAGAACATGTGAAAAAATGGGATTTTCATCAGAGTGGATCTTTACTTCAATAATTCTTTTTTTAATACTTTGAAATGTAAAACAAAAAAAAATCTTTTGGAGATTACAAACTGTTGGGAACTTGAACAAAACTTACAAATTCTTACAAGAAGGTTTCATTAGAAGTGATGCAAGTAACCACGGCAACCAAGTCAGGCCTGCCTGCCTGCATGGTGCAATACTCTGAATTTAGGTGAAGAGGAGCTCTCAGAGGCTCACCTGGGAGGAAAAATACAATAAAATGGATTAATGAATCAATCACTTTGTGTTCGGAGGGAACTTTATGCTTTTAGTGAAGTTTTATGATAGTTTTTTTTCTTTCTTTGCTCTGGATTCACAAAAGCAAAACCAAAAAAAAAGTAAGAGTTTTCCTACATTTAAATGCATCTTTGAAAAGTTATAAATGAAAAGAAAAGAGAAGAATGACAGCATTAAAGGAAGAGTTTCTGAAGAGATTCTGTTGCTCAACTGAAATTTTAATTGGGCGTTTCTTGACGCGCTCGCTGCCCCGCGGTCGTGTAAACGCATCCTTACCACCGACTGGGAAAAGCAAACAGAAAGGTGTCTGAGGAGAAACGCAGCTTCGTGCTCGCTGAGCTCTGCTCTCTCTTTTTTTTTTATTTTTTATTTTTCGAGAACCTGCTTTTCCTGTGAACTCGTGAAAAAGTCTAAAAGACGACACCGCTGTGAAGCTGCGAGTCGGTTTCTCACATTTCGCTCGCAGCTACTGAGAGTGAAGGGATAAAAACACTGACACAGCTGTGCAGAACGGCGGAGAAAATAGATCTATGTTTGAAAGACGACCGACGCAAACGGGATTTCAGAAGACGGGCGTGGACGTGTGATGTGCATTTAAGTGACCCGCAGAGATGAGATAATCAGGTATTCTTGAGAAAAACGGTGTGTAAATACCTCCTGACTCTTCTCAGACAAACTCCTCTGGGAGTTGACATGGCCAGATTTGATTTTCGTCCCTTCTGATCTTTGCTGACGGATTAACTGATATTGCAGAATTTCATTTTACCCACTCAAACCTAATACCAGTGGTATTTACAAGCGCTGGCTGTGTGTGGGAGCGATCTGCCGTCTCGTCCTCGAGCTTCCCTCCCTCCGCCGTATAAAGTCGCGTTCGTGTTGGCGCTGGAGTCTGGGAAAGCGCGGCGTCCGCTGACCCAGGCTCTGCAGCTCGCAGCTTCCTGAGGAGCACAGATAAACCAGAACCTTTGCAGGAGTTGGAGGTGAAGCTCGCTTTTGGTTATGGATATGGTTACTCGCAGATGAAAACCACTCTAGATGCAAGGAAAACCAATTTCCCACAGTGTCTGCAGGAGTAATCCCAGATTTACAACATTTCATAACACTGTCCCAGTGAGACTCTTAATCTTCTGCTTTTCCACTCAGCAGGGCCAGGACAGGTTTGGCACATGCTAACTCCACATGAAAGCGGCACACGGATGAAAAAAAAGAACAAACTTTGCTCTAAAGCGCTTGCATTTTTTTTTTCAAGGTCACTTTCTTGCAGCTTCAAGTGAAAATGTTGAATGTGACTGCCTCAACACGGCCTCTGGATTTAAAAAAAAAATCTTTAAGTCATGTCAGTTGTTGCAAATTCCTTCATGCTTGTGTTGTCTACATCTCGACATTTCTTTTTTTATCTTCTGACTCTCTCCATCTCGTTTTCTCCTCAGGTTCGAGTTGTGATTGTCGATGAAAACGACTGCGTGCCAGAATTTCTCCAATCAATTTACAGCAAGGACGGCATACCGGAGACCGTCACAACAGCGACCTCTCTGATGCAAGGTGAGCAATTCTGAAAACCAATTCTGATCATTTCAATCTTCAACTCTGACTGCTTTAACAGAGTCTCAGCTTTTTTTTTTTCATTTCAATTCTGTGTTCAGTTATTTGTCGTAAAGGCAATCAAACTCTAAGGTTGGTCCCTTTAAATTTCCAGAAGGTGTTAAGGATGCACTGATTTGTTTTCTTGGTATTTGTCATTGCATTTTATTTTCAGAATCAATAAAAACAACATTTTTCTTCCACCAAAGCAATAAAAATCACTTGAAATAATCGCTGTTGGAGATCTTGAACATCAAACTTTAATTAAAAATAACACAAACTTTTGATAAATACCATTTAAAAATCTAGAACTAAAAAAAAAGTTATTTGGTATAAAGATTTTATACAAATTTTTTATCCTGTTGAAAAGTAACTTCCATTAATGATTCTTTCACTGCACCTCAAAATAGTGAACTTTAACTGGAATGTCTCTCAAAACTTATGAAGTAAAATATTGTATGTATACATCTCTTTTTTAAAAACTCTATTTAATAAATATGTTAAATAATGTATTTTTAAAACATGTAATTCTAAAATTGAGTTATTGAGTCCTTAAAAGGACATCCAAGTTGAAAAAAATTAAAGTAAAAAAAAAACAAACTTTTTTTTCCTAAAATAGTTTTTTGTTTTTTTATGTATTAACTGATGCACACCAGATAATAACAATTTTTTTTTATTTTCAAAAATGGAATTTAAAAAAAAATCTGATTACTATTTGGTGTGCACCACTTACTACTAAATAATGTTTCTCGTTATTAGCTGGTGCGCACCAGACAGTAACTGGTTTCTTTATTTTCAAAAATGGAATTAAAAAAAAATCTGATTACTATTTGGTGTGCACCACTTACTGATAAATAATGTTTCTCATTATTAGCTTGTGCGCACCAGACAGTAACTGATTTCTTTTCTAAAAATTGAGGTAAAAATACAAATTCTGGTTACTATCTAGCGTGCACCAGTTACTATCTGGTGGGGACCAGTTACTAAAAAAAAATCAGTTTAGTAGCTGGTGTGCACCACATAGTAACTTTGTATTTTCTAAAAATTGTAGTTAAAAAAGCCTGGCTAATATCTGATGTGAAACTGTTACTTAATGCAAATTTTTCTGGTTAGCAGCTGGTGCGCACCAAATAATAACTTTTTTTTTTTTCTAAAAATTGAAGTTAAAAAAAAGTTTAGTTACTATCTGGACCAGTTAGCAACCAGATTTTTTTTTTTTTTTTTTTAACTTCAGTGTCCCTTTAGGGGTCCTTATGGAGGAAACGTCAGTGTAAAAAACAACAACAAAAAACCTGCAAAGATAAATTATAAATGATCTCAATATTGGTAAACCGAATAGGTTTAGGGCAAGGCAAGTTTATTTGTATTGAATATTTCATGAGACAATTCAAAGAGCTTTACATAAAACATTAAAAGAAACAATCAAAAGAAACAGTAAATGTGTGATCATTAAAATAAAACTTAAAGAAAATAAAAAGATTTTAATTTAAAACAAGCATAGATAAACAGTACAGATGTAAACTTTTGAATCCATACTAATGAAATGCAGCTGAGAACAGGTGAGTCTTTAAATCCACTGAGTGTTTCAGCTGATTTAAGGTTTTCTGGAAGTCTTTTCTCCACAGATTTTAAAGCTGTTTATGTTTGATGCTAGAAGGCAATAAAAAACATTTTGTGTTTTCTTGTATTTTTATTGATCTGAACCTGTTGCAGCAGGAGGTTCTAATTTGACGCAAGGTGTGTTTTATTTTGAAATGAACTTGTAAAAGTAAATTGTTATATATAAAACATCTAACACAGTTATATAATTCAGTTTTTGCAAATACTTGAGGCTACGTTATATAAAGGAATAATTTAACGGATAAAAAAAGGTGAATAAAGTGTATTTTTGCTGGATTTTAGTCAATAGAAACTGAACCAAATAGATCTTTCAGTATTAAAGGTTGCTATTTTCAAGATTTGCTTTCAGTAATTAAATGAGAAAAAAACGTAAATCTCAAAGGTTGAGTTGAAGTTGAACTTTTTTGCTTTCTTCGGCTTTTCTGTGATCAGAATTTTGCTTGATTCCACCAAAACATGGGGAGTATTTTTGTCATCAAACTGTTTTGTTTTTTTTTTTTTAATACAGCTTTTTGGACATCTCAAAAAAGAACATTTATCAGGATAATTTCAAAGTGCTCATCTCACCAATCTCACCTAGAAATTAGAATTAAGCGAAGCCGACGTTTTTCAATCCAACTCTATATTTTGATCCTGCCTCTCGATAAGGAAAAGCCCCAACCTAATTAAATTCTGCTGGTAATTTATTACACAAACTTACAAAAGAATTGGTGTAATACCTGCAGCGCCTCCTGTCTATCAGTCCAGGCAGGAAGACTTGTTCACAGTAGCTTCTGTCTGAAAAACCGGATTATTCTTTCAACGGCTCCAGATGAAAAAAGCGATGTGTAAAATGTAATTAACTGCTCACTTACGGAGCACAGGTCTGCTAACCGTAGGCTAAAAAGCACTTTTATCCTGACAGACAGGCCATGGAAATAAAAAAAACCTACATGCGGCATGTAAATTATTTATGACAGTCGTGACACCTCGTTGGAAATGCTCATTAACTTTGACTTCAGGCAGAAAACTTGTAGGAGAGATTCACATCTCCGAGTGAAGCAGCTTTAACACTGCACGCTTGTCTTGCTGATGGGTATTATCATCATTGCTATCATCTGCTCTGCTGCCATTGTTATCACTACTACTAAAAAAAATGAACTCCAATAAGTTTATTCCCCCTTTTTTTTAAGACTGCAGGAAAACTCGCTTGTTTTCCCTCCAGAAATGTTCAGGTAACAGATGGAGCTGTTCACCCTGAAAGCCAAAACGCTGTCATGAGATGAAGCCCCAAAAGTTTGGTTTATTTCTGGTTTATGAGAGTCAGATTTACTTGATTTTTATTCTTTTAATGATCAGCTGTAGTAGTAGGTAGGAGGTTAGTTTTCTCTGGTTTTTGTCCCAAACTTTATTAAAAAAAAAGTAGATTCACAATGCTGATAAACCAGTTTAATAACAACAACTTAAAGAACTGCTGAACTTGAATAAATAGTTATGGAACAACACTTAAGGGAGACATAAAAATGTGGACTAAAGTGTTTGCTTTTATAAAAAGAAATTAAAAGCATAAATAAAAATGGGTCCACACAGAGGCACAATTTCTTCTATTTTTTTTATTTTAAAGAGCTGACGACGGAAGATTTTTTTTTCTCTCAACTTTCCTTATTTAAAAAAGAAATTCAATTTGCCCTCCCCCCATTACCTTATTAACTGCCACACCCCCTCTTGCCCCGTCAGCACAGGCAGAGCTTTAAAGGGTCACCAAACCCTCAATCAACTTTTTTTTGTCCGTTGACCTCTATAAATTAGAATTTAAAAAGTTCTTTTTTTTTTTATAATTTAAAATAAACTACCTAAAATTATAGTCTAAAACATTATTGTGTCTAAAACTACATTTTTTGTGCTACAGCCGAATACAGGTTTGGTAACGAGGTAATTTCACAGTCGAATTTGTGTATGGTTTCAACTCTGGGTCTTTAAGAAATCTATTTTATTGTTCACGGGGCTGTTTTTGGGTCTAAGGGTCAACTCGGGTCGGGCTTACCAGTAATTAAAACCTTGCAGGCCCTGGCAATTTTGTAAATTCATTTTAATGTCGGGCGTTTTTACTTTGGTCAACACGGGTCAACATTTTTGAATTTATTTTTAATCATTTCAAGATTGGTTACGTGTTCTCAATCCGCTCAAGTAATCACCAAATTCGGTTCAACTTGGGGAGCTCTTGGTTGTTGTTGCTCAAATGAGACCTTAAATAAAACGTTTGGTCGCTGTGTGTGGAATTTGGGTGGTATTTAAGATCCCAAATGTATAAGACAGTTTTACTTTTTTACGAGAATATTTGGAGGAATTTATGAACATTTTATACTAGTCACAACATTACAGTTCACAAACTACAAAATTACAAATGTCAAAACCTTTTGTAGCAATTATAAACACATTATCAATTATTACAAACACTTTTACAAGTCTTTTAAACATTTAATGTATCACACTTTTGTTCATCAAACAAATTTACATTTACAGAAACAATTTTACAATTTATAAAAACACTTACAATTATTAAAACACTTTACAAATTTTTAAAACACATTTACAAAGTCAAAAAAATTTTACATTTATAAAACACTTTTACAAGTTTATTAAAACACTTTTACAAATTTATAAAAACACATTTACAAGTTTATTAAAAACTTTTACAAATTTATAAAAAACATTATACAAGTTTATCAAAAGACTTTTACAAATTTATAAAAACACATTTACAAGTTTAGTTAAACACTTTTACAAATTTATAAAACACATTTACAAGTTTGTCAAACACTTTTACAAATTTATAAAACACATTTACAAGTTTATTAAAACACTTTACAAATTTTATATTAAAACATTTTTACAATTTATAACATTTACAATTTTAAAATTAATAACTTTACCAGAACATAGATATAAAAACACATATATACATAGTCCATACAAAACACTTTTTTACAAATTTATAAAATATTTCATTTATCACGCTAATTATCTCAAGCATGTAAATTTTCATAACTAATAAAAATTTTAACTACATTACGCAATAAAGTTATAAATATTAAAACCACTTCTATTTACATCATTTAATTATAAATGAGTTCTCAAATTTACAAGATTTAAGTTTAAACTAACATTTTATTAAAAAACACATTATAACAAGTTAAAGTTTATAAAAGACCTTTACCTAAATTTTTTTAAAACAAGAGTTGTTTTACAACTTAGGTTATTAAGAAACACTTGAATTGTGACAAATTTTGGAAAACAACAGTTCACCAAGTTTGGTCACACTTTTACAATTTAATAAAACAAATGTGTGTAAATGTGTTGCTGGCCGTGCACCTCTGCTAAAAGATTGTGCTGTAAAACTATAGGAATGTATGACAAAGTTTTTTTAAACTGTTTTGGTGACGCAATTTGTTTGGCACCATTCCCGGCCACCGTACAGAACACTTACAGTGAGTAGATTATGATTGGCATACGATGGTATATAGGATATGAGCATATAATATATTGAATACTTGAAGTCCAATGAGACAAATATTTTGTGAAATTGGGCTATATAAATATAAATGATTTCAATTATATAATCAGCATGTTGAATTTTCCTAGATATTATTATTTTTTAACTAATAAATTCTTGTTTCTACAAACTGTTTTATATTTATATTTTTCTCCGCCCACAGATTCCTTCCTTATTATTTTTCTTCACGTGCTCATGAGTGAGAAAATGACAACTATTTTAAACAAACTAATTTAAAAGTGACTCATGACTAGTTTAACCAACTCACTCGGTTCTCTGCGCCTCAAGAGTTTGTTAAATTCCGAGTAAAAAGTGGATTTTAGTGCTTGAGGTGAATGTGCAGAAGGAACAGGTTGAAGGAGGGAGAAGTGTGATGTGGAAAGCTCAGCAGGCCCTCAGCCTGCAGCCCTCAACAGGTGCAGCGGGGAAGGTGAGATGTTTACCCCTCCCGCGCACGTGTGTGCACGTGTGTGCTGGCCGTGCACACTCAGTCTCAGAAAGATTTTCTGCTAAAACTTAACGGGGCAGGAATGTCAGTGAAGGCAATATGATTTTTAATTTACTGTTTTCAAATCACAAAAAGAGGGAAAAAACAAATCTGTATTACTGTACAGATTTTATGTTTCAGTCCATGGATCGATTGGCAGCTGACCGTGAAGGAAATTATCTTTTATTTTGAAAAATTTACTACATTGTCTTAGCTTCACTTTCAGTCACTTGAGATAAAGTTTTAGTGGAGTCAAGACCACGTCTGAAAAATCTTTTATTCTGAAAAATCTTTAGGTTTAGAAGACAACAGGATTCTCATTTTTGTCACTTGATCGCTAAAAGTTTTCTCAGACGAGAAACGTTGTGTGTGGAAATATAGATTTATTGCTCGAGGTGATTCCTGCATATCAAACTTGTTTGTATTGGTAGATGTTTTACTATTGTTATTATGCTGATATTATGAATATTAATAAAGTAGTGTTGCGTTTAAGTTTACTGTTCCTTTATTTTCATTGCTTTTGATCCACATGATTCAATTCAAGTTTCAGTCTGCACATTTATTGAGAAATACAATAATATTTTATATATATATGTTTTGAATATTTTCACATTAATCTGATATAGTTCACATATTGTAAAATGTATTAATTAAATAATAATGAGAACAAATGTTACACTAAAAAATATCTCCTTCAAAGAGTTTGGAAAATTCATATAGAGATGTTAATTTAATCAGTAATTTATGTTTAGGTCAACCAAATGTTAGCATTAGCAGCCCTATGGGAAATCTCATTATACGTTAGCATCAAGCTAACAGCCTTTAGCATTATGCGTTACTTTGATCTCTACTTTTATGGATCGATTATTGATCTATTAACTTAGGTCGATTAATTGATTTAATTAACCCATCCCGACACATTAGTCCAGTACTAATATCTCTTGACTGACTTCCTGTTTCCCAGAATGCTCTGCTGGTTTACACGTCTCTCTCTGGCCTGGCACCCCAGCCCATCTCTGACATGCTTGTTCCTCAGCGTCTGTGAACCTCAGGTCGAGGTCTTCTTCAGGTTCCAAGAGGCAGCTTGACAGGATTTTGTCTTAAAAGTATTGTTCATTAAAAGTGTGAGAAAGTCTGAAAAAGTTTCAATCTGGGCTGAAAACTTTCGTATTTATAAATGCATTTTAAAATATAAACTCTTATATTTTTATGTTTAAAATGATTTTGAAATTTCCGTCTTTTAATCTAATTGATTTAAATGATTTTGGTTATGTTAAATAATCAATTTGTATTTCTTTTTTTATATTGGTACAGAACTTTGAATGGTCCCTTTTTTGTCCACATATCAACCCTTAATGAGACCTAAAAAAGACTTTTAAAAGCAGCAAACTTCACTCCAACCATCTTATTGGACGTCTAAAATATTCTTTTTTTCTTTTTCCAAACCTTTGAAACATACTAATCTTCCTGTTAATTAAATGCGTTAAAAAAGATTAGAGTTAGATAGAAAGGAATCAGCAGTAAGGAGGTAAAAAAGAGGCTTTTAGCTTCATTTGCTTAATTGTGTGCTTATAATCTCACAATGGTTGAGCGGTAACGCACCAGGCGAAACCTTCAGCAGCGCCCGTGTTCAATTAGGCGTTAATGGAAGCAGTCAGTCAGCTCTGACTTAGAGCGCCGATGGATACGAAGACGTGATCAAAAAGACCTGCAGACGGGAGGAAAGGTGAACTTCAGTTTTATGGTTTAACCCGGTTGTTTACTTTAACACATTTTTCACAATAAAAGTTTACAAAGAAGAAAATTTGACTCCGGAGGACAATCAGTTTGAAGATTAAATGAACGAAAACAAAGATTCTTCAAAACTTCAAATCCAGATAGACCTGGATGTTTAAGTAAACTTCCTGTTCCTGATCTAAGAAGAGTCCATCATCATCAGCAAAAGGCTGAACCGAACAGAACCGGATCACTGAGCTCATCACCTGTAAATGAAACGAACAGGAAGGAAGCAGAAGTCAGTGGTCACCGCTTTTATCAGCAGCTAAAAAATGATGGGGGGGGGGGGCAGAGAGGGGCAAAGGGGCAATTCATGGTTTCAAAAGTAGAGCTGTGAGCATTAACGCACACAATTAATCGAAAATAATTAACTTTTATTAATGCGAATTAATCACACCTCGCTAGAAACAGTCTTTCACTTCTGGAAGATTCAGGTTTTAACCAACTCATATCATGGTCACTTACAAAATAAAATATATTCAATCGGTTCTTAGTACTTCAATCTTGTTTTTTTTTTGTTTTGTTTTTTGGTTTAGATCGCTTTTTCTTATGTCTGTATATCAGCATCTCTGTTTTCTTGAAGTAATACTGCAAAAATAAAAGTCTTTACAGTTCTGCTTATACTCATGATGTGTTTTACTCTTCTAGGTTAACATTTGATGAATTAAAAATTTCAGAAAAAGAAATGAAGGGAAAATTTTCTTTCTGGCCTGTTTTTGTTCAAAAGCTGCATATTCACATATAAAATGTACCTGTTAAAACATTATTGTTCATGATTAATCACAATCCAAAAGTGTGATTAGTCTAATTATTTTTTCTTAATCGATTGACAGCACTAATTAAAAATAAATGCTCTAAATTTACAGTAATGTGTGTGATTTCATGCTATACCTATTCACAAATAACTGCAACTAGTGTAACTGATAAAAAAATTAATCGCAACTAATTTCTCTCTAGGTTTGTGATTAAATAGTTACATTTTTTAATTAATTTCCGGACCTAAAATGTTTTTTCTTTAAAAAGGAAGATTAAAAAAAATATATAAAATAGTTTTTTTCTCACAAAGATGGAGTTTTCCCACATTAATAAAAAAAATCCTAATATCCCAACATTGTTTTTATCTATAATTGGTTCAGAAAAGCATAAAGGCTCACTTGATCAAACTTCTAAATGAAAACTCATCATTGGAAGTAAAAACAGTGAAACTGACGTTACCAATTCTGCACAAAAGGTGCACTTTTTTCTACACTTCATGTGTTTTCTGAGGTTTACCCCGCTGAAAAAGAATAAAAAAGAAGATCAAATTGTTATTTTTACAGCTCTAACCCAATTGTTGGAGTTTAGTCTGACAGGTAAATAAAAAGTGATACAGAACAGAAAGGATTCTCAGTCTGCCAGACTCCGATCAGACACTTTTATCTAAGATGTGGTAACACAAAAAACAGAAATCCAAATCTTCTATTTTTCTACCTTATCTGGAAAAAGAAAGAAAGACTTTAAAAAATGGATTCTTCCAGACCCAGTATCTCTTGCAGAACAACTTTTCTTGCAGAAGTTCTGTTTGGGTCATTATGACTACAGTGTTCTGAGAGCAGGAGACAGAGTTCTGCAGAGTTTTATTGCAGTTCATGTATTGCTTTATTTACCCTGATACCATAAAAAGCTCATTAGGAATAAATACAGATGATGTGATATTTGCTATTAAATCTGAGTTCTGCCGTTTTCTTAGATCTTTTAAAGCTAGCACCGGTCAGTGTCACACTCGATTCTAGTTTCTAACCAGTTTTTCACACCATCAGTCTCACATTAGACCCTTAATACTGTCTTCTTTTTCTATTTGTTTCCAACTGTTTCACTGGATTTTTCTTTGTATTTTGAAAAGCAAACTTACAGTAAGATAAAAAGACAAGGACCATCAGCTTCACATATATTTGTTATGTACTGGTAGAAAGCGCTATACAAGTATACGCCATTTACCATTTACCATTTTACTGTGGCCGACACGGCTCACATAAATGCAAAAGACACAACCCCATGTTAAAAGCCTTTCTGTTGTGTTGTGGCTTTTGTCGTCACGCTTCAGCTTTTGTCGTCACGCTTCAGCTTTTGTCGTCATGCTTCAACTTTTGTTGTAGTGTTTCAGCTTGTGTTGTCGTGCTTCAGCTTTTGCTATCATGCTTCAACTTTTATCGTCACACTTCGACTTTTGTCGTCATGCTTTGACTTTTGTCGTCGGGGTTCAGCTTTTGTCATCATGCTTCAGCTTTTGTCGTCATGCTTCAGCTTTTGTCGTCATGCTTCTGCTTTTGTCGTCATACTTCTGCTTTTGTCGTCATGTTTCGGCTTTTGTCGCCATACTTCGGCTTTTGTCGTCATGCTTCAGCTTTTGTCGTCATGCTTTGGGTTTCGTCGTCATGCTTCAGCTTTTGTTGTCGGGCTTCAGCTTTTGTCGTCATGCTTCAACTTTTGTCGTCATACTTCTGCTTTTGTCGTCATGTTTCGGCTTTTGTCGCCATACTTCGGCTTTTGTCGTCATGCTTCAGCTTTTGTCATCCTGCTTCGGGTTTTGTCGTCATACTTTTGGTTTTGTCGTCGAGTTTGTGTGGTTGTGGTTCAGCTTTTGTCATCGTGCTTCTACTTTTGTTGATGTGATTTGGCATTTGTTGTTGTGTTGTGTCTTTTGTATTTTTGTGAGCCATGTAGGCCACCGTAATTGCCTACGGTGTCTACATAGACAAAGGCAGTTGCAATCAAAATTGAATGCTCAAATTTATATTCAATCTTTTATAAAATGTTTTCATTCTAAATAACTCACAATTTTTTTGACATTCTCTGTTTTTTGTTACTTTCTAATAATTAAGTTCAGAAAAAGTTGGTTTTTGTTTTCAGTGTTTAAATTCTTACAAATAAAAAATAGAAATAATAAATATTTTATGAGAGTCCCAAACATAAAGGGAAACGACAACAACAGATGATGAGTTTTGTAGGAAAAGCCAACAGGATGTGGAGAAATCAAGATGAATAAAATCCAGAAAATGATCAAGTAACTTGAAGAGCACAGAAATTAAATTTAAGGAAAAATATTAGGGTTCTTGTGATGAAAGATGGAGCAAGAAAGATGCTAAGAAGTATTAGAAACACACAAAAGATGGAAAGTTTACCCTACGGAGAGGTTGGATCAAGAAAGAGTGAAAGTTGTGTCTCATGCAGCAGCAAGAGGGCGGAGCCTTTCTCAATTTAGACGAAATCTGCCCAAATATTTAATGACCAAATGTGGTTTAAACAATTAGCAAAAATACATTCAGGTGTGCTGTAAACTAAAGGTAAATGAAACAAATGATGAAGATGCACTCAGCTCTTCAGAACAGTGTGAAAATGAGGTCAAAGCAGGTCGCCGTGGGTGGAAAAAAGCATCAGGCATAACAAGATTGAAAGAGAAAATGATGGGGATTGTTCAGAGAAGGTGTGAAAAGATGAATCGCTGGAGCTGAAGACGTTGAGAGTCTCCTTGAATGTGAAAAAGAGCAGAAACAAGAAGACCAGAGGGGAGCTTTTCAGCCGAAATGCTTTGAGGAGGAGCCACAGCTGATCCACTGTGGTCAAAGTGTCGCTACCAACAAGAAGAAAAACATTTGAAGTGATGGAACAGAAAATACAGTTAAGAAAGTTGGATGGGAGGAGCTTAACCACCAACAAGAACAAAAGACAAGTTTTCATAACCAGATTCTGCATCATTTATCTTCCACTTGAGTCTGCACTGAAGTTTTTTAATTCCTTTAATAAGCTTTTTGTTCACTTGACTTCCTTAAAACAGTTAATTTGCAGCAGTTTAGAGTTCCCTGTGGCTTTATGACAATAACAAATTAGACTTTGTTAGTTGAAAGAAACAGTTTTTGGTTATTTATTAAAGCCTACACATGTATTATTCATTTGCATGTGTGCGTCCGCTTTGTGTGTACACACCAGCTAAATGCAATGTAAGGTAAATTGGAGAATTGAACGTTTGATGGGGAAATGTTCTTGTTAGTAAAAAATATGCTTATTCAAATCCCTGGTGGTCCTTTCACTTTTAGCAAAGCAATCAATTTGAGGCCGGCGCGTCCCGGCTGCATGGATTCCCGATGCTGGAAGAAGAAGAAATATTTGAAAATGACTGTGTTTTCCAGGCCTGGTGTGTAGCTAGCAGTTACTGCCCCACCCAAGCAGGCACTTATAGCAGCGGGGGCTTGGCTTCTTCCATCATCACTGTGGCCTAACAGCAAAACCGCTGAGGGATCTAAATATTCATGATCAAACACCTTTAAATGTGAGCAAAGCTCTTCTGTTGGCAACATGGTGGCAGAAACACAATGCTTTGAATTAAACATTCTTGTTGGTTTGGCTCTAAAACGATTATGTTTCTTTAGAAAACGCCTAAAAAAATAGTAATTTTACTTATGAAATGTATTTATTTTTTTGTAAATTTGGCCTAAGATCCTGAAAATCAGAAATATGAGGTAATTCCCAAATATTGTGGATATATGGCACCATTTTTTAAAAATAATCTTGTTGGAACGGCACCATGTGCATCCCTTATGTATTGTGCTGGGCAATATGGGGAAAAAATTATATCACAATCTAAATTATTTTATATCACAAAAGCGATATACATAATGATAAATTATATCTTCAACTATATTCTGAAAAAAAAATTTATAGTTTACTTTAATGACTATTTTAAGTTACAAATTACTTAATAGTCACAATTGAGAAACAAACATTAGTGCAGCAAAGAATAGAATAGAATAGAATAGATTTATTTAGTCATTGTCACATGTACAACGAAATTTAAAAGTGCTCACTAATCAGTGCATCATTCATACTTTTCCAAGGGAATAATAAATAAAAGTAGTTTAAGAATAAAAATAAATAAATAAAACAGAAATGCAAAATACATAAAAAATAAGAGTAAGATAAGTATATAAATAATCCTAACATAAAAACAGTAATAAAAAGCAGAAATAAAATGAGTAATAAATAAGTCATCAAAACATTAGCAAACCTACAGACAATCAAAATAAATCGAACTAGAAAAGTTGAATTACCTGGGATAATGCTAGTGTAAATGCTTTTGGCTGAAAGTAGTCGCAGGAAGATGCTGAAGCTTTTTGCTGAAAATAGTGATGTAATTTATTTTAATTTCTGAAGGGATTTACTGAAAATGGAAAAGATTTTTTAAAAATATCAAATTTGCTAAAAGACTGGACATTTTGTTGAAGAACCATGAAAGAGTGTTGATCTAAATTTCTGAAAAATTGAAGTAAAAATATTTAAATATCCCAGATACATGGCAATTAGGTAAAAAATATGTAATGTGTTGCTTTTAAATGAGTTAAACTCTAAATTATCCAAAAAAACAATGATGGATGCCAATTGGCCCAAAAAAAAAACAAAAAAAAACCTAGCCCTTTGCTTAAATACTAGCTAAGCTCCAAAGTAGCCTAAAGTTCCTCAGTGAACTAAATTAGCCAAAAATGTTAGCATGTTGCTAAAAAAAGTAAATCTAAAAAAACATATTCCCTAAGTTAGCCATAATGTTAGCATAATGCTAAATATTAGGCAAACTCCAAATTATCATAAAAAAACTAAGTAGATGACAA
The DNA here is from genome assembly GCA_003999625.1 of Oryzias javanicus. Lineage (NCBI taxonomy): Eukaryota > Metazoa > Chordata > Actinopteri > Beloniformes > Adrianichthyidae > Oryzias > Oryzias javanicus. The sequence goes on from CM012439.1 coordinate 37,354,599, forward strand.
ATTAGCATAAAAGCTATCTTGTTTCTTAAATACTTGCTAAACTCCACAGTTAGCTACAATAGTTAAAAACGTTAGCCTGTTGCTAAAACAGAAGCTATACTATAATTTAGCCTAAAATAACCTTAGTAGATAACAAATTAGCCAAAATGTTAGCATGTTGCTAAAATATTAGGTAAACTCCAAATTAGCATAAAAAACTAATTAGATTCCAAATTAGCCTAAAAGCTAGCTCTTTGCTTTAACATTAGCTAAACTCCAAAATAGCCTACATTTCTTCAATAAACTAAATTAGTCAAAATCGTTAATCTGTTGCTAAAATAGAAGCTAAACTTTAAATTAGCAAAAAGGCAACCCACGTTTACTGGGAAAATAACAAATATATGAGCCCATTCATGTTTAAAAAAAAAAAACAAAAAACACAAATAAGTCGCTCTTGTCCTGAATATAAGTCGCGCTCTAGGCTAAACATGAAAAAAAAAAAAACTGTGACTTATACTGATACGGTATGTGCTTAAATAAGCTTTTATCCAGTTTTTAAACCATTTTTCAAAACTAGAACACAAAAATGTCCCTTAATTGTTCTTTGTTTCTTATCTACAGACCTTCAGTTGTATTTATCCCAATGACTTCCACTGGAATTCTCTTTTCCGTGTCTTGCAGACTCAATTGTCTTCTAATGGTGGTCGATGTCAGCGACTCTTATCTTTAGAACATCACTGATTACCAAAGCAGTTCACAGATCCTAGAAAGAACCGGCTTTCAAATCGTTTATGTGGTGTTTTTTACAGTTTTACTTGAGATTTTGTAACTTCTCCTTCCATGTTTTTGCTCTCGTCTTCAGTGTCGGCCAATGACTGTGACTCTGAGGAGAACGCAGAGTTGACCTATTACACCCTGAGTCCAGATTTCACCATCTCCCCTCACGGGACCATCTTCCCCGCCGGTCCTCTGGACTTTGAGCGTCCCAACCACCTGTACGAGTTTGTTGTCATGGCCGTGGACAAGGGGGAGGTGCCCCGAACAGGAACGACCACGGTACGGATACGAATGGTCAACGTCAACGACGAGGCACCAGAGTTTTCCCAACAAATGTAAGTGAGAATAAAACTGGACTCGGCTTTTCAGGGTGTTTGTTCTCCACATTGGATCTGTCCTACGGGGGAGAGGTGAGCTGCAGACTAGAACTGCCACGATTAGTCGACTAATCGATGACTAATCGACTATTAAAATAGTCGACGACTAATTTAATAGTCGATTAGTCGTTATTTTATAATATATGGAGTCAGACTGTAGTAAAGTTGAAAGTTATGACATTCTGCTAGCTTTTTAGACTATTTGGGCATTTATTAAGGGTTTTCAGGCTATTTTGGAGTCTAGCTAATATTTTAGCTTCATGCTAGCTATTTTGGCTAATTTAGTCTTTTTCAGTTTTTTAGGCCAATTTGGAATTAAGATAATATTTCAGCTACATATTAGCTCTTTTGGCTAATTTGGGATTTTTTCAGTTTTGTAGGCAAATTTGGAGTTTAGCTAATATTTCATTTACATGTTAGCTAGCTAATTCTAAATGTTTACAGTTTTTTAGGCTAATTTGGAGTTTTTCTATTATTCCAGCTACATGCTACCTATTTTGGCTAATTTGGAATTTTTACAGTTTTTTTTGGCTAATTTTGAGTTTAGCTAATATTTCAGCTACATGTTAGCTTGCTAATTGTAAATGTTTACAGTTTATTAGGCTAATTTGGAGTTTTGCTATTATTTCAGCTACATGCTAGCTATTTTAGCTAATTTGGGTTTTTATTTACAGTTTTTTAGGCTAATTTGGAGTTTAGCTAATATTTCAGCTACATGCTAGCTATTTTGGCTAATTTGGAATTTTTACAGGTTTTTAGACTAATTTGGAGTTTAGCTAATATTTCATCTATATGCTAGCGATTTTAGCTTATTTAGGATTTTTTTGTTTTAAAGCTAATCATATTTCAGATTTTCTTTACATCCACTTTGTCCATGATCCGATTAGTCGACTAATCGGAAAAATTAATCGATGATTAGTTGACTATTAAAATAATTGTTTGTGGCAGCCCTACTGCAGACTCAGCCGCACTCAGGAACCATTTGGTGGTTTAACCTCCCAGTCTGACCCCTTAAAGTCCCATTCCAAGAATATTTTAGTCTATTAAGAAAAATGATCGTTTGATCATTTTTTAGTCAAAATCTGAAAGCTTTTGTTGTTTTTCAGACATAGTTTCTGCAGAGCAGCATGAACTCATTAGCTCTGGGTTGTGGGCGGGACTGTTGGCATGAAAGTTGGTGTCCTCTATTTTCCCATTAGCCCTTTTTTTTTTTTTTTTTTTTTTTTTTAAAACACACTGTGTCACTAGCTTACAGCCCCTCACAACCCGAGCAGTATCAGAGCTATGCAGCCGTACAGTTTAGACCAGCAAGTTTGGAGTGGAGGGCCAAATTAAGAACTCCACATTAGACTTTTTTAAACTCTAATCACTAAGTATCATTTGTACAGTTAACAGAGCATCAGAACTGTAACGAGTATCCAGGTGCTCAAGTATTCGCGATCTGCTCCCGAAAATTCGAGTACGAATATTCGCGACGTCCAAGATCGCTGATTTGCGATCTTTATAAATATGGTAAATTTTTGTAAAATATGATCAAAATATTATCTGGTAATGATGTATTTTTCCTCTGGAATGCAGATTAATGTAGGATTTTGAGTTTACGAACTAAAAGAAGGCCGAAAGAGTAGTAACAGGAAGTAAACAAACATCTTCGTGACGGAGAAACTTCCGGTTTTCAAAGTAAAACTAGCGAGAGCTTTTTCTGTTCAAAAACTGAGACTGAAGTTCTGTTCACTGACATAACTTCTGAAAAAATGAATTAACTTTAACATCAGAGCTTTAGCTCCAGTGGTTACATTCTTTTGGTTATGATAACTCTTCAAAAGTTGACGAAATTCAAGAAACTCCATCTTATTCTGAAGAAACGCAGCCTCACGCTGGTGAAAGGAGGATGTAATCAACGTGAATCAGATGATTCTGCTGCGGAAAAAAAAAATACTTTTTTCACACGGGCTGTACACTGAAAAATATTGAAGAACTTTGAGGATTAAAAAACTGTGGGGAACATTTTCAAGTTTTGTTGTTAATGTTAAATGATAAAAAACAGCAGTGATTGTTCTTCTTTGTATCTTGTTTATGTTACTGCTGAACAACCAGAAGGTTGACAAAAAAAAGTTTAAAATGGAAAACAAAATTTCTTTCTATCTGAATCTTTTGTTTTGTTTTTTTAATCAGTTTTGTTGATTCTGATCTACTGTTCTATATAAAGGCATAAATGTTGGTGATTCAATACAAATAATTTCAATTTTCCTCCATCTAGTAAATATTCACATAGCGATAAACATAATATTAAAAAGTAAGAATCGTGGGTCGATTCCTGAATCATATCAGATCTCCACCTGAGCAACGATCCACAGCCCTAATCAGAACAAACAGAGCAGGATTTGGAACTTGTTTTAACTTGAAATATGATCATTTTGGACAACATGTGAGCTGCTTTCAGCATTCCTTCTTTTACAAACTCCCCGTTACTAAAGGGCTTTTTATGTTGGTGTTGTGCCAAGGTTCGTTCCCCCTGCCAAATTTTGTTTCCCTGCTTTTTTGGCATCGTTTATTTCTTTTCACAACACTCATATTTTCCCCCAAAAACAGTTAAAAGAATGTGGATTATTACAATAAACTTTATTCTGAGGCTTTGGGGAGTTTATTGCCATATTTGCATATTTTTCCACTTATTCTATGTAAAACAACAAAAGATTTTTGAGTTTAAAAAGTGACATTTGTTTGGCTAATTTAGGGTACGCATGTAACAATGAACAATTAATGAATAGTTGTTGCTTCTGTCAAGACATGAGTGAGGACTAGGGCTGTAACGAGTATCCGGGTGCTCGGGTATTCGCGATCTGCTCCCGAAATTTTAAGTACGAATATTCGCGACGTCCAAGATTGCAAACTCGCGATCTTTATAAATATAGTTAATTGTAGTAAAATAGTGTCAAAATATGATCTGGGGACGATGTATTTTTGCTCTGAAATACAGATTAATGTTGTTTTTTTAAGCTTACGAACTAAAACAGAGCCCAAAAAGCAGCGGTACCGCCACCGAAAGTAAACATCTTAGTAGCAGTGAACTTCCGGTTTTCAAAGTAAAACTAGCGAGAGTTTTTTTTCTGTTCAGAAACTGAGACTGAAGTTCCGTTCTCTGACATAACTTCTGAAAAAATTAATTTGTTTTAAAATAGGAGCTTCAACTCCAGTGTTTATATTCTTTTGGTTATGATAACTCTTTAACAGTTGACACAATTAACGAAACTCCATCTTATTCTGAAGAAACGCAGCCTCACGCTGCTGAAAGGAGGATGTAAATCAACGTGAATCAGATGATTCTGCTGCGGAAAAAAATAATTTTTTCACACGGTCTCTGCACCAATTTGTAAAGCTTAGAACGTGAAATATTGAAGAACTTTGTGGATAGAAAAACTGTGGAGAGAATTTCCAGGTTTTGCTTTTAAATGATCCAAAACATCAGTGATTTTTATCCTTAATTTGTATGTTTCTGTGAACTTAAACAGAAGATGGTCAATAGAAAAAAAAGTTTAAAATGACAAACAGCATTTCTTTCTATTTGAATCTTTGTGTTTTTTAATCAGTTTTGTTGATTCTGATCTCCTGGTTTAAATAAAGGTATAAATAATGATTAAATATAAATAATTTCAATTTTCATCCATCCAGTAATAAGACATTCACATAGCAATAAACATTATATTATAAAGTAAGAATCGTGGTTTGATTCGTGAATCGAATTGGATCTCCACCTGAGCAACGATCCACAGCCCTAGTGAGGACAGACGCAGAAGCAGAGTGATCTATAAGAATGTTGTTTTATTCTTTTCTTCTACTTATTCATCTGACAACGAGCGGAGGGAAACAGGGAGCTTATAGCAGAAAACAAGACAGTCAAACACAGGTGTATTCATTAAGAGGGCAGGAGGAACAGGTGGAAAGAGGAAGGAAATCACCTGTAACATGAGTGAGGTAAGAACAAAAGGTGGAACAGAAACACTCTACATCCGGCCCCAAACGCCACACTGGCAGACTGGATCCGCTACAAAAGGAGAAAATAAAGAATATGGTTTAATGTATTTATTTTGATTCTGTATTCATTAAGGTAAGACTAATCGGTAAGAATAAAAATTACGTTATATTTGTCTTTGAAACTTTTAAGTATATTACAACAATAGAGTTTTGGAAAACCATAAAAAATTAAAGAGAAACGGTAAAGAGTTTTAACTCTTTAACACCGAAGCATCAAAATGTCTGTCTGGACTTTTCTGCTCATTTTGACTATGAAAGAGTCAAAAGATGTCCGACAAATGTTTGGTGTTGCTCCTTTTTCAAGACACTGAATCTTCAATATATTTTATTATCATTTTACAATGTTTTTTATTTCATTATAGTGTTGGACCAATTCAAATTGTAACAAAAAACACAAAATGAAATGTGATTTTTTTTAAGAACTTTTATTGAGAAAAACTGTGCAAACGTACAAGGACAACAGGTTTTGATTGTTAAAACTTCTTTGTCAAGTATTAAACTATTTACAACAGAATGTTTTATCTTTCTCTCTAAATCTCCAAAAAACAGTGCATAAAATGGCAAATATCTCTAAAGAGGGCAGTTCTGTCCTCTTTGGCTCCTCAAAGGTCTTGGTGATGCTGTCACTCTTCCAGAGAGAGTTCTAGGAGCAGATTTTGCTCCATCAGTGGGAAAATATTTCACCTGCTGATGGTTTCCTGGATTTAGAGATGGGTGGACATCTGGGATGAACCTCAGTGGATGAGGCTCTCCATCATCCGGTTCTGTCTTCCACTGTTGTTGATGTGGTGAGCAGCTTTGGTCCCTGACAACCACACCAGAACCTCCAGCATCCTCACATTTTCTCCTCTTTGGTCCTCCAGCATCACCAGCTGCAGCTCACAGGAAACTTGAAGAAAAAATAGTTTCATTTATTGTGATATTTATTTTCTGAACAGACATTAAAATAAAAAGATTATTTTATATGATTACTTATAATGTATGAGTAAAATACATTTGAATGACATTCCTCTCACACAGTTTGTGTTTCAGAGTAAAAAATAGCTAATAAGTGTTTGATTCCTTCAGAAAATAACCTGCAGCTCCACAAACGTTACCTTTTCTCGCCAAAAATGACTTCTTCTGTTGCTCCTTTAGTCTCAAACTCTTCTCTGAACCTCCATGAAGGTTAAATCTCCCACGATGATCATCTTTCAGATATTTTTCTTATTTTTTTCTCCGTTATAAAAACTCTTTTTGCCCGCTCCGCTCTCTGCATCTCTCAACCGCTCCATCTGTCTCACCGGTTGGAATTTTTCAAATAGAGCAAACCGTTCAGGAATTACGGTAATTCAAGTGTGTTTCGGGTTAACACGCTTGGTTTCTGAACACACACAGCTTCCACAGCCACACTTGGCGGGCCAAACACAAATTTGATAACATTCGGTCTCGGGCCAATTTGCCCTCGCGCCTGCTCTCAGGGACAGCCCATGCTTTAGAGTCTTGTATGTCTTGGCCATAGATTTGAACACACAACCTTCAGGTGTTTTGTTCGAGTGTGTATTCCTGTTTAAATGTCTCATCAACAGAAAAAAATCTACTATAACTTTGTGACAGCCCATTGCTAAATTCTCCAGATTCTGTACTGTGCAGGACTGGCTGTCCATGAACAAAACCTCTTACTCCAGGTTCATTTCAAGCATTCATCAGTGAAATACTCATACTGCTCTGTGAGTCTCTTTGGATAAGAGCTCTAACTAAATCTGACGACATGTTGTCAATCACATATCCATAACTGGGTCATGAAAGACAAACGCTTTTTTACTTAACTTATAGAATCTTTAAATTTCTGCGTATAGGGAAGAGATGTGGCCCCAGCTGTCTCAAACGTTCTCTGCTGATTCATCTTTGTACACAAGAACTGACTCAATCCTTCAGTGATGGAGTACCTCCCCTCATCCACGAGTGGAAGCTCAATCAATACAAGGAGACTCATTCTGTTTAAGTGTTATCCGGTATTTCATTCTCTCCTGTTGACCAGTTCATGACCTTATGAGAAGGATGAGGGCCAACAGGTGGGCTGAAGCTTTGAATGATTCAGTCTTGAAAAACTTTTTTGTGAGTAAATCCAGCGAGCTCGCCAAGTCCTTCAGCTCAGCAACACTTGAACCACTGGTGTGACGTGTCTCGTCCTCGCCCAGATCCAGACATCTTCAAGTTATACTGGGAAGTGCCAGAACCTCTAGCATAAATCTGATACTCCGTGATCTTCAGGAGTAACATCCAGATATCTCCCAAAACAGCCTATTTTTGTCTGTTATAGTTGAAAAGTTCAAATTGGGTGAAGAATCAGGTTTTGAAACCGTCTATTGAAATCTTTTTCACAATTAGAGACCGTCACTGATCCATCATCTGTGACTCGAAAAAGTTTGTTGTGATTTTCTGGGTTCATGGAGAAAAATGCTGCCAGAGATATAAACCTTTTCTTTGGTGGAAATTTTCCACAGATTCTGTCACCGTGTTTCTGAAAACCGGCGTTCTGTTGACGGCACAGACAGCTCGTTCTGAAACACCCCAGTTACTTTATACTTTATGAAGAAAATTTACTACAACCTCCAGAACTTCAGGAGAACTTTGAGAGAACGGGGACCTTCTCAGACAGGTAATTTCGTCTTTGAATAGTCTCCAAGTAACATATATATTTATGAGGTGGAAAAATCTTTGGAGCTATAATTTATTTATCTTTTACTATATCTTTGATACCTCCAATAATATGTCATTTCTACACATTTTCACTCCCAACTCATCACATATGGATGTTTGGGCCGGGCCCCCTCCGCATCACTTTGATGTATTGGCTGTCCCCGACTTGTCAATTTTTTGACCTGGTGGCTGTTCCTAATAAATCTCGGGTCTCCAATCCTCGGGACGTGGTAAGAGGGGCAGGGTTAGGGTATCACTACTGGATTAGGGTAACAGTACTGTTTTGCATTCCGAGGATTGGGGACATCTGGTTAGTGTATGCATTTTTTTCTCAGTCTGTGGCTCGGCACCAAGCGGGCCTCGGACCGGTACTGGTTCACTGTCCAAAGGTTGGGGATCCCTGATTTAATGGGAACAGCCAGCACATCAAAACACGATGAGTTTGGGACACCCAAAAGGTCAATAAGTGAATCAGAGGGGGACCGAACCATACGTCCATGAATGACCAGTCAACACATTCTCATTCTCTACTCGACACATATTGACATTTGGTTAAAAACGCGTATTTTTTTTTTTTTTTTTAACGGGCTGGTTAAATCATGGGTCCCCAACCCTATGGACTTGGTAATGGGCATGGAACCAGTACCAGGTTAGGGTACCAGTGTCTGTTTGCGTCCCAGGGATTGGGGACCCTTGATTAGTTTATGCATTTTTTTTCCCTGTCTGTGGCCCTTGGACTGGTACCAGTTTTAGGCTCAGGAGTTGGAGTTCTCTGATTAAATGGGGTCAACAAGTCAAAAACGATGAATTGGGGACACCGGAAGCGTCATTTTTTGACGTGGAGGAGCTCTTAACCACTTCACTTTTTGACCTTTTGGGTGTCTCAGAGTCGTTTTTTTTGCCGTGTTGGCTACCTGTGAGCCCCGAACCGGTACCACTCCAAGGGCCACAGACAGGGAAAAAATGCATATGAAAATCATGGGTCCCCAATCCTCGGGACGCAAACTAGTCCTGGTACCCTAACCTGGTACTGGTTCTGTGCCCATTACCAAGTCCAGAGGGTTGGGGACCCGTGATTTAATGGAAACAACCAGCACGCCAAAAAACAACGAGTTGGGAGAGTGAGAATTATTGCGAGAATGCGTTGACTTGTCACATATGGACGCGTGGTTCGGCCTCTCTTCGCGTCACTTTTTAACATGCTGGTCGTTCCCGTTAAATCAAGGCTCCCCAACCTCCGGGCCTCAAACCGGAACCAGTCCGGTACCTGGACGTAGACCACACTCAGTAACTCTGTATCCAACACTGATCTGTGCCATACATGGATCTGTACCAGTTGCAGATGTGGTACTGGTTCCGGACGTGGACCAGGCTAGGATTAGGGTACTGGGTCAGTGTACCGGTACCGGCCAGCACGCCAAAAAATAACCAGTTGGGGACACCCAAAACATCAAAAAGTGACGTGGAGGGGTCCTTAACCAAACGTCAAAATCCGACGACTAGCGGATAAGAACACGTTAGTCATATATGTTTTCCATGTATTGGAGCAAACACAAGAATTGTATTCTCTTATGCCTACGTTGTTAATTCTAAGTTTGTCACCAAATAAAAATGAGAAATTCCTGCTAAACGAATGCACAAAAACAAAACATCTAAAGAGGCGAGAACACAACCAAAGCTGCTCGTTAGATGTGCAGACAAAGCTCGGCTGTCTTGCAGGTTCACCCCTTCCAGCTTCCTCCAAATTCAGTGTGGCAGCTGCTGTTAACACCCCCCACCCGCCCCTCCGCACCGCTGTGCTGCCCGCATTCTTTTAATTGGTTGATTTTCTGGCAGAGAGCTGAGCAGATTGGTGAGTCAGGGCCAATCAAGCATACCCACCAGCACCCCGAGCAGCCCCCGAGCCCCAACCTCACGCGAGTGGCTGTGTGTTTGTGTTCTGTAATTGAGGAGGTCCTGTCGGCCCGGGGAGCCGGTGTGGAAGGTTCTTCTTCATCCTCCTTCCACACGTATGTTGCGTAAGGAGCGGCGGACATGTGTGTGCTCTCTCATGGCAGCAGCCCATTTTTTCTTCCGGCCCTCCTCTGCAGCTCAGCCAGATTCTCTAATAATGAATTTCTTGCATTCAGAACTCTTACATGTCTGCATGTGTATGAATGCAGACAGCAGTGAGAAATCAAAGTCCGTCCGTCTTCACTGTGTGATATATATATATATATTTTGTTATCTGGATGTGTCCTGAATCCAGTTCAGAGAACAGAAGAACGAAGGAGAAGTCATTAAAAACGTCATTATCCAGGCTGAGATTCCGTTTTTATGGATTGGTGGAACTGGGAGCGCGCCGTGACCAGAACCCGTGTGTCTGTTCTGCCGGGTCACGGTTAAAGCTTCCAGTCTCATGTTTTAGAAATGTCTCCAGCGGTTGATGTTTGCTTTGGACCATCAGCTTTTCATGAACTCTCCTTTCTGGTCCAGCGCTCGGCTGCTGGCAGACCTCCATTGTCCATTTTACAACAGCAACCCTGTGATCATTGTTGGGACCGCAACAGAGCACACAAACATCACTGAGGAGCAGACCTCATCTGTTCTCCATACTTTTTGACCAAAAAAAATAATAAATACAATTTTATTAACAAATAAGAAGAACTATTTTCACTGTAAAACAGTTATAATGAAATCCGTTTACTGCTTTTTCCTCCCATCATTTTCTTTAAAAACAGAAGTAAACACAACCGATTTAACAGAACTGTGTTTAAAAAAGTTTACAGTTTATACACTCCAAATAAAGCTAAACATATACTTATTCTGAACATACAAAAACTGCAGGATAAGGAGAATATCTATTTAGAAAAAAACGGATATCATTTCTGTCTGAGTTTAACATTAAAATGGGTAAAATGTTCTACTATTTTATAAATGAATGAACAAAAAATCTTTCAAATGTACAGATAATAAAATGAGAAACCTACGATATACTAACTATATCGTTATATAATAACTTTATGAAGTTTTTTTTAACTTTTGTGTGAATGTGATTAATATATGTTTAATATGTACAAATGTATACATAAAACATCATAAGATTGGAGGTGGGAATTAGTACAATTCTCTCCCTTTTCTGGCACGTAATCATTATCATGTTCGCTCAAGTGTTTTATAATGTGTTTAAATGAAACCAAACCAAAAGAAAAGCTGCACTTGTTAATGCAGTTATTTAATCTAGTGGCATATTTGGTTGAAGTCTGGACGTTTCCTCACATATTGAGGCTCACTGACGCCCCACATTAAAAAATGCCTGTTTGGAAGCAAAGAATCGTCTCTGTCATTTGTCAAACCTCGTCATGGATCTGTCGGATATTAGCGATTTTAATTGGAAAAGTATTGAAAAGCTACAGATCTTCTGTCTAAATCCACTCAGCTGAACTGTGTAAATCAGTTTAACATGGAGGAACTCCACAGAATTAAAGGAGGTCAAGTAGATTCATTGATCGTGGATTATTTTCACACTAATTCTCAAAGTTTCTTAATTTTTAAACCGTAAATAAAATAGATAATTCTGCCTTAGACTAAATTAAACAATAAAAAAACGGAATTACATGTGTGGGACATGGTTTAATGCACAGGCAATGATCCAGGAAAGCAGCAGTGGAATATGTTACTGTAAAGCTTTTCTCAGCAGAAAATTGCTCCAAACATGAGGTGTCATCTTTTTTTGTCAACTTGAGGTCAGCCTTTGAAGAGAAGGTTTTGCTTTCAAGAACATCAAGTCACTCATAGATGTACACGCAAGGTCTGAGAGGAGTTCAAAGCCCAAGTTCAAAGTGTTACACGGAGATATAAAGATAAAACAGGAGGAATGTTTGACAGCTAATAAAAAATACAAGTCAAGGGAATCGGTTAGCTTGTGTGCACTTGGGAATTCTCTGCCTTTGCATTATTTAAGGCGGTAATGCTGGAATATGATGCTAGTTTTTGCCACCATGAGCCGTGTCTTTTTTCCTATCCCGTTACTTTGAGAATTATTCCTTGTGTGTTTGAAGATGAGGGTTTTTGGGGTGTCAGAGGTGTTCTTCTGGCTTTTCTTCTTACCTTCCTGGTGGATCAATGAGCTCCAAACTTTTCTTACAAACCCAACTCACAAAAGAGCTGATTTTTGAAGTATATTTTCATTTTAACATTAAGTGTTTTGGGTTTTTTTCACTTTGGAAAAACACATTCTTATTCACATTTGAGTTCAATTCAAAAGTTAATTTTTAAATGTTGGAGTGCGTTTGTGAGTCCCTAGAAATCTTGCTCCAGTGAAGGATGCACTCTGTCTCTTTAAAATACCTTTTATATATTTAAAGATGTTCTTGTTTTCACTGTTTTGTCAGATATCGCACCTTCGTCTCAGAAGATGCCGGCCCCAACACGCTTGTTGCTACCGTCCTGGCAAAGGACCCTGATGGAGACGGGATTACTTATAAGATCGCATCGGGAAACGAAGAAGGAAACTTTGTCATTGACACCCAAAAAGGTAACTTTTATTTTTCTATTCTCTTTGAGACCATTTCATTCTTATATATGTATATAAATTAACATTTATGTATTAGGGCTGCCACGACTATTAAAATAGTCGACAACTATTTTGGTCATCGAAACGTCGTTTTTTGTTTGTTTTTTTCCTTGTTTTGATCTTAAAACTACGGTGCGTGCTTTCTAATGCCGGGTCTGCCATCCTCCTTTTCACACATGCAGTGATGTCACAGGAAGTTCTGGGTAGGCTCATAACTAAGAATGTCCTGATCAGGTTTTTTTGGGCCCGATCTGATTCCGAGTCATTGGATTTTGTGGATTTGCCGATACCGAGTCCCGATCCGATACTTTTTTAAATTTAAAACATGAAAAACTTGAATAAACAGATTTGTGTTGTTATTTATATTTCATTAATCTTCTTTTACCATTAAAGACTTAAATAGAAAACTTTTGTGAAGTAGCTTTATTAGCCAAGTAAAAATAGATCAAATATAAACTCTGAAAAAAATTTTTTTTTTCTTGTTCTATAAGTGATAATTAGTCATGCAAGAAAGTTTTGTGACTTTAGCTTTAATATCTTTAGAGCTACTGAACATTTTTTTACCAATTATGATTCCTGTCCTTTTTAGAATTCTTAAAACTAAATGATGACTATTTTTACATGAATTTGATGAGTGATCATGACTAGCTCATATTAATAATTTTCATTTATTAGTTTTTTCTTAGTTTGCTTTTTAAGTGTATGTGCGTCTTTTTAAACTCTTTAGACATCACATTTTTGGTTTCATTATCAGAGTAGTTCATTTTCTTAACTTTAATTTTTTTTTTCAGATAAATAAAACAGGCATATCAAAGGACAACTCGGGTCCTGAGGAGTTAAATCACGGCGCTAGCATGTAGCAGTTAGCATCTGCTGTTTAGCATCTGTCTGCAGCACGAAGAGCTTAACATTAAAAAGAAACAAAACTCTGTCTTTTTCTGTTGAAATGCCTTTAGAGGTTGGTGAGATCACGTGATCGGATCGGGACATCCCCACTCATAACAACACGCTAACAGAGCTGGAAACAAAAGAAAATTAAAAGAGGAAAAAGTGTCCAATGTAATTTCTGTAAGGCAGAACTTGTGTTTCATGGGAGCTCTATGGCGATGCATGAACACCTGAAGACGAAGCATGATGTGAACGGAGAGCTTCGTCTAGCTAAGCTAACATCGGCGCTAACACAGCTAGCTCTGCAGCGGCAGTTTGACGGGTTCAAATGAATCGTGTGCGGCTGTCATCAATAGAGATAAACCAGAAGATCTGCAGCACATCCGTGTCTACAGTTCCTCTCTGTCTGCATAGTGAACGCTTCATAATTCTGAGTTTACAAGTTCGGTTGAGTTTACACTGGAAACAAACCGCTCAGACTTCATTCCTATTCCGCGCCGCGATCACGTCGTTCGGTCCGAAGAGTCGATTATGAAACTTTCACCGCGCAGACAGAGAGGCTGTGTGTCGGTACGGATCTGCAGCAGTTAAGAAAACTCTGAGTCCATAAAGGGAAGTCCAGATGACAAGTGTAGCATTACAGTAAATTAAACGTAACTTAAAGTCACAACAAACAGCAACAAAGAGGGAAGCAACCACAACATTAAAGAAGAAATCACAGATTATCCACCAAACTGAGAAATATGATGTCATTTCAGTCTGCACATGTGCAGTGGATGTACGTAGTAGAGAATGAAAGTACTGTAGTACATTCTAACATCTGCTGCTTTTCTCCTTTTTAAAAATATACATTTCCCCTTCCCCATTAAAGATGTAATGTCTCAAAGATATTTGTTTATGGGAGTCTGTGTTATTTTTACGTGTAGGAATATCTTTAGTTCAAATATGTCATTAGTGTTATGGTTTTATCAATGGGCCTCAGTGAGCAAAATGTTTTATTGAGTGTGTTTATAACTGCAAATACCTTTTGAAATACGTGTTTTATTAAATACATGTTTTAGAGCTTTAAAAAAAAAAATAATTTCAGGCTTTTATTGTGTTTTCAGTAGTTGATTCAGATCTCCACATTTGATTGAAGTTTTGTTTTAAAGCCAGAAACAAATGAAGGAGAAAAGCTGCATGATTCATTAAAGGCTTAATAAACTATCTTTATTTTTTTTAGCATATAGCTAAAGCTAATGATGGTTAAGATGTGTGGTTTACATCCAGCCGCCGCACGAACTGATTGGTCGACTAATCGAAAAAAATGTTTTTTTCTTTTTTTAATCAATATTTTGACCTGCGATCCGAGAGTATTCGATGCTTCGTCTTCATCTTGCTTTGCTTCAGCTTCTTTACTATTGATTTCTAGCAAACAGTTTTTGGTACAACAGCATTTTTCACAAAAGCGTTAAATTAAAAATGTTCTCTTTATTTAAAGCTTTTTCTACAAAACAGAAAACTCTCATCTGAACCAGATCCCATAAGTTTTCTATTTTGATTTACTAGAAAACTTTCTGCCTGTCTAAGAGTAGTTTTATTTTTTTTTCTTTCAAAGCAATATCATATACTACCTTCCCAATATAGCAGAACCTCAGGTTCCTATTATTGTAGTCTTATCCGTCTTTTCCAGATGAACACAAAAATATCTACAGAGGCTTTCTTTCCTTTGGTTATTTTTACCTCACTTTAGTCTGTCTGTTACACGCGAGCTGCATACATGTCAGAGTTCTGCACTTTGTCAAACGTGACCCCGATATTCTTAAAAAAATAAGAACTAGCTTCAGGGTTTCAAAGTTTTATGTGGATAACTATAGGCAGTCTTCTTCTGGTGACATTAACCTTTAGTCTTTTCATTTAGACGTTTCATAGGGATCCTTCAGAACGGACATTTCTCAAACTTCATACAAATATTTGTAAAAACTGCTTGGTATTTGTTACAGATACTCAATAGTTTACATTCCTGCATCTGCTCTTGTTACCTTTTCAATACTTTTTTTTTCCTCTAATGTTTCATACTGTGGAGGTTGTCAGAATGTATGTGGCCTTCAATGGTCTGGGGACCGGTTCAGGGTGTACCCTGCCTCTACCCAACCGTATAGGCCCTAGCTAACCTGTTATCCCTGAAGGGATTCAGCAGGTTCTGAAGATGTTTGATGGATCTCTTCTGGAGATATAATGATCAAAACTTCAGGACAGAATATTCTCTGACCATCAGCAATGCTACCTGAAACCAGGAAGCATCTGAAGACTTTTGAGATAAACTTGGGTACACTCTCAATCAGATACCTGTGGACACTTTTAAAATGCAGTTTCATGACATTGGTTGCAAATTTCTAATTTACCACCAAGTTTGTCCCGTAGTTTTACTCTAAAACCGAGTATTTTCTTAGCTTCCATGGGTTTGATTCTTCAAAAGTTGCCCAACCTTGAGATTTGTAAACTTTTTGAAAAGATTTATCAAAGAATTTGGGCTGAATCCATAAAAAAAAATGTTTACATGATTATCAATAGTTTCATCTCTTGGACCCACCCAGGAACCAAAACCAAAAACTAGGCATCACTTAAAACTAGTGTTTTCTCACTACTGGGCGGCGATGGTGCAGTGGTAGGGAAGTTGTCTCAGGATCGGAAGATTGTGGGTTTGATTCCTTGCTCGCCCATGTGTCGAAGTGTCCTTGGCCAAGACACTGAACCCTAAATTGCCTCTGGTGGGAGGTTGGCCCCAGTGTTCGGGTGAATGGGCCTGTGACTGTGAAGCACTTTGGGCCTTCGAAGGAGGGTAGAAAGCGCTGTAGAAGTATACGCCATTTACCATTTTTACCTTTTACTGGATGTGAGAGCTGATTCAAGTCTTTCCAACAAGAACATGTCTGCTTCTAGAATCATATCCAACTCCTCACAGCTGATGTTCAAGATCCACCAATAAATGGTGTCTTTGTTAGTAGTAGTCCATCGTATCCGATGATGACGAATGTCTGTGTTTCATCTGTGTGAGCGCATATGGCTCTGGAGTCCAAAACTTGATGCGCATAAGCGACCACAAATATTACATTTGAACTCGTCTGTTGAAACTGGTGCAAACTTATTCCTAATGCGTCGTTGTCTTGCGTTAGCCAGTAGGCCACGACGATCATGTTCAAAACGAGCTATTGTGCGAGAGGTCAAAGAACGCCATGCTATCCTATCACTGGCTGTGATTTCGAGCTGACGAGGTGAGATGTCACTCCACTTAAGATATCGCTTAATGTTGTCTTTGTACCTGAGGTTCGGCCTACCACGCTTGCGCGAACCCTGCTTAAGCTCTCCATAGAAAAGCTGTCTCGGTATACGATTGTCGGACATACGGATGACATGTCCAGTCCAGCTAAGCTGGGACTTGAGCAGCATTGATTCAATGCTGGTTGATTCGGCTCTATCTAGCACCTTTGTTAGAGGAAGTTAGAATGACACAGAATCATCAGGATAATGGTGAATCAGAAACGGTAATGCAGCAGGAGTGACCATTAACATCAGTGGGAAACAAGTGGAGCTTGAAAATATCAGAAGACTAAAGACTCACGCATACATTTCTGTTGATCCTAAACATCATTGTCACTATACATTGCTTCTTTAAGGATAATTCATTTGAATAAATGCATGTGATAACCAGTGAGGCATCAGAGGTACAAAGGTACAAAGGCTCAGTAGATCTTCCTGCTGCACTAAAACGGGTGAAGCAGTCCGTAACACCATAATACCTGTAATATGATCCAATACCTTGTTTCAAAGGGTTCAATATCTGGTCATTAAAAGTACTTTATGATTCTTATAATGGAAGGTGAGGACAGTGGATTGTGCAAAGCCTCTCGCCCCCACGTTTATCTGCTGCTGCTGCTGCTGCTGCTGATGAAAATCGTTTACTGCCTGGGCTCTCCTTTTGTTATTGGTGACCCTGCTCCGCCTCATTTTAAATGTCTGACAATCACTCAGGTGATTGTTTTTTCTCTCTTTTGGCGGGCGCAGCCAGGCGGGCTCTGCTTTCCATGTTAATTTGTCTGTAACTCAACCTGAGAATACACATTGTGTCTCTGAAATTTAAGGCTCCCATTAGAATCTGAGCAGTTCAGTCGATATGATGATCATGTTCATTCTAATAAAACTCATAAATACCAGCCGGGGGGGGGGGAGGAAGTATTTACTGACAGCCCAGGAAAAATGCTGCTGCCATTAAAACATCAGCCATTCATTTAGTTCTTCCTATTATTTTTTTTTTGTTTTGCAGAGGATGAAAAATAGTGTTTGGTAAAGAAGTTTGTTTTCAGTCTTTGTGGTTTTTATTTGAATTTCCACTTTTATCTTAACTTATTTAAAAACCATCACTAATTAAAAAATGTGTTTTTCGTAGCATCTTCTAAAGAGCTTAAATTTGCATTTATAAGTATTTCTTTATTGCGTATCAAGAGTAGATAAAAAATCATATTTGTGACATCGAAAATGCAAATGGTGGGTAACAAGCCCCGCCCCATTTTGATGCCATTTTAAAAAAAAAAAAATATAAATCGGAATCTTCCACTATATCTAATAGAGAGTTATGGAAAAATAGCGTCTTTAAATTTGGACGGTACTTCCCCTTGATGATGTCATCATCATACGCCAGTCATCTATGTTAGCATGTAGCTGACAGGGCTAGAAAAATACATAACATTGGCTTTATGACTTTAAAAAGTCATGCTAAAACAAAAGCAATTACATTTTTAATTAGTGCCGTCAATCAATTTAAAACTTAATCTGTATAATCATACTTTGTTTGTGATTAATCACAAGCTTTTACAAGGTTAATTTTGTACAAAATCAGGCCAGAGAGAAAATGTTTCCCTTCATTTTTATTGTCTGAAATGTTTAAATGTATTAACTGTAATTTATGTTCACAAAACTCATCAACAGTAAGATAAGCAGAACTCTAAACACTTTTATGTCTTCATATTACTCCAAGAAAACAAAGATGTTGACAAACAGACAGAAGAAGCGACCGTTGGGTTTAAACGTTAAATGGTCCCGGTGAATACTCGATTCCGATTGGCTGCTGGGTGTGGATGCACACCTTATAAAGAAGTTCCATATAAGCAGGCTTCTTCAAAACAAACTTTTGCTTCATGATCTGGACAAAAACGAGCATTTATAATGAAACTTTCTCTCTGAACTGCGGCAGCATCATTGTGACTGTGGACCACACTACCCATCAAACAGTCCTCCATTCATGAAAAAACGATCTAAAACTAAAAATATAACAATATGAATAAAGTACCAAGAATCAGTAGAATATTTATTCATTTTGTAAGTAAAAACGGGATAGTGAATTGTTCATTATCAGTAATTAACGCACGCCGTGAAAACCTGAACCGACGGAAGATGGTTGCTTCATGGAGTCTTTTAATTAGCTTTAATAAGTATTGACGCGTACATTATTTTTTGTTGATTAATCGCATTTATGCATTAGCGCTGACCGCATGGATCACCCTCGCAGTGAAGGGATCTTTCTTGTCCGAGCTAGCATTTGGCTCAAAACTAACAGAGGTTATAGGTGATGGGAAAGGTAGGCGGGGTTGCTCCACACCCATGGCCCCGCCCACAACTCAGAGATGAATTTCTAATAGCAGAAAGTATGTTATAGAAAACTGCAGTTTTTATTGATATTACTTTGGCTAAAAGGAGTATAAATATAAATAAAAGATGACTGGGAAGGTTTAAAAATAGAGCAAAGGATGATGGGAGTGGATCTGGAAGCTTTACTACATTTCAATGCATGTCTTCTCTTCCATCCAATTCCCCGTCCGTTTTGTCTCTCACCCACACCTTGTCCTGTATTTTTTCCCTTCATTCTGCCCGCGGCTACCTTTATGTGAAGTGACGGCTGCCCACTGACCCCCATGGAGGCTTCCTCTCCATTCCCAATAAGTGATGATATTTGCTGGCCTTCTTGGCTTTTCCTTTATAAAAAAAAAATTAAGCTGAGTTGAATTCCCAGTCAATTTGTCCCTTTTTTTTCCAATACATACGTTTGTGGTTTAAAAAAAAAAAAAAGCAGACTTTGGGTTCATGGACACATTCTGTTAAATTTTAAATTCTGCTGCTTAGATTCATATTACATCCAGACAGAAAGATCTTCCAGATCTGTAACCAATAGAAGCTGGTCTTCCAGAGACATTACACTCATGTGCGCCGCATTTCAAAGGCAAACATGTTTTGTGTTCTTATCTACACATACAAGCGCATAAAAGCCTCTCAATGCAAGCCGACACGCATTCACATGTAGCCTTAACCTTTGCTGCAGGGACACGTATCTCGTAGATTGGAACGGACACAGAATGCTGAATGCTTTGTTCTTGGAATATCCTGAAACCTTTTCCATGTCCCATTTTCAGCCACTTACCAAGGATGTGTTGCTCTCATCTCAGGCTTTAAGGCTCTATTAGATGTTTATGCCTTACCACAGGATGCCTGATTCTCCCTACATGTTACATAGAGAGCGGGCCATCGCCTCTCTCTGTGTCTGCCAGCTGGCTTTACTGAACTGGGCATATTTATCTGGCCTTCTGTCTCAATTCATTAGGCACAAGTGCACTCTGCAGAAATGCTGGAACAGTGTGGGTGGGCACAGGCAAAAATTGGATTGATGCTGCACTATGAATGTATGTTTGGCATGATTTTGAATTGTGAGCAATTGTTTTGTATAATCATGTCATCTAAATGAATTTATGATGTTTTATTACGACATCCCAACCACTTTACAAGTTCAAAGACGTGTTTCAAAAAGCATTTTTTCAATGTTTTCCCACCATAAAAACATCTAACTCTCTCCAGTTGGAGGAAAATTCCGTCCATTGACTTCATTGCTAACCACTGGATGAATCGCTCTGACATTTAAAATCAAGGTCTAAAAAGAATTCGATTGACTTTTCTAACTTCCTTGCCAGTGGACATACACATGCCAAGCTCCATCAGATAAACTGCTGCTTTAAGTAGTAGTTTTGATGAAATTTGCATTTAAATTAAAAGGTGCTTTATCTTTTTTGACCAGTTTTATTGGACCCTGGTTGGGTATTCATTGTATTGGAAACAATTATTCCACTTTTTATCTCATTGTAGCCTCTTTTAAGAATCACAATCTATAATAAGCCTATTCGACAATGCAAACGCTATTAGTGCGGGACAAACACCGTACAATTACCTCTTTAGGTTTGGATAATGGCGTATTCAGAACAAACCATCTGGGCCACATATACACAAATTGCTTCTTTTTCTTTCTTTACAAAGTCTGACTGAAGCAAACACAAAAGATTACATAAAGACATGTTATATTTGCCGGTAATTAGAACTGACCATTCTGTTGCACTGAATAGCAGAGATGTGTCTTAGGAAAGACTGCTTCATGTGGCAGCAGAGAAGTTGTTTAAGGCGGGAAACAGCTGATCCCCATTACTGAGGCTGCAGTGGTGAAAGCCTACTGGGATGTTTTTGCCCTTTAACTAACTTTCCATTCCATTAACATGTGCATGTGACATTAGGTTGCCATGGAAATGCCTCTTGCCAGTGTGCTAACATTTACAGAGTTTGAGAAATTGCATAAGATGTGAAGCCTTCAAACACTAGAAAACACATCTAATACTTTGACCCCAAAGTGGGTAAAGACTGGGTAGGTCAGTGAACGGACGCGTCAATTCATTCTTCTGTTCTTTATTTCACGTGCTGCTACGGCCCGATCCCAATTCTTTACCTCTGGTTTCTTCCAAGTGGCGAGTTATGGAAAAAATGTCTTCAAATTCAAACCTCACCCCCCCTTGATGATGTCATCAATAGTCACCAGTCATGTACGTTAGCTGCCTCCCCCTACATCCCTACCCCTTCAAATGCCCTTAAAATTGTAGGGGTTGGGGGAAGCCGAAGTAAAAAGAGAAGTATTTGGATTAACTAATGGTTGTAGCAGCTAAACTCCACGTTCTCCAAGAGGATGGGAGGAATTCTGTCCAAGTTCGTCTTTGTGTAGCCTTGTGGTGAGCTGTCGCGATGTACCCTGCCTCTACCTTACAATATGAATGAATAAATGAATGAAATGGTTTATTTCAAGCAATCAGGTTTTAATACATGGAATAACATCACATAATAAATCACAAATAGATCGCTTGAAAGGGGGTGGAAGGACGCGAACTTATATAATCCCACCCCGACTCGACCATTTTCTCTACATGAATTATCAATATCCGGTTCAGGACTTAAAATCAAATATCAATATAGTTTCAGGTAATAAAAGATCAATAATATCAGTGATGTAATAGAATTTCAAAAACATCCATAGATAAATCATTTATAATATTCATCAACAGTAATCTAAACATTCTCATTAAAAATTCAAAAAAAATATCAGTAGTAATCAACTTCATTTGTTACTGCAGGAAAATATATCAAAATATTCTTTTTAAAAAAGACAATTTGAGCAGATTGCATTTATCAAAGAACGATTATTATAATGAAAAAGTGCTAAGTAAAAAATCATGATTCATTAATGGAAAACTTCAAAATATTCTCATTAAGAGACAGTTTGAGCAGATTGTATTCAGATCAGAGCTACATCTTTGTTCAGGAACAGGTTTAAGGCCACGTAAACCATCTTTGTTGTTTTGACTGAGAGACTGTGAAGGTCTCATTTCAAGGGAATTGTGCTCGAGTTCTTCAGAATCGGGTCAGAGTTCGTATTCAACGGTTCTGACGGTTTCATGAGTCCACAATTCACATTTTGCTTGAATTAGAGGTTCAAACATGCGTAATCCCACAGTTCTCAAAGTCTTTCATATTGTGTGCAGGAGGGTAGGCGTGGCTCAGTGACTGTAAATTCACTGGAAACCCCTCCCCTCTCGTGTTCCAAACAGGAAGTCCCAGCCGGTTCCAAGAAGTCCAAAATCCCATAAACTTCTATCAATTATCTCTCAGTTATTCTATTGGTCAGAATAACCCACTCTTGATCTGATTCGTTCTCCTTAACGTCTTTTTTTAAAGATATTTTTTCGTTATCGCCAGTTATTCAAGTTATAAACCGACCAGTCAGAGATGCCTGACCAAAAGCAGGAAGCATCGTGAAGCTGGCCCCGCCTCAAACGTTCAACAGATTTTCTCGAGGCCGCTTTTAGCGGAAGGGGTGTGGACTTCAAACAAGCTCACTCCTGATTGGCGACAGTCGTTCCTCTAAAAGCGTGACTCGGACCAATCGCTGTCAGCTGGTTTCAAAAGGACGGATGTCAGGAAGCAATGGTCTGGAGAGATGGAGATGAGGCTTCTTTTGTAGGTTGTCTCTGGTTTTTTGGACCGTAAAAACTCAGTCACACTTTCAGCAACATCTGCAATCTCAGTATCGAAACTTTCGGCTTATTAAGGACATAATCAGCTGTATTTTTAGTTTTCATAATTGTTACAATTTTACGATATTACGCAATTCGTGCAATTTTTTTTTTTTTTTTTTTGAATTTTTGCAAATTTGTGCAATCAAAAACATTTATCATGTTCAAGTTATTCATGCTTGTACTTTTGGTATTGTTAAATCTCACACAATTATCAAAAGATTTTATGCAATTTTTTACGATTTTTCTTTATTTTTTTTTAACAAAATAAATCAAATTTTGCAAACTCTGCAGTATTTGTATCAAAATGTTCAGCATGTTAAATACATTATAATACTTTTAAATTGAAAAGGCTTTATTTAAGTTAAGCTATATTTTAGCAACGTGCTGTTTTTTTTGACTAATATTACATCAACTGAGGATTTCTGTGGTTATTAGGAGTCAAGCGATCACTTAAGCAACATTTTTGCTTTTTTAACTAATGGATTTGGGGGCTTAAGCTAACATTTTAGCTGAGTCTAATTTGGACTATGATTTGGGGCTCAACGCTAACATTTTAGAAAATTAACTTTTTTTTGTTTCTGCATAAATTTTGGCATCTTACTGAAGTTTGAAGTCATTTTTTAATGCTTTTAGTTTTTAATATTTGACTTATTTTTAAAAGTAAATGCTTCAATATTTCCATGTGCGTTTTGCAACCATAGATTAAACTTTAGAATTATATAAATAGCTTTAGAATTTTCAGTAAATCACTTCAGCAATGACAGTAAATTTCTTCAGAACCTTCAGTAAAAAGCTTCACTATGATCTGTGACCACATTCAGTAAAAAGCATTCACTCTAGTATTATCGGAGGTAATATAACTTTTCTAGTTTTTAATGTTTTAAAGTGGCTCAACCATGAATTTCTTAAATTTTTTACAGTGAACTATATCCATATGATCATATATTAAATTTGGACCACGAAAAAAGCAAATTATTTATGAAATATTGAGAGTAAACAACCATAGATATATATGGTCGATCAAGCCAATGGAAATGAAAAAAGCTGTGATATATTTTTTAAATTTGTTTAAATTTTTCCTTTCATTATTTCTGAAATTTGTGGTCAACAACAGTAAATTTAAGAGACCAGCTCAGTGTCCGCCCTGAGACTGGAAGGTTGTGGGTTCAATTCCAGGCAGAGTCATACCAAAGACTCTAAAAATGGGCCCCAGTGCCTTCTTTCTTGACCCTCAGCATGAAGGGTTTGGATTGGGGAGTTAAACCACCAAACTGTTCCCAAGTACGGCTGTGTCTGCAGCTCACCGCTCCCCCAGGGGATGGGTCAAAAAAGGAGACCACAAGTGATGGGACTGTAACTTTTCATCTTTCATTGTTAAAAACCCGTATCTGAACACCAAACTCCTGTTTTTAAAGAGGTAATCAGACTTGATGATCATCATTTATCAGGTGCATCATCAGATTAGCTCACCTGGCTGTTTCTGTTTTACCTAAATGCGTGTTTGTTGTTGGCCTGATGGTTAGCAGATGGGTTGGTGTCTCCTGTGTACGACCCCTCAGAACCGTCTGAGTCTTTCAACAGTTCTCATGTCTGTGGAGCTCCGACATGAACGTACCGCTCTCCCTCTCTACGATGTTGGTTTCACGCGTTCATACTTCCAATTTTTGCATTAACATTATGCTTTTGAAATGTGGAGGTTGGAAATCTTTTTTTCTTTCACGAATCATTTGATACTCATCTTCGGTTGCCGTGCTTGATCACACAGAGATGCTCAGAACAGGATGAAAAATAATGATCAGAGAGGCGCCTCGCTGGAATCCGCCTCACGATTCCCCCCGGTGTGGGAACCAGAGATAGAGGGATGACTAGCCCACACGTGCACGTGTCTTTTGAGTCTACCTACAGCATGATTACAATTTCAGGGTCTCTTGTAAAGCAGAAATCAAACAAGCGCATGACAGCAATAGCACCTGCCCCTGCTTCTGAAGATAAGGAGGTGGTAATAAGTGTGTCCACACTTTTAGCCCACACATACTTTAATACAAACACACACACACGCAAAGTAAACAGTGCCAGATGATGAAATGCATACAAAGCGAAGGAGAGTCATTCAGAGCAGAGAGTGGGATGCAGATGAGACGCCTACAGCCGACAGTGAGAGAAAGGCGGAGAATGAAATGGAACGCTATCGTGACAGCACCGAAAGGAAGTACCAATCACTGGAACTATTCACATCTTGTGTTTGTGACCGTGTGTCACATCAGTCAGACGGATGAAGAAAGGCTAAAAACTGAAAACCGCTGTCTACAGGAGAAGGCTTTTCCTGTCATAGATCATCCGATATAGTTTTGTGAAATATTAACTCCACCCTCGCCGTATCGTTTTATGATATTCAGTTCATGTGTTTCAGTTAACTGTAGGAAAATGATAAAAGGACCATAAAAGTAAACAACCCCAACGATTAAAGCAACAATATAAAGTTTTTGTGGAAATTTCAGCTTTTATTATCAGTCTGGGATCATTTTTCTCTTTAGATGACATTCTGACAGAAGCTGGGAACACAACATTAAAAGACAATTTAAACAAATTTTACAAAACCACAAAAATTACATTCAGTCTCATTTTCAATCAATCAATCAATCAAACTTTATTTGTTGAGCGCTTTTCATGTACTTCTGTACAGCCCAAAGTGCTTTACAAATGAAAAGAAAACATATTTCAGCAAAATAGATCAGAAATATCCACCTCATCAAGACAAAAACAGCATAAAAACACATAAAATCAAGACATCATATGAAAAACTTGTGATCATCATCATTGAAATAACAAAATATTAAAACAATAATAAACCCTAAAAGTTCAAAGTGAATCATTAAAAGCTTTACTAAAAAGGTAGGTTTTTAATTTGTTTTTAAAGATCTCCACAGATGTAGCAGCTCTCAGGTCCTTGGGCAGGCTGTTCCACCTGTTAAGGTGTATTCACACCGAATGCCATTCTCACGACGAATTTGCTGCTCGTCGCCTCGCTGCTCATTAGCTCGTTCCTGAGTTTGTGGGAGGAGCTACCAGCTAATGTTTTCAGCATTATCACTACAAAGAACGGTATCTGTATATATCTCACTTAGATTGTATGGAAGACACATACGATGTTGAGAAATCAGGTTTATTTATTGTGAAGAGTTCTACAAAAACATCAGTGATCGTGTCTCCATGTTCGGGTTTATATGATTATTAAAAGATTTTCCCGGTACACGGGGTGTGTCTGTATTACAGCCACTTCAACTGTGTTTCTGTGTCTCTGTGGCCGAGCTTGAAGGTCTCTGTCTCGTCTTAACCTGAGAAGGGAAAAACTAAAATTAGGAGACCTTTTCCTTTTTTTTTTAACGTCTGGATGAGACAGCAGTGTCCAGAGTGTATCTCGCCTTCAGCCCAAAGAGCTCTGCAAACCTGTGACTCCAGCGGGTTAATGAGATAAGACAAAAACTCTTGCTTTGGACTAATATTCTACCTGCTGATCAAGTCACTGAAAACGTCAGGTGCCCAAGTTGCGACGCGCTGACCTATCAAACTTCAGATATTAAAATTTTGGCTTTGCCACCCAATTTGCTCCTCATCCTTCAAATCGACCTGCTAGCAGACCTTCGCGCTGCCATGTTGCATCTGTACCATTGACTTAACATCGAAACTGACCACCTCCGCCACACGAATCATGTTCAGTGTGAAAGCAAGTTTACCGGAAACCTAGCAAGCATCACTAAGTTGCATATTGATAAGTGTTGCACAACATTCTCACTCCCGACTCGTCACATGTTGAGATTTGGCTAACGACTTCTCTGCAACAAAAATGGATGTTTTCAGTGTCCCTATTATTTCGGCGTGCTGGCTGTATGTAAAATCAAGGGTCCACAAACCTCAGGGCGCAGTACCGGACACGGTCCCGGACGCAGTACCACACGCAGACCGGTCCTCAGGACACGGCCGGTGAAGGTCCCACATGTGATCGGCTCGGGGGTTTGCGACTTGATGACGTGTACGATTCCGATTGGTCCATTAGACCACCATCACGCGACATGGGAAGTGACAAACATGCACCACTACGGTGCATGGAGTCATCCAGAGTAAACAACCCAGGAGGTCCGAACAAGTACGCAAAAAATCACAAAAGGGGGCGCAATATTTGCAATCAACCGCAAAAACCTTGACAACGGAATAATCCGATCGATGGGAATCATCACTGGAAAACGATCGTTGTATAATAGAGAGAAATCAGGCTGAAAAATGTGAAGTTTGTGCTAAAGTAGGTGCTAGCGAGGAGCATGCTACTTTATTGTTGGTCGATTATAAAAAAATGAAAGTGGTTATACGGCCATATTTTTAAAAAAATACGTCCTGCTAGTGTTGAACTTCTTTTTGGTCACACGGACTGGAGGAAGTCCAGCTACAATATGCAGCTCAGTAACATAAACACTGAGGAGAGCAGCCAATAGTGAAGAAGCTGTCAACTATTTTTCTTTCTTTAAAAAAGTTTTAAACTAAACTTTATTGTAAACACCAGTTTTAGACATCAGTTTCAGTACAGAAAAACGGTGCAAAATAGCTGAGTCGTTTCTCTCAGTGGCGTTAGTGTGATGTCATCACTAGTCGCAAGCCTCCGAGCTGACCTTGCAGGCCGAGCACATGTGGTACCTACATCGGGTCCGCTACCCTCGGAACCGGTACCGGACCTGGGATTTGATCAAAAACCAGAGATTTTACACATTATTCATCCATGTTTCTTTTGTTCCTTGAGATGTATTTGTTCTGTGATCAAGTTCTTGTATCATTACCCAACAACTATGCTCGGCAGTTAATGTGAACGGTCAGTACTTCTGTATTGGTTTGGTTCTCTTGAATAAACCGCACTGCTATTCTCTTTGCCCCTAATCTTTTCTCCATTTTTTTAAAATTTAGTTTTTAAGGATCTCAAATACTGTGCTGCAAAGTTCAGCTTTTTCACAATTTACATTTTGAAATGTAATCATTTTGAAATTATAAAATACTTTAATTTTAGGTCTTTTTTGATACGTAATTTATATGTGAACCGTCTCACTTCTATACGGTGGCCGGGAAGTGCAAAAAATTTGTCAAAGTGTTTTAATAAACTTGTAAATGTGTTTTTATATATTTGTAAAAGTGTTTTGGTCAACTTGTATATTTGTTTTTATAAATTTGCAAAAGTGTTTTGATTAACTTGTAAATGTGTTTGGGTAAATGTATTATTGTTTTGCACTTCCTGGCCACCGTACTTCTATGATCACTGACCATGGGAGAAACAATGGAAGAAACAATCTGTGCTGTCAGGAACGGTGGGGCGTAGGACCCAAAAAGGAGGAGACCACCCTCGATGGAGGGGACCGAGAACTTTAATATATAAACTCAAAGTGTGACAAAACCATGAAAGAACCAGAGCGACAAAGACAATGAGTTAACGAGGATGAACCAGACACTGAAAAACATGGAGGTCGATTCAATTAGATGAAGAAAATGTGGATTATTAACAACTGGATCCTGGTGTGACGGAAAACACAAAACCTGAAAACATGGCAGGAACCAAGAAAACACAACAAATGAAAAGGTAGGATCCTCACAAGAAATGCTCTAGGCTAATATGATTGGTCAGGAAGAATCTGAGGGTTTTATCATTTCACCACATCAAAGAAATCTGAATACAAAATTAGGACATTCCTTTCAGATTTCATATGTGGTCATATCACAAATAATTCAAGTTCTCTCTCGTTTAACTTGAGGTCTACACATTTTCAGATTATGAAGGCATCAAATGATAACAGACGAGAGTTTTGTGTTACACTAACCACTTATCTCCACACAAGTTGCTGGTTCTAAACCCGGTTAGGTCACTGTTGGACTGTTTCAGAAAGGTTAGTTTGCTCAAAGGTCATCGAGATCCAACAACTTCCTCTGGGATTTTCTCTGCTTTAGAAAACGTCATGCGTGACGAGCAGCTAAAGGACAAAAAATGAAATGATAACAAATCCGTTACAAAGAACCCGCAGATAAACCAAATACAAGTTTGACAAAACATTCTGGGTTTTTGGAGGACATTGAAATGCAAAATTATAGGAAAAAAAGCCATATTTTAAAAAAATACATTTGTAGTTTCAGATTGTTACCTGTAATCTTAAGTTACTTCAAAGCCACTTCATATACTTATTTGACTACAGTTGGAAGGCAAGTAAATTCTTCAATAGTTGTAAGCCGGAGGGAAACGTGACGGGACGGGAATCGATCAACAGAAGCTCCTCATTTTTGGTTCTGGCTAATTAAATGTCTGCTACACTAAACCGTGTAACTATCAGGGCAAAAGGGTTAACTGAAAAACATTGACCCAAAACCCCATCAGGTTACACAAGATAATTACATGGATGGGATATTCTCTCTCTATCCATTACAGTTCAAACCTGAGCTTAAATAATTGAGATAATTAAAAAATCTTGTTTTATTTTATTTTTTTCCCCAACATTTTACCAGAATTCAGCCTTTTTTTTTAAATTAAATATCACCATTCAATAGTGATCAATAAAAACATGTTTTCCTCTCCTGAGTTGATGTTTATTATTTGTTGTTTGCTTCATTTTATCCGTTTTTGTCCTTTAGTCTCCAAGCTTGATGTTTATCTCGAGGCTGTCTGAAGTGTGAGCCAGAACAGTTATTGAAAAGGCTTTTCCACTGATTTTATCACAGAAACTCAAGCAGATAAACTAAATTGCAGTATGGTAATATAGAGTTAAAATCCCCCTTAAAGGTAAGATATTGAAGAGAAAAAAACCTTCTTCTAAAATATATATTCTACTGACAGTTTGCTTTAATGCATGCTCATTTAAAATTAATATTCTAATGCATTCATTAGAGGTTATGGTAAAATTGCTTCCACTTAAAGCTCAAAAATAGCCTGAACGTTGGACTGACCATGAAGTGGATTTACTGCTGTCGTCCACTCGAGCTGCTTATGAGAAGGTTTTAGGAAGACAGGATAAGTAGGTGGATAATTAAGTTAAACTGAATCCTTCCTTACGTTCGTGAAGTTTATTTTGTAACCTGGATGTGTGGAAAATGCATAAGGTTGAACCCAGAGGCAAATCCCAAAGCATGTGAACCAAAACATCCCCCTGAACTGAGAATCCATGCAAAGCACGGCCCCGGGGGCAAATGTGAACGCGACGCAGCATCCACACAAACCTGAGTGAGACTTCAGCCTCACCATTCCCAACAGCCGTCGCTGCTGAATGACACGGCGGCTCCGACTTAGTCGACTGGCCCTATCGATTTGGCCTTTGTCAAAGTCACTTGTGTCTCTTCATGTTGGTGCGGAGCGACGACTGTTCAGTTAAGATCTGACGGATAAACACAGTCCTCAGTCCACAGCTAGAGCTGAGTGACAGACACAGAGAAAAGACCCGAGCCCCTCCTATTTGCCAGTTTTTGAGGTTAAGTGACATCATCTCCGCCCAAAATGAAGTCTCCGGACAAAATGGACAAAATATTCATCTGTAAGACAGTTTAGCAGAAAATAATAAAATGAAATTAGAGGTAAATAATCAATAAGATTTACCACCTTTTGGTCAGGAGTTGGAGTTTAGGAAATTCATGTCAAGATTCAAAAATGCCAACATAGAAATATTTCATTAGTTATTTACAGGTGACCTTTGACCTCTTCTGTTTGTTTTGCACTTTTTTTAAATCTTATACTGAAAACATTTTATTGTGGAAATCAGACAATGTTCCCTTTAAGAATAAAATATTTCCTAATTTACCAAAATAAAATACAGTTGCAGATAAAACTAGAAGAGTTGCATTACCTGAGATTATACTAGTGTGAATGCTTTTTACTGAAAATGGTGACGCCATTTACTTTAATTGGATTTGATGAAAATGCAAAAGCTATTTGCAAAATGTTAAATTTCCTAAAAGACTTGAAATGTTGTTAAAGAATTATAAAAGAGCGCAGAAGTTGACCTAAATTTCTGAAAAAATTATAGTAAAATTGCTTAAAAATCCCTAATACATGCCGATTTTACAAAAATATTTAGTGTGTTGCTTAAATATGAGCTAAACTCCAAAATAGCCTAAAATTCCTCAGTAAACTTATATCAGTCATAAATGTTAACTTGTCACTAAAATAGAAGTTAAACTCCAATTGAGCCTAAAAAAAATCCAGTAGATTACAAATTAGCCAAAAACGTTAGCATTTTGCTCAATATTAGCTAAACTCTAATTAGCATAAAATTACCATCAGTAGAAAACAAAATGGCCAAAACAGCTACAGCTCATTGCTGAAATACAAGAGAAACTCCAAAATAGCATAAAATTCCCCAGTAAACTAAAAAACTTTAGCTTGTTGCTAAAATTGAAGCTAAACTCTACATTAGCCTATGAAAACCTCAATAGATAACAAATTAGCCAAAAACTTAAGCATGTTGCTCAATTAATAGCTGAACTTCAAATTGGCATAAAAAAACTAACT
The DNA here is from genome assembly GCA_003999625.1 of Oryzias javanicus. NCBI lineage: Eukaryota > Metazoa > Chordata > Actinopteri > Beloniformes > Adrianichthyidae > Oryzias > Oryzias javanicus. Next base: position 37,385,826 of record CM012439.1, read on the forward strand.
TAACTAACCAAAAAAGATCGCACATTGCTTAAATACTAGCTAAACTCCAAAATAGCCTAAAATTCCTCATTAAACTAAATTAGCCAAAAACATTAACCTGTTGCTAAAATAGAAGCTAAACTGTAAATTAGCCTAAAAAAACCCAGTAGATTACAAATTAGCTAAAAACGTTAGCAAGTTGCTAAAAAAAATAGGTAAACTTATCTTTTTTTTTTTAATTACTGTAAAAGATAAAAGCATAACCCAGAACTATATTTAAAGTAGGGCTGCCTCAAACGATTATTTTAATAGTCGACTAATCACCGATTATTTTTTCCGATTAGTCGACTAATCGGGTCATGTCCAAAGTGGATGTAAAGATGCTGCAGTTGATAACCAGCTAAAATATTAGTTAAATGCCGAATTAGCCTAAAAAGTAAAAAGAGCCAAAGTTAGCCAAAATAGCTAGCATGGTCCTGAATTATAAGCTAAACTCCTAATTAGCCAATAAAAATAAAAGGAAAAATCTAAAATTAGCCTAGCGTGTAGCTGAAATATTGGCTAAACTAGAAAAATAGCCTAAAAGACCTTAATGAATGCCAAAATAGTCCAAAAAGCTTTCAGAATACTATTATAACTTTCAACTTTACTACACTCTGATTTCATACAATATAAAGTAACGACTAATCGACTATTAAATTAGTCGTCGATTATTTTAATAGTCGATTAGTCATCGATTAGTCGACTAATCGTGGCAGCCCTAATTTAAAGGCTTATTGCTATTCTACTTAAAATTTTGAAATTTGATTAATTTTTTATTCATTTCCTATGGGGCATATTTTGCTTATTTTTTTAAAAAACTAACGTTTCTGAATACCAAAAAAAAAAGTCTGATTGAGTTTTTACGTGCTGAAAAACGTACGGAAAGGAGCAGGAGAATCACTTTCAAAGCATTTACACTAATAATTTGACCATTTTATTACAATTAATTCATATTCAGGTAAAGTTTTTTTCTAAGTCACACTCTTGCCAATACATCCCCCTAGCCAGTATGTTTGAAATCAGACATTCCTTCCAGAATCTTCCATTACGACGTTCATGTAAAGGACAGAAGAAAAGAAGCCACCAACATTTTACAATATATTGTATAAAAACTCTGTGAGTGGGCAGAGAGCTCCGTATAGATTCAGTCCATTTACAGAGGTCACATCAGGACAAAGGACTGAGTGAGAAGAAATGCACTTCACTATCATTTCAAACACATCTATGTTTTCAGAATATTCCCTTTAGATTTCATACAGTACTTAAAATGAGTCTTTTGAGCGACCCGAGTGACCTACAGTTCAAGATCTAAAGTGAGCAATGGTTCAAATCCTGTCCTCTGCACTCAGCTCGTCATCGACCATGACTCCAAAACTTTAATCTTGTCTCTGCATTAAATACTACTTCTTATAAATACTAGTTAAACTACATGTTCTTTCACACCTCAATTAAAATAGTGTCATTTAAACCTGTCCAGAGGTCATGTCAGCACGATTCTCTCTCTGAAGTTGATCAATTTTAACAAACACATATGATGAGACATATTTATATTTGTTTTGATTTTTTTTCACACGTCTGACATGGACGATTAAACTGTATAGCTTTATGTCGTTTTAGCGCACTAAGCCTTTTTAAATCAGACTTTTTACATCTATTACAGCAACTTTAATTGACAATACCAGTATTTACGTTTCATAGCGGCCCTGCGGCAGAATGGTGGTCACCTGTCTAGGGTGTCCCCAGCCTTCGCCCATGGGTTACGCCTGGTTCACACCACACCCAGGCCGTTTCCATTCTTTAACTTATGGTGTAGTTCACACCAGGCGTGAAGCTCCGCGGTCCTCCGCGGCCGGCTTGCGCTGGGCAGCCATCGCTTCGACGCCTGCTCTATTTTCCCGTGATCCTTGTTAATTCTGGCAGGAAGTTACGCCAAAACACACAAGAAAATCCAGCCAGTTTTCAAAATATAACCATTTTTTCACAATAAAACACAGCTTTTGACAAATGGGATCATATTTTTGAATCTGAACAGACTGTAGTGATGAAAATACAGTAACCCCCCCCCCCCCCCCCCTATTTACAAGGGGGGTAAGGGACTGGAGACCTCTGGGAATACGCTGAAACCCCAGTCTTCATCTCACCCCCCACCTCCTACAGCCGAAGAACCGATCCATACTCCCCAGAAATACTTCTGATCACGCTTTGTAAACATTTATTAAAGAACATTGGAATATTGCTCAACATAAAGACTTTTTTTTAATATCCAGAACAATAGACAGTGATCATTTCATGAGGATCGTCTCTCTGTGTGTGCTTCCTCCTTCATCAGTTAAGCGTAAGAGGGCATCTCTATCCAACACTTGCTCTGGATTATATTTATCCTCCACGATTAGCAGGATATTTTTGAGCAGCTTCTGATTCAACTGATGCCATTTCTCCATGCAGGCTCACTGTGAGTGAAGCAAAAGTTTCATACAAGCATCTTGATTTGTCTGACTTTTTCTGACAAACTGGAGGAGACTAATGAACAGATCAATGTGGTGGGAGAAAATTATCGAGAGAGAACAGAGAGCAGCTGGTGACTGTCAAGATGGACGGTGTCAGATGAATTGTAGAAGCTGTAAATAACCACGGCTGAACGGAAGTGTGTCTTGTGTGAACTGGAGGTGAAGAGGATTCAGCGCACACTACGATTCGTGGCGCCTCCGCGTGCGATGTGAACCCGGGATGACGCCACGGGATAGAGGCCGCTGCCATTCGGCGCCCTGTTGACCCATGGTGTCGTTCACGCCGCGGAAGGCTGGCGCTGTGCTGCGGATCGTTTCTGTATCTGGTCTATTTTGATCAGCGTCAATTCTGGCAGGAAGTTAAATTAATATTGATGAGAAAATACGGTTTATTTCCAAAATATAACCAATTTTTCACAATAAAACCCAACGATTGACAAGTACGATCATATTTTTGAATCTATTCAATTCAATTCAATTCAATTTTATTTCTATAGCCCAAAATCACAAAGAATTTTGCCTCATTGGGCTTCATGCAGGTAATTTTACAGTTGCAAAAAATAGAAATGAAACATGAAAGAAAGATCACTAAAGACTAAACAGACTAAATAAACTGGATATCCCTGCTCTTAGACCCTCTTAGGGAAAATTAGCTTCTAAAACTAAGTATTTGAACCTAAACAGACTGTGGAAATGTAAATAAACATCCAATGACAACACACTTCTCTCTGTGTGTCTCAACAACAGAAGCTTCTTCTTAGCAGAAACATGGGGTCATATTTTTACATGATCAACTTACCCATGATGGAAAACCAAAAAAAGCTCGAGTAGAAGTGTGAAAAGGGATGAAACGGGTTAGGAAGATGGATGGATGAACGGAAGGACAGACAATTAATAGCATTAAATCTGAAAAACTGAAGGTTCAAAAGGAGAATAAAAGGATCGTTTCAGTTAAAACAGCCTTGGTGGGAACCTTCTTGGTGAAGGAACCTCCCATCTAACACCTGTGATCCAGCTGTCATGTTGTCGTGTTCTTAGCTTAAGTTGTGTTACAATAGAGACGTGTTAGTGCACAACGGTAATGAACAAACGTCACGTTTGAAATCATAATTTGGGATTTAAAACAATAGAAACTTAAAAAATGTCTTTAATTGGCATTGTTTGTAATATTATAAAAAGCTTTCATATTTTCTACATTTTCCATGACTCTTTGTTTAGAAAAAGATATTTATTTTGCCTTGCTCTGGTCCTTGAGAAAGGTATGAATTTCTCAACACATATTAAATAGTTGGAAAGCTTACATTCTTTTAATGGGGCTTGGTCTGGTAGATCTGTTTGCTCTGAAAGTATTTTTAAAGTCTAAGTACAAACATCAAGTTTTCCAGGAGCAGCTGAACCTGAGGCTTTCCCTTCTGCCCCGGTTGTGTCCGCAGGTTTGATCCGTCTGCGCTCCAGTCCGCCTCCTCGACTCCAGGGGGTTGAATATGTCCTCAACGTTACCGCGACGGACGACAACGCCTCGGGCGGACCGCAGGCGCTGTCATCCACGGCCCAGGTCATCGTCGGGGTGGACGACGTTAACAACAACAAGCCCGTGTTTGAGGAGGTACAACACGTCATTAATATGTCGTTCAGGTTTCCTCGTCATCGGCTTCTTTCTGAAAGATAAATCTTGCTTTCCTGGAATTGCTTAGACGTCCTTTTAATTCATCACAATCTCATTTAGTCCTTGTCTCTTTGAGTTTATGTTTTCCGCCCGTCTAGTTGGTGTAAGCCTCCTCCATCATTCCTCTGTATCTTTCTCTTTTTATCTCCTCCGTTCATTAGCCTCTTTCTCTCCCCTCTGGAGGAACGATTACTGAGCTTGACCCTCATCTCTGAGCTCGTATTTCACTCCTATATCATCTCGGTCTTTTAATTAAAGCTCAAAGGGATGTTTGAGAAATCCCGACCGACCCACTCTGGGAAAGCTCCACCTGCTTTCTTCTCTTCATGTTTCTAGTTTAAATTAGGTGACTTTTCCGCCCCTTGAGGTATCAGGAGCCGGAACTGTAGGGGGGAGACGGCGGGGCGAAGGGACTCGTTGAGTAAAGCTCGCTGATCTCTCATGAGACCGAGTGAAGTGTTTCCTTTTCCGTCTCACTTCAGAGTTGGAAAAAAATGGAAGAACAGGCAGGAAGAGGGCTTTGTCAGTAGAGTTTTTAAGCTCTTTAGAGTCAATTTACTTAAAGCTCATTTGTTTTTCTGTTATTCATCTCTGAGTAATAATTACCTTTCCATTTACAACTCATTCTACCTTAACCCTAGTGTCATCATAGCATTCTGTTTACTCCCCTTGTCCACCTCACCAAAGTCCCAAAACGAGGGAAATTTCTTGAATTTTAAATCTATCATCCATGATGAAACTGCTCGTAAGTGTATCTGTGAGTTCTAGACTTTGTTTTTGTCTATCGATTTTTCTGGTGTTTCAATATTTTTATGATTCCCATATCAAAAATGACACATTTGTGGTTTCGAATCACATAGAAGCATAAAAAATATACATATATTGGAGCCCCTTTAAGAAAAGTCACAAACTTTCAAGTTGGAAAGGATAGATCAGAGGAAACTATAGCCATATAATACCTGTGGAATGCTAAAGAATCTATATATTTATGAAATTATTTATGAAATATTAATTGTTTTTTGTGAGTTTTACATACCCGGAAGTATAACGACTCAATTCCTGAAGCTCCGCCTGCCGCTGCGTGTGGGTGCCGCCCATTTCATGACATCATCCTTGAACTTTTGCAATCGTCTGCGTTTCTCCCATCAAAACAAGCAACATTCAACATTTTTCAAACTTGGACGCACATACCATATATCTGCCTTTAGATGCGCCAAATTGAAAAAAAAGGATTGGTGTTTGGCCAAAAAAGTAAAATGTCAGAAACTTTTTGCTATTCTAAAATAAACTTGATTGTTTTTAGATTCAAATGTTCTGTTTTTTAGGTTTCAAAACTGAAAATTTCAGTTTCCAAACTTTTATTTTTTTCTGTTTCGTCTCTTTTTTTTAGTTTAAGAAAACTGAAAATTTTATTTTCAAACCTTTGTTTCACTTTCAATCTTAAAATTTCAGTTTCAAAACTTTTGACCTCGTTGTGGTGCGTTGGGGCGGGGCTAACACCCATCAAAATCGATGAGGGTGTTACCTTCAGGCCCGGTGCATTTACTAACTTTAAGAACTGTGATAATTACAGTCAGAAAATGACTGTATAGTCTGTACAATCATAGTCTGAAGTTGTCCCAACACGAGTGTAAAAAGTTTTATCACCTCCAAATCTCTGTTCGAGCCCGTTCAAAGCAGCGGGATGCTTTATATCTACACTATAAAGTGCAGATAACACATGTCGACCTTTTTCATTTCATGCAAGTGCAGACCATTTGAAAAGGGATTCTTTCATACTTAAACGGTGTGTGCATAGCATTAAAGTCTTGCTACGTTGAAAAAAATAATTCTCAAATTAATATCAAGTATGTAGAATACAAAATATTTTTTCCTGCTGATTAATGAAAACAATCTGCCCGAATAACAAAAAAAATTCTCTTGATAAGATTTCCTAAAATATTCCATCTTTTAAGACTAAATTTAATGTTGATATAGCTATAAACAATCAGATTTAGTTATATTTCTCTGAGAATTACAAACATTATGTCTAAAAATAACAAATGAATAGTGAATGAATGAAAAATAACCATGCATTTAAAAAAAGGAGCCAAATTCCCTCCATACTCACTAACTCCTAAAAAACTATTTAATGCAGGACTTTCTGTTGCTTTGGATTTTAAAAGCAATTCAAAAATACAAGCTCAGTAAATCAGAAGTTACATATTTCACAAAGTGAAAACCTAAACAATAAAAGCATTTTAACAGGACTATTCATGAATCATTTGTGTTCTGATTTTAAAACCTTAATGGTGTATTAAAAAAAAAAAAAACATTCATTAAATTATTTTTATCCCGCAAAAATTGTTCAAACACAGTGCATTGTGGTCTTTTTTTTAATTTTCTTTCCTTTTGTTCTTTTTTTCCCTTTCTTTCTCTTTAACATGAATAAAGAAGAAAAACAAAATTTAAAAAAATGGGGGAAAATAGAAAATAAAAGAAAGAACAAAAAAGGGAAAAATTGATAAATGTCTTAAAACAAGACATTTAATTTCATCGTAAAGTTACTAGTAAGTCTGTTTTGTCTGCCTTCAGTTGTAAAAATAGATTCAAACTAGAACAATTCTAAGTGATACACTGAAAAACAGGGAACTCTAAGAAATAAGTCAACAATTCTTACAACATTGGCAGATTTTCTCTATATAAACCAAACGTTTGCCAATAAGGTTAGAACAATTGTCTTACTTAGAATTCAGATAAAAAAAAAATGATTGTCTCTAAGACAAATTTTCTCAAACTGTGTTTATGTTGCTTTTAAAATACTTTTTGACACAATTTTTTTGCCACAAGAGATAGATATTTATTACTAATTAGCTTTTTTTTAAGATGGAGTTTTTGCTGTGTATTTTGTGTTGTACAGGGTTTTTTGGTTGAGCTTCTTTGGTAATCCATCAGAGCTACATTTTAAGGATTGAGAGTCACAGGTGTTCCCATTTCACCACTTTCATCCATGCTGTCTTCACTTTCTTCACCTTTTCACTCCACTGTACTAATGCTGTGAAAGCCTGACATGCTTTTCTCTCAGTTCAAGTAAGTGCCTCCCTTCCTCACCCCTCGGCATGGGGTGTATTCTGGTCGGATCTCTGCTGTTTCTTCTGAGAGTTGGGAGCCCAAAACAAGGCCAAACTTTTGGTGGAAAAAAGCAAGTCAAGAAGAGTTTGTAACCTCTTATTCCATCCACCTCCAGGATCCAGTGTGAGAGAGACTTTAACAAAGAACCTTAGATTTTCTTAACCCATCTGTACTGTTGACATAAGCGCCCAAGGCGAGCCTGCGGTGGAGAGTTACATCTCCACAGCTTCTGCCTCTACTCCCGATGCCTGATAGGAACCGTACAGATCAAGGTGGTGTTATGGAAAGTCAGGGTTCAAAACTCATGGTTTCACTTGAGCAAAGGTTTTAAGAAACTGCAGTCTTTTATCTATTAGAGGTTCACTTTTTGTATTGCACATAAGTCAAGCTTTTCTGAAACTGATACAAGTAGCTCAGCCAGGCTGTACAACACATTCAGCGCCCTCTAAAATCCTTCAGAGCAGTCGATCCTCGTTGATACTAGTTTGGAAATGATGTGTGACCAGTTCTAAAGCAATTCTGCACAGTTTTACCACGAGGTCAGCAAAAGACGGATCCTTTCTTTTAAAAGTCGTGACCTTGAGCCATCATCTTAACATGTGCAAATCAAACGCTACACCGTTTATCGCTGTATGCACAATGTGGAGAAAATGACTGGAAATTGGAAAGGTGTAAGTGACATGTTCAGGGAGGTCAGTGGCACTTCCATCAACCCTAAATGTCATCTGTTTTCAATTAAAAAAGCTGTATGGAGGATATTGTGAGGAATACAAATATTTTATCTGTACAAGATTTTCAAATTCAAGAAGAACCATCCGTGTTTGGATAATATGTGAGACAATTACTTTAACAAAAGGACAAAAAATATTGGATTACAAAGACTAATGCATGTGCATACAATAAATCAACAGAAGTTTACATCCATAAAGACATGTCAAACATTATAACAAGAGATCAAATGAAAGATTGCCTAAGAGATTGAGAGGAAACAAAACTAAATAATCCCACCCCAGCTCTACCGAACTATTTATTTTACAAGATTTAACATTATACAGTTCATAATTATCATTGACTGTTTCTCATAGAAACCTTCTTGTGTTGAAAATCTAAACTTATTTAAATCCTTCACACAAATTAGTGGACAAGCGTTTTTGTTCGGCCATGTCCCACCAGGTGGAGACACTGGAGAGGACCCGGAACATGCTAAAGAGAACAAGAAGTCTCTTGACTGGCCTAGAAATTCTTGACTGGTCTACGAAACCTTGACTGGTCTAGGAACTCTTGACAAGCCTAGAACTCTTGACAAGCCTAGAACTCTTGAATGGCCTAGAACTCTCGACTTGTCTAGAATGCTTTACTAACCTTGAACTTTTGACTAGCTTAGAACTCTCGACTAACCTAGAACTCTTGACTGGTCTAGAATGCTTGACTGGTCTAGAACTCTTGACTGGCCTAGAACTCTTGATTGACCTAGAACTTTTGACTGGTCTAGAACTCTTGACTGGTCTAGAATGCTTGGCTGATCTAGAACTCTTGACTGGTCTAGAATGCTTGACTGGTCTAGAACTCTTGACTGGCCTAGAACTCTTGACTGGTCTAGAACTCTTGACTGGTCTAGAATGCTTGACTGGTCTAGAATGCTTGACTGGTCTAGAACTCTTGACTGGTCTAGAACTCTTGACTGACCTAGAACTCTTGACTGGTCTAGAATGCTTGACTGGTCTAGAACTCTTGACTGGTCTAGAACTCTTGACTGGTCTAAAATGCTTGACTGGTCTAGAATGCTTGACTGGTCTAGAACTCTTGACTGACCTAGAACTCTTGACTGGTCTAGAACTCTTGACTGGTCTAGAATGCTTGACTGGTCTAGAACTCTTGACTGGTCTAGAAGGCTTGACTGGTCTAGAACCCTTGGCTGGTCTAGAACTCTTGGCTGACCTAGAACTTTTGACTGACCTAGAACTTTTGACTGACCTAGAACTTTTGACTGGTCTAGAACTCTTGACTGACCTAGAACTCTTGACTGGTCTAGAACTCTTGACTGGTCCAGAATGCGTGACTGGTCTAGAACTCTTGACTGGTCTAGAATTCTTGAATGACCTAGAACCTTTGACTGGTCTAGAACTCTTGACTAGTCTAGGACCTCCTCGGGGTTCCCATGGAGGAGCTGGAGGATGTTCTTGCTTAGATTGCTCCCTCAGCATCTCAGTATCTGAAAAACAAAAGGAACTAAATGAATAGATTGACGTCATCAACATATCTAAACAGCTGAATTGGTGCCATAGCCCACCATGAGTTGGAAGTTTCCCTCTCTACTTCTTTGTTGTAACGATTTGCCAAAAATGAGAGATGGGCCAAAAGTATTTGTAAAATTCTCCTCTGTGTGGACCTCAGGTGTTGTTTATGCATACACGTAGGACAGACAGAGATAAAGAGAGTATTTTTAAAATGTTTAAGTGGGGGGATGTTCTGTTTGAGCGTCCTTGGTGGGAATGCTAGTGAAAAGGGATGTTCCATTCACCATTAACCTTTTCCTTGTGGAGCAGGTTCTTTCTCTTTCACAAAAGCAGGAGCCACTTTTGCCGACACGGTTCAGCTGTGCAGTGACCAAGGCAACAAGGCAGATCAAAGTGCTGACTGTTCCTGGATTATAAATAGAAACTCTGTCCAAATCCTCAAGCTATTCAAATGGGTTGCCTAAGAGAGGATAACATTGCATGGAAACACTAAGATCATGAAATCAGAGGTGATTTCTCTATAAAATAGAGATGCACTAATTAACCAGTCAGCCAATTAATCTACCTCTTTTTTTGCCGCCTGAACAGGCTAAACGGTTTAACCAGCGGGCACATTTTTGGCGCGCCTGTCAGGTGAAAACAGCTATTTATGCAACGCTCCACGGCGGAGGTCAGAGGGCCAAGAAAAGCTGACAAAAGGTGTTAGAATAATTGTTTATTTAGATTTAAAAAAAAGTAAAATCGATGATTGGACATTTTCATTTCAGCTCCTAAGGGAAATTAAGACAACAACAGATTTGATAAAAAAGAATACAGTAATTAATATACAGGAAAATACACCAAACACGGATTTAATTCACTTAAAGAGCACAAACAAAAAACTGATTTAATTGAGTTTTCATGTCTCAAAATGGAGTATTTCTTCACCAAAATGTCCGTCCATATGATCAACTAAAATGTTGGGAAGATTTAAAAGTATTTGCTAAATTAATAGAGGTAGAAGCTTCATATTTTATAGAGTTAATATTGATTAAACCTTTCCAGTTTTTCTTTTGTATTTAGGCAGTTTGTCTTCTTAATCCTCTCTTGTTTTATTGCTTTGATGAGCCTTTTGTAAGTCAATTCTCTTTGAAAAAATCCAGCTAATTGAACGGTTGTGCGAGCCAGAACAGTTTTCCTCGGCTTCCTTCTTTTAAAAAAAAAAAAAGTGAACTCACGATGAGATAAAAACACGCTTGTGTCAAGAGCAATGGAACCCAAAGAGAGGTAGGAAGAAGGAAAAACATCAAGACGCATTAAAGCAATAATAGATGGTGACAAAGAAAGACACCAGCAGCAGTATGGAAGTAATACCTCCCTTCCCCAGAGTCTTTGGCACATCAATATTCCAGTGACACATAAAGAAGAAAACAGACTTGATGCAAAATGACTAAGAAAGAAAGCCAAGAGGGAAAAACACAACATAGCGGAGAGAGGGAAACTGAAACACAGCCGGAGTTAAAATGAGGATAAAACAGTTCTTTGCTGAATGCGTCTGTAGAATTTAGCTGCAGTTTAGAACAGTTGCATTGCATCACTCCCAGAGTAAAGCTCTCCTGCTGCTGTCTGACCAGCTTGAAGCAGCGGCTGGATGCTACAAGAACCGGTTTGGAGCTGGTGCATGTATGTCAGACGTCACGCGGCGCCGGCTGTCTCCCGCGGTCCGTGAACCGCGGCGTGCTGCTGCAAATGCTAATTGTGCATGCTGCTT